>CM076577.1:436532322-436652371 GCA_034641835.2 Pinus albicaulis | reverse complement strand
CCAAATGAAATCCAATACGTTAATAATTTTTCTTATTTCAACAATATATTGATGAATATAAGCCATGGTTTGATATACCATATCCCTCTACCATAGAACCCTCAGGACATGCTCTTTGTCTGACCAAATCCTTTAGTGATTTCAAGTGCCTCTCAACCATCCACATTGATCTTGTGTGTACAGGTCCACACTTTTCTATCTCGACTTGGTGTATGAGGTAGTGTTCTTGTGCATTGAAAAATGTCAAAGGTAGATAATTTTTCATTTCACACATTAGACGAGGAATTTGTTTTCCCTAATACTTTATATATTCTTTATCTATTTCTCTAGATGAAAACCATCTACAAATGAAGCAAATAAATCACAAGTTTCAACAAAAAAAGAATAATATAGTACATGATGACAAGAAAAAGACATGTAGTGAAAAATATGAGACACAACAACTTATTGAACAAATTACACTTTTCACATAAATCTCCACTTACCTCATGTATTTTCCAAGATAATATATAGCTTGTTTGACATTGTTGTCAAAGTTTTTGGGAGAGATAAAGGTAGAAAATATTGTAACAAAAATAATGATCGATCATTATTTTTTCCCAAATTAGTAGAAAAAACACACTAATTTATAAGATGTTTCACCAATATATATACACCAAAATAATTACCTTAATAACGTATTTCAATAATGAGTTTTTACCCCACCTAATTTAAATTTCTTTGTTAGGATATATATATATATATATATGTTTGAAGAGAATCTAGTTCAAAATTTATTTATTTTAATAACCTATTTAACATGTTTGCTTTGCTTCTCTATCAATAACCATGGAAGGGTTCTTATATTTTGGCCGTCTCCATCGCTATTTGAATGAATCACACTTTTCAATGCATGGTAAAACTTCTTAACGTCATTACAAATCTTGAAATTTTTTCTTTATCTATCCTTCCATCTAACATTTGCCAAAACGTCTTTGTTATATTCTTCCCGATGTGCATTGTATCAAACATATTAACAATTTATAGGTGCTCATAGTAGGGGAGTCTATTTAATTTCTCAGGATAACTTTTCATTCCTTGTGGAAGTGCCCTATTATTAATGTCTTCATGACCTACAACATGAATCATAAATAAAGATATTATAACGACACTATAACCTATCAACTAGTATAGTGAAGAAAATTCCATAAAAAGATAAAATAATCTAAACATATAATGTATATTGATACATAGACAATTCAATCCATACCTTAAGAGACTTTGTTATATTGCAACTTCCATGCACGAGGTGTCATTCTTCGTGGTCTTACTCCAGTCTCTTCATTCCCATTGAAAATATGTTTTTCAGTACTTCGGTACCTCTGGTTCTTAGAAAGGAAGTGCCTATACTCATCAAACACCTCCTTTCCTAAGCTTCTTGAACGACGAGATTTAATCTTAGGGCCACAAACTGGACAAGAAAATTTACCCTTTGTTTGAGACCTGTAAGAGATGGAGTATTTTTTGTATCAATTATTTTAATTATGTACAATGAAGGTTGAACTATTTAAAAAACATTCCTGAAATGAAATTCATAAAATTAAACATTATTAAAGTGTAGGGTAACATTATAAAATACCATAAAAATGTGTTAGCCCTATGGCATCATGAATTGTACATACAAGCATTGCATGAAATTCAAATTCCCTTTGTGCAACTACTGATCTAGAGATATCATACATAGTGACACCGTTCCATAACTCCACTAACTCATCGATAAGATACTTGATATATACACTCATATCTTTGACCTGGTACTTGCCTAATTGATTGAAAATACAATACATAATTACTACATATATGATTAAATAAAAAATTTATAAGACATAATTATAAGGCATAATTAAACATATATGAGTAAATTAACAAAAAAACATAAGACATAATTATGAAACAAACTAGACAAATGAGATGTTATTGGACTAAAAAAAATTATTCTAAATAAATTAATACCTGGAATAATCATTGTCAACATTATGTGCTCCCTCTTTATTGAATTCCATGGAGGAGTGTTATTATTGATAACAAAAACGAGCCACACCGATTAAGTAGATCTTGCCTCTCCAAATGGATTGACACCGTCAAATACTAATGAAAGCCTAAGATTATGAGGTTATCTTTTAAACTCTCGTGACTTTTCGTCTATATTCCTAAATTTAGATCCATATATAGGCATTCTAAGAATACTGTCTTCACTTCTATTCCTTGCAAGGTAATCCATAAGTTTTGCTACACTTTTGCACTTGAAAAATTGTCGCAGACGTGGAATTATGGGAATATAACGAAGAACATTGGGAGGCACCTTTTTTGTTACTTTATCAGTTTGATATCTGCTCTCATCACATTTTGGGAATTTTTATTTCAACTCATGTTCTTTATAATAGAGAATAACATCATTAGGGCATGCATTAATATCTTGATACTCCATTCCAATATCTTTCATAACGACATGTAAATCCTCATATGTATGAGGTAAAAAATTTGACGATGGTAACAAAAATTCACCTAATAATATACAACATAAAAAAATAGTATTGGTTAATGTACTAAACAATATTAATTGCATATATTTCATCCAAATGTTACAAACTAATGAAATGATGCAGATCAACGTATTAACATTAAAAACAATGGAAAAAAAAATTGCTTTATCATGTCTATAGTACTAAATGTCACAAAATATATTACATACCTTAGGATTTGTGTTGCACATGTGTTTGAAACCATTCACCACATTTAAGTAGACCAACAAAAATAGATTAGAGAGAAGAGACGTTTTTGAGCCTTCATAATGAAGTTTAGTTTCCATCTCAAGCATAGATAAATCAAAAGCATGGTCATCATACTGGTTTTCAACATCATCTATTCCAACATTATTAAATGTCTCTTGGATCAAAATATTTGTCCCAACTTCTTCAACTATGTTCTTAACATCATTATCTTCTTCCATATGATCATTAGCTTGACCCTCAATATTAATCGCTCCATGTTCTTGAACATTCGCTTGTACTAAAACTACCTCTTCCTCGTTGAGCATTGTCTTAGGGGGCCAACGATACTATACAATTACAATCAATAAAGTAATATTAATATACATAGAAAATATTGAAATGTCTATATAAAAACAATTTACAAATATAATAGATAAGGAAAACAAAGACAACGAAGAAAAAGAGAAATACAACTTAGGTGAGACTAAGAAATAAAGACAACAAATCATTGATGGTGTTTGTGCAATTTATCAAGATATTTAAGAATATGTTGAAAAAATCTAAGAAATATGTTACTTTTCTTGACATGTAGGAAGTTCGACACTTTTTGAGATATATAGTCACGACCATAATAAAAAACATATTGATCTTATTTTCCATTCATCATTGTAATGCCATATTCTTTCTTAATGTCATATTTTACATAATATACTTTAAAAATTTATTAATAATGCTCCATAAAAACCCATGATTAACCTCTAAATTATCTAGGTCCAAATTAACCCCCTAAACAACATACATTAACCCCCTAACACCTTAAACCCATTCCCCTAAGCCCTTAAACCCCTAATCCCTAAGTCAAAACCCCTAACCCCTAAACCTTTAAACAATAACCCCTTATCCCTAAGCCCATAAATTAATTAACCCTAACTCGACCGAACCCCTTAAATGACCCTAACGAAAATAATCAAATAATATTTCGATTCCACATCAAGATGACAACATAGTTCAAACACCTTCCAAAAGAATATTATAAAATACATTTACAATAGAAAGATAATATAACTTACAATACAAAGACATACAATCTAAAATAAAAGATACATATAAACATTTACAAAACAATCTACAATACAAAGACATATAATAAATAACTTACAAATGGATGATATTCATGTCCGCCTTCAGCGTGTCCATAGTCTCTAAAATTCTTTTTAGCTGATTTTATTAGAATTCTCCTTGGCCTAAAGCCCTTACAATATCTATAAAGGAAATACCATTTTCCATCCTCAGAAGCCCTTGATGCTGATCCCATGTATCCTTGTTCTCCTTGAGGAATGTTATGTGACAATTTTTGTCACCAAACTTTTAGTGTTGTTTTTGTTCAAAAATTAGCCTCAAAATAAGCCTACAAGCTTTCAAAACAATCACAACTAATATATATAGCAATTATGTCAAAGTTGTATGATGTTAGGACCTCTACACACACACACACACCTATTTATTACAATTATAATAATATATTTAATAACTATATATATAATTTATATTATAATCATATAATATAATATTTATTTTAGTGTATATATATATATATATATTGAATTATAATATTAATGTTATATATATTTTCATTAGTCAAATTGATCAATGTAAGCACAAAAATTCATTAATAGTGGAATTGAACGTTACGCAACAATTATTTACCATTTGTAGGAGATTGGACAACACATTTTCATATTGGATATGATGTTGGATATCCGACGGTAAAAGAACTATTGTTGATAATTTGACGATAGTAGGGATTATAGGAAAACATCCGATAATCGATTGGATAGGGAATTCCGTCAAATATTCGACCGGTAAAGAAATTTCGTCAGATATTCGATGGTAGTCAGGATTTTAGAAAAAAAAATCAATTAAATTCCGACATTTTTTTCGATTTTAGTCATTCTATCAGATTCAACTATCAGAATTTCCACCCAAAT
Organism: Pinus albicaulis; assembly: GCA_034641835.2. Lineage (NCBI taxonomy): Eukaryota > Viridiplantae > Streptophyta > Pinopsida > Pinales > Pinaceae > Pinus > Pinus albicaulis. Next base: position 436,647,633 of record CM076577.1, on the reverse strand, counting down.
GTAGTAGTGTATGAGATTTAGATCAAGCACCCAAGTGATTTTTTAGTCCATTTAGCAAGCACTAAGTGGTTTATAAGCTTTCTCAACAAGCACTTAGTGGTTTATCAACTTACTCAACAAGCACTCATGGTTTGTTGAGATTCAACAAGATGACGAGCTTAGTGAAAAGAGTCGCCTTCACTAAGTGGGCCCGCAGGCTATTTTTGGCGCAAGTCTATTTTTAGACTATGTCTATTTTTAGACATGGTGATAATATTTCAGAAGTTGCAGGATGCTATTTGTGGATGGTTGATCAAGTTGTAAAAATAGATGAAATTATATTTTTATAATATTGGGCGAAGTCTATTTATAGATCGTCAATCTAAAAATAGATGCATGTCGATTATTATTAGCTCTTAATAATAATCAGACTCTAAACATCAACTTATTCTCTTGGAGCACTTTGTTTCAGTGCACAGATGTGGCACATCAGTGGAATGAGAGAATTATGCAATTCCAAAGGGTTTACTGGAGCTCATGCATGGAGGACTCAGTTAGAACTCAAGTGGTAGAGTTATGACAGAGTTGGAAGAGTAGTTTATGGAGTTGTATTCAGTTTAACTCAGTTAGAATCAGTTGAGCTATTTGTATCTAGTCTAACTGAATGATACACTAGTGAGAGTGGAGTGAATTAATTAGTTAATTAATTCACAAATAATAACTCATTAATCAACTGAACAATACAACAGTTAAATACAATGCATGTCAGTTCCAGTGGAGACCCAGTGGAGAGATAGGTGAAAGGGCAAGATGGACTATCTGCTGTGACTATAGTGATGCATTTATTGCATCACACACACATTGGATTTGCCAATAAGGATTGCGCAGTCAAGGCAAGATTAATTCAAATTCATTCAGAGCTATTCTTCATCAGGGATTGCGCAGTGGAGGCAGGCTAGCAGGGGGCAAGGATCGGTGCATGGATTTGCATATTTTTCCTGATTAGTGTATGAATATTGTATTGTACTGAGAGCTTGATGTACTAATATTTGTATGAGTTTTTCATATGATCTCCATGATACATAATATATTATAGTTGTGGTTTTCAACTTCAGGCTTTCCCATTAAACAACTATGTTATGTGCGATTGTTTTTTTTTATGCTTTACATGTGTGTGCAATTAAGTTTCCGCAAAATATTAACAATGGAATGATTTAGTATTTTGCAAGAAGTTAAATATTGTGAGATCAGGGGAATATAGGACATATGCATGCTTAATGTATATAATTTCTACATGGTTCAATCCTCCTTTGAGCCTCCCACTCACAGTCAAGATTGGACACACATAGTCCCACTTCCTCAACACATCAATACCAATGGGAAACACCCCAATTTCAGAGTATGAGACTCTATTTGACTTCCAAAATTACTCTTTCACTCCATGCTCAATGCCCACTAATATTTTCTCTACTTCTCCTCTCTACTCTTGATTTCTTTTCCTTCTTGCCTCTTTTTTTTTCTTTGATTCCCTTCGTATCCTATGTGAGTCTGCCCAAATTCCCTTCACACATGATGTAGAACAAAGAAAATGTCAGCATTTTCCTTCGTCTAATAATGTCCTTCCAACTTTAGGTGGTGGTTCAATATGCTATGCCCAAATACCACTCTCCCACTTCCCCACTCTCCCTCTGAGTTGGATCCGTGTGTCCCTTTCTTTAGGCCAACATTTTATATTTCCATTATTTTCAAGAAAATAATTTAATACAAGATTTGTACCATCCAGTTGTGGTTTCCACGTTGTCATTTACAATTATTACCACATATACAAAAATAGGGGTTATCAAGGTGGGAATGCTACAAACCTCAATCCCTTAAAGGAACACCATCTTTGGTGTTTTTGTAACTTGAAAGAAAAATAATAAAATTGAGCTTTATAATCATATCTCTTACATCCACTTAATCATTAAAAAAAATGGGTATAGTTCTCTTATTTGTTCTGAAATCTCCCAGGTAGCTTCATTAGGTCCAAAGTGCTTCCATTGCACCTTGGCTTGCTATATTACTCAGTTCCAGAGCATGATTCGCCTCTAGTCGAGGATACACAATGGTTCTGGTTGGAACTCTCCCTTTGGTTCCACTTGTAACATAGAATATTCAACAATATGATTAGTGTCATTCACATCTTAAGAAAATAAATGTGAAAACATCATGTTCTTTCACATTGGCGGTAAGGCCAATATATAAGCCACTATTCCCATTCTTTATTAAATTTGAAATGGTTCACAAAACATGGGTGCCCACATAGCATAATACCCCACTTTTAGTGAGATCTTCCTTAGTTTGACATCGAGATATACATGCTATCCCAATTGGAATTATTTGTGCATTCTTTGTTTGTCTACATAAATCTTTTACCTAACCTCAGATGATTTCAATTTCTCCCTGATCTTGATTAATTATTGCTCAATTTCTTTCAACATGTTAGGTCCAAGAACCACTCCTATCACTAGGTCATCCCATCGATCAGGAGTGTTACATTTCCAGTCATATAATGCCTCAAAAAGACTCATTTAAGTGACTCTGGATACCCATTACGCAAGACCTAATAATGGTATGAAATCTTCCCACTTCTTTGGTTGATGCATGACATACATTCTCAGCATGCCTTCTAGTGACTATATTTACTATTTCCCTTTGTCGATTTGTTTGAGGATGATACGCGGTACTAAAATCTAGATGAGTTCCAAAACCAACAAACAACGCCTTCCAAAAATTGGAAGTGAACTTGGCATCCTGATCTAAGATGATTTTCTTAGGTATGCCATGCAATCTAAATATTTCCTTCATGAACATATGAGCTATATCAATGTATTTATGCATGACTTTAACAACTATGAAGTGAGATTCCTTATAAAATTTTCCACTACTACTAGAATGACATCATCTAGTAATCTTGTTGGGTGTCTACATTCTGATTTGACTTGTTGGCATTCTAGGCACTTGGCAATATGTTACAAAAACTTCTTCTTCAATCCTAGCCAATAATACATTTTTTTATGGCTATTATCATTTTCTAATAAAAATGATAACCTGAGTAAGGTCTCTTATGAAACTCATCCATGATGAGCTTCCTTAAATCAACCACACAAGGCACATACGTTTTTTCTTTAAACAACAACATATCATCATTAGTGAGTGTGTAATTCTTACTCATTGATCCCTATGATTCCTTCTAAAAACATTCCTTCACATGCTAGTAATGCTCGTCATGTAGCAATTCCTATTTGATCCTTTCCTTGACATCAATCTCATAAGTGCTCATGGACGCCAAGTGGGTCACTTACAAAATTCTATTAAGTGCATATGGCACCTTGTTTTCCTTGCCTTTAATGTGATTTATCTCAAATTAAAATTTTATTATCAAAGAAAACCATATATATTATCTCGCATTAAGCCTGGGTTGGTAAAAAAAGTATCTCAACCCTCAATTGTTTGACATCAACATAAAGTTTCTCCCAAGCAGGTAGTGACTCCACATTTTCAATGCATGCATTATTGTTGCAAGCACCAAGTCATGAGTAACATAGTTTTTCTCATGTTAATTTGATTTCCTCGACTCATAATAAATCACATGTCCTTCCTACTTCAATACTCCACTTAATCCTTCCTTACAAGCATCTGTACAAACCAAGAAGTCCTTTTTTGGGTATGTTATTTTCAAAATAGGTGCACGTGTGAGTAATTTCTTAAGCTGCTCAAAACTAGTTGTACACTCAGGTGTCCGTTGAAATTTGACTCCTTTCCTTTGTAAGGCTGTGATTAGATGCTTTATCTTTGAAATATTTATATTAAGCCATTGGTAATATCTAGCCAATCCTATGAAGGATCTAACCTCTATGAAATTTTGAGGAGTGGGCTACTCCATTATGGCCTTGATCTTTTTGAGATCTACAACCACTCCTTTTACAATGACATGCCCCAAGTGTTAAAATTATGTTTGGAAGAATTCACATTTATTGAGCTTTCCATACAACTTATTCTCCCTTAGAAATTGCGATACTACTTTCAAATTCTCTTCAATCTCTTCTCTAGTTTTTGATTAAACCATGATGTCATCCAAAAAAATGATACAAATTTACCCAAATGCTGTTCGAGGAAATTTTTCATCAGACACATAAATGTGGCTAGAGAATTTGTGAGCCCAAATGGCCCCACTATAAACTCATAATATCCAAATCTCATTTATAAGACAATCTTTTGGATATCTTCATCCTTAAGCTAAACCTAATGATACCTAGACAAAATCTATTTTTGAGAACATCATAACTCCTCTCAACTGATTAAACAAGTCAACAATCTTGGGTATATGGTACTTTTTCTTCACTATGGATTTGTTTAACTATTGGTAATAAATTCACAACCATAATGTGCCATCATTCTTCTTTACAAAAAAAATCTCTGTTATGAAATCGACTCCAAAAATAGAAGAAAAGAGATATCAACGCCTTATAAGTAAGCCACTTCGAGGGGGAAACCTCTAATACATTACATAAATGAACAATTCTTGGATGGTACAAATGAAAAAACCTCCTTTCTATAAATAGGAGTCCATGGGGCCACAATGTAATCCTAGCCAACCTCACAATAATAATGTAAGGGCTTAATAATAACAATATGGGGGTTACAGGGGTACAACAATAATAATAAGGGGGTTACTTTAACAAAAATAAGGGACTATACTAGTAATATAGGGACCTAACATGCTCCTCTCCTTCAAAAAACTGTTGTCCTCAACGCTTGAGTAGCTTTGGGTGCTTCTGTATAAAATTATCATCCTCCCATGTATAATCTTCAATGGGTAAGTTCTTCCATTTTCTTAGGTATGCCATGCAATCTAAATATTTCCTTCAAGAATATCTGAGCTATATCAATGGATTTATGCGTGAAGTTAAAACTATGAAGTGATCTTCCTTATAAAATTGTCCACTACCACTAGAATGACATCATGTAGCAATCTTGTTGGGTGTCTACATTCTGATTTGACTTGTTGGCATTCTAGGCACTTGGCAATATGTTACAAAAACTTCTTCTTCAATCCTAGCCAATAATACATTTTTTTTTTATGGTTGTTATCATTTTCTAATAAACATGATAACCTGAGTAAGGTCTCTTATGGAACTCATCCATGATGAGCTTCCTTAAATCAACCACACAAGGCACATACATTTTTTCTTTAAATGACAACATATCATCATTAGTGAGTGTGTAATTCTTGCTCATTGATCCCTATGATTCATTCTGCAAACATTCCTTCACATGCTGGTAATGCTCGTCATGTAGCAATTCCTATTTGATCCTTTCCTTGACATCAATCTCATAAGTGCTCATGGACGCCAAGTGGGTCACTTACAAAATTCTATTAAGTGCATATGGCACCTTGTTTTCCTTGCCTTTAATGTGATTTATCTCAAAGTCAAACTTTATTATCAAAGAAAACCATATAGATCATCTCGCATTAAGCATGGGTTGGTCAAACAAGTATCTCAACCCTCAATTTTTTGACATCAACATGAAGTTTCTCCCAAGCAGGTAGTGACTCCACATTTTCAATGCATGCATTATTGCTGCAAGCGCCAAGTCATGAGTAACATAGTTATTATCATGTTAATTTGATTTCCTTGACTCATAATAAATCACATGTCCTTCCTACTTCAAAATCCACTTAATCCTTCCTTATAAGCACCTGTACAAACCAAGAAGTCCTTTTTTGGGTATGTTATTTTCAAAATAGGTGCACATGTGAGTAATTTCTTAAGCTGCTCAAAACTAGTTGTACACTCAGATGTCCATTGAAATTTGACTGTTTTCCTTTGTAAGGCTATGATTATATGCTTTATCTTTGAAATATTTAGATTGAATCATTGGTAATATATAGCCAATCCTATGAAGGATCTAACCTCTATGAAATTTCGAGGAGTGGGCTACTCCATTACGGCTTTGATATTTTTGAGATCTACAACCACTCCTTTTACAATGACATGCCCCAAGTGTTAAACTTATGTTTGGAAGAATTCACATTTATTGAGCTTGCCATACAACTTATGCTCCCTTAGCAATTGCAGTACTACTTTAAAATTCTCTTCATGCTCTTCTCTAGTTTTTGATTAAACCAGGATGTCATCCAAAAAAATGATACAAATTTACCCAAATACTGTTCGAGGAAATTTTTCATCAGAAACATAAATGTGGCTAGAGAATTTGGGAGCCCAAATGGCACCACTATAAACTCATAATATCCAAATCTTGTTTATAAGACTATCCTTTGGATATCTTCATCCTTAATCTAAACCTAATGATACCTAGATAAAATCTATTTTTGAGAACATCATAACTCCTCTCAATTGATTAAACAAGTCAAAAATCCTAGGTAGAGGGTACTTGTTCTTCACTATGGATTTATTTAACTATTGGTAATAAATGCACAACCATAATGTGCCATCATTCTTCTTTACAAAAAAATCTATGTTATGAAACCAGCTCCAAAAATAGAAGAAAAGAGATATCAACTCCTTAGAAATAAGCCACTTCGAGGGGGAAACCTCCAATACATTACATAAATGAACAATTCTTGGATGGTACAAATGAAAAATCCTCCTTTCTATAAATAGGAGTCCATGGGGCCACAATGTAATCCTAGCCGACCTCACAATAATAATGTAAGGGCACAATAATAACAATATGGGGGTTACAGGGGTAGAACAATAACAATAATGGGGTTACACTAACAACAATTAGGGACTATACTAGTAATATAGGGACCTAACATGCTCCTCTCATTCAAAAAAGTGTTGTCCTCAACGCTTGAGTAGCTTTGGGTGCTTCTGTATGAAATTCTCATCCTCCCATGTATAATCTTCAGTGGGTAAGTTCTTCCATTTGATGAGATACTCTGAAATTGATCGATTTTGTAGCTGTCGAGTTCTTGTTTCCCTGACTTCTTCAGGTTATAATATGGTTTTTCCTTCCTCATCAAGTTCTGGAAATATTTTTTGAACTAGAAGTTTGTCTCTTATAATGTTCTTTAAGCATGAAACATGGAAAACTAGATGCACTCGCGAAGAAGCAGGAATCTCCAATTTGTATGCCATAGTACCAATGTTTTGCAACACCTTGTAAGGACCATAATAATTTGGTGATAATTTATTATCCTTCTTAGCTTTCTTGAGGGACATTTGTTTGTATGGTTGTAGCCGTAAAAATACCCAGTCTCCTACATCAAAACTTCTCTCACTGCGATGTTGATCTGCCTGTTGTTTCATTTGATTTTGTGCCAAATTTAGGTTATCCTTTAAGAGTTGGAGAACTTCTTGTTGATGTTCAATGTGATCTTCCATTGCTTGAACCCTAGAATTTTCCATTAAAGAAGATGTGATGGACAGTGGATGATATCCATAAAGTGCCATAAATGGGGTCATTTTTTCTGTAGTATGGAAGGAAGTGTTATACCACCATTCAACGAGAGGTAACCACTTGCCCATTGTGCTTGATTATCAGATACAAAACAACGAAGATATACTTCCAAACATTTATTCACTATCTCAGTTTGACCATTAGATTGAGGATGATAAGATGAGCTATGAGCTAGTTGAGTACCCAAACAAGAAAATAATTCCGTCCAAAAATTTCTTGTAAAAATGGGATCTTTGTCACTTACAATAATATTCGGGTTTCCATGTAGCTTTTGAATTTCTTCCATAAACACAATAGCAACTATACTTGATTTAAATGGATGAGATAATGCAAAAAAGTGTGCATACTTGGTAAGTCTATCAACTACCACCATGATGACACTCTTTCCTTCAGACTTAGGTAAACCTGTGATAAAATCCATTGAAGTTTCCTCCCAATGTTGACTTGGAATGGATAAAGGTTGTAGAAGACCTGGGGTCTTAATTGTCTCAACTTTATCTTTTTGGAAAACCAAACATTCCGCCACAAAATTTTGAATATCATATTTAAGGAAATCCCAAAAAATTTCTTTCTTCACCCTGTGGTAAGTTTTTAAAAATCCCAAGTGTCCTTCTAAAGGAGAAGTGTGCAATTCCAAAAGAATATTTTGTTTTAGTTGGGAATTCTTGCAAATATATAAGTGATCTTTGCACCATAAGGAATCATTTTTCCAACTAAATATATCTGATGTACTAGGATCTTGCTGCAACTTTTGAATGAGTGTCCACACTTCTTCATCCTTCTTCCGTTCATATCTTGCTTCGTTTATCCAATCTGGTTGGATAATAGAAATGACACAAAGCAATGCTTCCACCTCTTCATCCTTTCTTGAGAGTGCATCTGCAAAAACATTTAGATTCCCTTTTTTGTAGATGATTTCAAATTCATAACCCAACATCTTTGTGACCCATTTTTGTTTCTCTTCTGAATATAGTCTTTGTTCCAAAATTTTTTTAAGACTATCATGAGCAGTTTTTACCTTGAAGTGTCTTCCCATTAGGTAAGGTCTCCATTTCTTTAGTGCATGTAGTATTTCTAACATTTCCTTCTCATAATAATCTTTTGTAAATACTTTCCTTTGAGTGGACGACTTTCAAAAGCAATGGGTCTTCCTTCTTGCATTAAAACAACACCAATTCCATTTCCTGAGGCATCACATTCCACAATAAAGGTTTTTGTGAAGTCTAGCATAGCTAAGACTAGTGCTAGGCACATTTCCTCCTTAAGATGTTCAAAGGCCTTAGTTGCTTTAGGAGTCCATGAAAATTCATCTTTCTTCAATAATGTTGTTAGAGGTGCTGCTATTCTCCCATAATTCTTAACAAACTTGCGATAATACCATGTCAACCTGAGAAATCTATGCAATTGTTTCATGGTTGTGGGGACTTTCCATTCCTTAATGGCTTTAATTTTGTTAGGGTCTACCTTAACACCCTCGTGAGATACAATATGACCCAAATATTCCACCTCTTGTACTCCAAAGAAAAATTTGGATGTTTCTGCATATAATTATTTCTCCTCCAATAGTTTGAGCACCCTATCAACATGTTGAACATGATCCTTCCAAGACATGCTCTATATTAGTATATCATCAAACAATACTAGCACAAATTTTCTAAGGAAGGGTTTGAAAATGTAATTCATAATGACCCTCATGAGTTCGAAACGCTGTTTTTGGAATATCTTCAGTCTTCATTCTAATTTGATGATATCCTGAACGAAGATACAAGTTGGTAAAATAATTTTCTCCATGAAATTCATCCAATAATTGATCAATCACAAGAATGGGAAATTTATCTTTAATAGTGAGCTTATTGAGCTCCCTATAATTCGGACACATGCGCCATGATCCATCCTTCTTGTGCACCAATACTACTAGAGCAAAGAAAGAACTTTGACTAGGTTGAATTATACCAACGTCTAACATTTCTGCAATCATACGTTCAATTTCACTCTTTTGGACATCAGGATATCTGTAAGGCCTGATGTTTGGAGGAACACTTCCTGGAATCAAATGAATAGCATGATCATGATCACGAATAGGTGAGAGTCCTTTGGGAGTTTCAAACGCATTGGAATGATTTTCCAAGACTTTTTGGAGATATGGAGAAATAGATGATTTTGATGTTGGAACTTCTAGTGAGCATAATTGTGAAATTACGCCTCGTTGTTCTTTCTTCAGAAGATTTGTCATGAAATTAGAGCTTATTATCTTTCCTGGCTTCCCTGGGATACCTCATAATTTGATTTCCTTTCCTTTAGAAAAAAATTTCAAGAAAAGTTCTTGAAAATTAAAAGCTACTGTCCCCAAAGATTGTAACCATTGTACTCCTAGTACAACATCAACACCTCCCATTGGGATGGAAAGCATTGGATTATTCAATACATATTCCCCCATGGTTAGCTTGATATTATGGAATTTTCTAGAGAAATTTATAGTTCCTCCATTTGCAAACATCACTTGAAATTCTAGTGCTGTGTATAAGAAACAATTCAATTCCTTGGATACCTTACAATGAATAAAATTATGGGTACTACCCAAATCAATCAACACTATTACCTTTTTCTTCTTGATATGTCCTTCTATCTTGAGAGTTTGAGCGTGGTAATTCCTACCAATGCATTAAACGATATGGTTGGACTCATTTCTTCTTCTTATAGTGTTGGTTCCTGGTGTATATCCTCTTCTTTTGAAGTTTCTTGTTCATTTTCTTCCTCCTCTTCACAATCTATGTAAAATAATTTCTTCTTAGCACACTTATGACCTTTAGTGTATTTTCTATCAAAACTGTAGCAAAGCCCTTTTTCTCTTATTTCTTCCAATCGTTGTGGTGTCAACCTTGTAGGTTGTGGAAGTCTAGGAGTAACAACACTTCCATCTTTATAGATGTGAGTGGTAGGCTTCCTTTTCGCCATAATTTTACATTCAATTTTTCTTGCCAACTTGAATGCCTTCTCTAATGAATCAGGTTCCCAAATGAAAACTTAATGTTGGATGTTATCCTTTAAAGTCCCTATGAAGACATCAATCTTGTGTTCCTCTAGAATATAAGTTACCCTTATATTCAATTTTTGGAAGTCCTCAATGTGCTCCACCACTGAACCCTTTTGTTTGAGATTTATAAATTGGCTAAAGAAGGTGTTTCTCTTTGTATCCTCATAATGTGCTATTATTTCCTCCATAAAAATTGACCAAGTGAAAATTTTTTTATGGGAGCAAAGCCATCGATACCATACAAATGTATTTTGTTCTAAATGTAAAGTTGAAATGCGTACCTTTTGTGTGTTTTGCACATTATTGAGATCAAAATATTACTCCATCTGTAGTATCCATGTTATGGGATCCTTGCCATCAAAATTCCTCATATCCATCTTTGGAATATGGTGGTTATTCAATCCAAAATTAGAGTTTATGAAATCATGATTAACATTTATTTTGTTCTCATCATGAGTTTCCTCTACTATCTTTTCACCATTAGGAATCATTTCTTGTATCAAGTTTGAAAAACCTTCCTTCAAACCTTCCATGTCTTCCTTCAAACCTTCCATTTTTTCTTCCATACCATTCTTCAAAAAATCCATTGTAGCTTACATGCCTTTATTCAAACCATCCATCTTAGCTTCCACGCTTTTCTTCAAAACATCCATTTCATTTTTTGTTGCTCTTTGCGAGAGCGAAATTTGGTGCACTTGCTCTTGTAATTTTGATATGTCCTGTTGCATTTCTTCATCTTCATGAGCCATAGTAGAGCATTATGAAGGCTTAATGGGTGTTGAATTATTTTTAGGGGGAATTTTAGAACCCAATGCCGATATATATTCTACAATATGCCCTTGGAATCAATTCAAATTGATTCTTCAAACAAGACTTATGCAATTCAGAAAAAAATACACACCTTTTTCTTACTTTTGAGGAGCTCAATATTAAAATTGAATTACCTTTGTGATTTCAGATATTCAATATCTGAAATTTGGCCCTGTAGTAACACTCTGAATCTTCTTTCGAATGCCACAGGTTTGACCTGATTTTGATTCTTCAAGGAAAAGTTATTCCCAATCTCCCACAATGACCTAATTATGGACTGGTTCAGTAGAGCGAACTTGTAAGATGTGCCACATGTCACTTTTTTCCTCATTCGGCTCTGAAACTGATACAAAAAAAACTACATTCTGTGTACTTGCATTCACTTTTTACAAAATTCCAATCTGATGCTCAGAGAGAGAGTTATGACGATTTTCCCTTGGTCACCTCTTTGAGATGAAATTCGAGAGCCTGAAAAAACCCTAATTTCCACACATCATATCTCCGAAAATATTGTGAAGCAAGATTTGAAATTTGTATAGGAAGTTCCAAAGGATTTCGGCTTTTCTCTGTAAAATTTTTAGCTTCTGGCCCATCGTAGAAAAGAGTAATAGCGCAAATTCCATGATGACCTATTTTAGGTGAAATTCGAGAGCCTAAAAAATACCTAACTTCCACAAATCATATCTTTGAAAATATTGTGAAACAAGATCTAAATTTTTACACGCCGTTCCTCCGGATTTCGACTTCTCTCTGTAAAAATTTCAGCTTCTGAACCTTCATAAAAAAAAAACTAAAGTGAAAATTCCACAATGACCTGTTTGGAGCAACGAAACCCTAAAATCCAAAGCTCTGATACCAAATGTTATGAAACCAGCTCCAAAAATAGAGAAAAGGGATATCAATGCCTTAGAAATAATCCACTTTGAGGGGACAACCTCCAATACATTACATAAATGAATAATTCTTGGATGATACAAATGGAAAAACCTCCTTTAGTTATATAGGAGTCCATGGGGCCGCAATGTAATCCTAGCCGACCTAACAATAATAATGTCTGGGCACAATAATAACAATATGGGGGTTACAGGGGTACAAAAATAACAATAAGTGGGTTACACTTACAAAAATAAGGGACTATACTAGTAATATAGGGACCTGACACTTTAGGGCTTCCCAAGGTGACACACTAGGTCTACTGTACCCCTTATCCAACATTTATTTTAGTTGCATATTTAACTCCACTAGGTACGACATACTCATATGATAGAGAGATTTCAAGACTGACACTGATGCTGGAATAATTTTGATGAAAAATAAATCTCTCTTCTAGGTGGTAACCCTGGTATCTCCTGTGGAAACACATTACTAGACTACCATAACATTGGATGCTCTATCATCTTGTATTTGCTGTTTTCTGATTCGTTGGTCACCTTGACCACATACAATGTGCACCCTTTCATGCTGCATATTTTTACCTGCAATTTTGAGATTTTTATGATAGTGACAAGGTTCCTTATTCCCTACAATGTCACTTCCTCACCCTCATCACTAAGGTGCTCTAATATCTTGTTGTGGCAGTCAATCTTGATTTTATGGGAAATTATCCAATCCATTTTTATTAAAAGGACATACGAGGTCAATAAAAAAAATATTGAGGGTAGATGAGGTGGGCATGTTACTCATCGCTATAGGGAATCATTCAAATAAGTAATCAACATGCCTTTTGGTTCCCATGGCCAACTGAACAAACCATTATTTTCATGGGTTTTCTTTTGCAAATAAAATTTATTTACAACCTTCAAGCTGATATCATTGAAATTAGAACTTGGGTCAATTAAAATTGAAATAGGTTGGCTAACAACCATACCTTCCATATCGATTAACGAGGCTTGATAGTTTGTATGCCTTTTGTCCAATGAACCACAAATGCATGGTATAATTTGAGCCACTTCGTTCATTGTTGTTACCTCTTTGACATTGTACAACTTTGTGCCATTCTGTTATCAATGAGGGTAGTTTGTCTGCAGATGTTTCTATCCACATTTACAACGTTGCACACGTCTTCCTTGAAGCCCTTGGCCTCTTCATTGTTGGTTTAGTGGGCCAGTTTCTATTTGAAGTAATTGAATTTTTTCGGTACTCATTCTTGGTAGGAGTGGTGAAATTCACATTCCTCCCTCCTTGCTTATATTCAGAGGATTTTGGCCCTTTTCCCTTGAAGCTGGTATTACCTTTATTTTTCCAGTCTGTTTAGAACTTAGCTTTGTGTTTGGACATCTCATAGCAATATTTTAACTTTCGAACAATGTCCTTTAATTTTCTTGGCTCATCAAAATTAATCTTGTCATAATAAGCTTGAAGTAACACATTGAGATACATTTGAATTTTCACCTTCTAATCTTTGTTATATGGCACATATCTCAACAAATCCAAAAATATGTTAGTGTACTCACCAACAATAAGATACCCTATGCTCACGGAATTCTTTAACTTTGCTACCATAGTAGCTCTCAAACAAGTACTTCTCCCAGAAATATTTCTCAAACTTTCTCCATGAAAATTCCTTCCACGTAATGTTCTTAACATTTCTCAAATCCTCTCGCCATATATTAGCTTTTCCTTTCAAGCTAAAAATGGATACTATGGCCTTCATTTATTCAAAGTAGTCATTTAATTTTAAGTATTTATTCATTCCCAACATCCAAGCCTTTTCCTCTTCAACCTTCCTTATTTCTCCATCGAAGGTAGGGGGCTTTGCTTTCTTGAACTCTTCTAGCATTGAGCTCTTCTCACTTCTCATTTAATGATGGTGAATTCTGGTTGCCATATACAATCATTGGTCATGGCTGCTTGAATCTCCTTTTGGAGTGCTAAGTGGAATTTCTCCTCTCACTATGTCTTCACTTGCTTTCCTATGTCTTTTCCTTGACTTGCTTCCTTCTACCCTATTGGTCTCCAATATTTTGGATATTTGATCAAATTTTCTTGGATTTGTGCTTGCCTATATAGCTAATGCCAAAATTATGTTACTTTTGGCTTTGCAGGTATGATAATCTCTACAAAATCACTTCATTCACCTCTTATTGCATTTCTTGTGCTCTGATGATCTTTTCATTGTCTTCCTTACAACTTCTCAATTTAGATCTCACGTTCCTAAGAGTATCCATCCAATCAAGGGAATTTTCCTCTAACTTATTTCCAATTGAGTTCTCTTCTTGATTATGCTATGGTATGTCTATGTTTTACTATACCATTCTGCTCCTCATTTCTTTATTTCTTGTTGAAATGGTGTCTCGTTATGTGTTGTCACATACACATAGTTGTTAGTTAAATCAAACACCGATAAATATATTTACTCATTACTTGGTATATTTTCAATCAACATTCTGATCCAAAATTGGCTATAAAATCAAATCCCATGCTAATATGCAAGTTATAAAACACTGATAACATATTAGAAATATTTCAAGCCAACAATCATATCAGTTGTAAGTCTCAAATCAATACATGTAAGTATATAACAATCAAAATTTCAAATTAAGTGTTCATCATGTGTGTGTGTGTGTGAGCCTCTTTAGGTCTAGTGTCAAACCTTCACTTTGATACTACTTTGTAACAATCTTTCCCACCTGCTTGTACAATCTCAAGTTATGAGAGGTGTTACTTAGTGAATTAACTCGACCTCCAAGGTCTGCTATGAAGACAAAGTTACAAAAATACTTCTAGTTCAAAGTTTTTAGAATTAAATTCTAATACCACCATCATTTCTAGCGCATTGATATCTTTGTAGAAATATAAATTTTATAAATTTGACTAGTAAATTGAAAGTTATGCCTGCTTAAAGTTTGACCGGTCAGATAAGGTCACCCAACATTGGGCTTCCATGTGGCATTCATGTGTGGCTATTCCATGTCACCAAAATAAATTCCACATCACCCATATACCCTACATGGTGTCCACATGACCATTACTAGGTCTCCATGGTGCTTACCACATTGATCTAGGCTCATGGGCCCCACCAAGCTTGGTCCATTGAGTCATGCTTTCTCTAAATATCACAACACATTTATCATAACATAACTCATGGGAATCAATATGTGTCATATGGATCTAGTGTCACCATAATGGCCCCATCCCTACAATTTTTAGCTTCAAAACCATCATATATATTTCCTCGATAATTCATCATCTCACTTGTATCACAAGATTACAATTCCTATGAGATTAATCATAATAATTTAAATCAAATGATATTCCTTTTTTTTTCTTTTCCAACCTTTCATCATATAAGAATCAAATTTCAGAAATATGAGATTATTCTCATGACGTTTGACTCTTGCATATGGTAATAATTAGTCTTCATTATCATAACCAAGGCCATTTCAATTGCAATATGTACTTTCAATCAACCAAATAGTGGTAAGTTTTCTTAGATAAAATATTTTCATTGTAAGATTTATAGCATCCCTTGAAGTGCGCTTAGAATTATTATACATTTAATAATTCATTCACTTTCAATTGATTTAAAAATAAATTGAAATGAAGCTATCATAATATTATTTATTTGCATCACAAGCATTCCATAATGCATTCAAACATTTATTCCAACTATTATCACTCAAATAATTCTCAAAGGGTTGTTTATTTTGTTGGTTTAAAGAATATTAGAGGTAACCGCAAACCTAATTTTAAGCCTTAGGATCTAGCCTTCCTAATGCTCAGAGAGGGCTCTCTCTATATGATTTATCTTTGTTGATTGTAGCTAATTTTAGGCTAGTTATGTAGGATTACTTGGGATTTTGATTTTGGATTTGGTTTGGTGGTGAAATCACTTACTCAGATGGATAGATGTAGGTATGTATTCCATTGGGCTAATGGAGTCAACGTGTCAAGCAATAGAATCAGGATCAAGGTTCTAAAGGGAAGTATTCACAGGGAAATATAGTTTAGTCACTTCATATCCTTAGTCTGATGGTGAAAATGGTTTCAATCGGGGTAAGAGAGAAATTAAGGGTTCTCAAATCCGGATATGAGTGAAAAGATAGAGGTCAATCGAAACAAGGGAGCAATTAAGAATTCCTGAATCTGGAAATCAGAATAAAAACATATAAATGATAAACAATTCAAGATAGAGTGTAATTAAACATATTTTATAATAACATTCCAGTTATATCGTTTAGATTAAGCAAGCATATGAGCATGTGAAAACTTCAAAAAAAACAATTGAACAAGTAGAAAGTACTTCACTGTAGTGGCCCAACAAATGAATCTTGTAATATAATCTCTTTATTGCTTTAATCCAGTTTGTAGACTTGAAATTGGTACAATCACCCTCAGGTTCCAGAATAGTACAACTATAGAAATGTTCAACAATTAATCCACACTCAATACTTCGAAATGTGAAGTATTGATACAAAATCTCTTACAAAATATCCTAAAAAAACTTAGGAATTATTCAAGGAAAAATAAATATCTTCATGCAAGAAGATAGAGACAACTATCTAACTAATGCAAGTTGTCCTTGATTTTATTGATTTGTTGTTTAATTGTTGATATTTTGCTACTGATTTGTCTCTGATTGTTGCTCAACGAAGGTTGCAGTTAGGCAGTGAAGTGTCCTCTACGCTGGTATCTTTATCTCTGTTTTGACTTTCACTCTGACCCTTCAACTGATACACTTTAAACTCTGCTTTGTACTCTTTTTAATGTAAACTGTTAATGCTGTTTTAACCTTTTGACTGTTTTGTTTTAATTTTCATCCTGGATGCTCTGCTTACCTTTGAATACTCTATTTTTTACTGCAAACTGTTTTCATAGTAAATCAATCATATTTTGCCAAAATTATGTCTCTGGTAATTTTATCTTCATCATCCTTCTAAATATCTCATCAGCTTCACTATACTTTGAGAACGTAGGCTCGTTAAAAAATAAGTGTTTTGCCTCATGTTGCAGGTAAAAAAGGTTCTCAAAGCTTTTGTAAAGTACTTTCCCTGTTGGAATTCCCTGCATGGCTGAATTATTAGTTTGCTCCTTAGCCACTTCTCTCATCTTCTTATCATAATCATCCTGCTTCATTAATCTGTCATGTATGACCAGTGGATTTGGCAGGCCTTTTTGCCTCAAGAGATCAAACTTCACCATGAATCTAGTTATGACAACTTCCATATTCTGAAATTTCTCTTCTAGCTGTATCATTAAGTTTCTTTTTGAAATCACCTTCCTGACTTCAAGAATTGTGTCTATCCTGTGAGTTATACCAATTTCTTCCAATTCTTGTCTATTCTTTGAATTAATAAATTTGATGATTTCATTAGCCTCCTCAGGTTTCTTGCCAAGTTCTTCTTTTATCTCCTGAATGGCTTCTCCTGCTGCTTTGACTAAATCTTTTTGTTCATAGATAACCTGTATGGATGGACAAATATCATTGACAGGTTCAATGCTATTGGCCCATAGTTGCTGCTTGGCTTGTGCCATGGGTTATTTTAGTGTTAGATCTTTCTATAAATTCTTCAATTTCTCATTCAACCTATTTGATTTCTGTTTTTCATTCTTGTGCATAATCTGTATTAGCTTTTTCTCATTCTCCAGAATTTTCAGCTGTTCTCTAAGTCCTTTAATTTCATTTTTCTGAATAGACATGTCTTGCATTGATTTTACTAACTTACTTGCCTCATCAGTAGGTTGTGCTGCTATTGTTGAATATTCTGTTTCTAAAGTTGTTGATGAGGTGACAGGAAGTGCTGTAGCCATTGAGACTGTAGGGGCCAATGATTATGATAATGTAGAAGGCACAACTATTGCGACTACAAGAATTACAGTGACAAGAGTTTCTTCTCTGGCCTTTTTTTCGTGGACTAAATTGTCCATTTCATTCTCCATTTCCTTTATTTGGGTAGTCAACTGAAGTATGAGATTCATCATCTCATCTTTTTGATTTGCATCCTATAACACTTCTTTTTCCCGAGGATTATCAATAGGAGGCAACTTAAGTATCCTACTTCAATAATCAAATACTCCAAAGATTTTATTCTATTGCCCTTAGCTTGTGAGGATGCATTTTCCAATTTAGGCTGATCTTTGATGTTCCCAAGAGTGTTTTGTAGCTTCTGTACACTCATGGCTTTATTTGTCATGGTTGAACAAAGAATTTCACCAGCTTGTTTGTGAAATTCTATCTGATCAATCAGATGAAGGTCTTCTGCTTGAACTTCATATGATGTATTTTTGTAGTCAGCTGATGATTTGGGATGCTTTACTTTAGGTTGTAGGAAGTTCATTTGTCTTCCTAGTTTTTTAGTCAAAAGCAGAAAGCAATCTGCCTTGGTCACTGGGTGATTGCTTCCAATAATGGTTATATGTATTAGTCTTGAAGGCTTCATTTTTCATCTTTATCTCTTTGTATTTATGAATAATTTCCATTTCCTTCTCTGCTGGTTTGCTAGATGAGGACATTTCAAAGCTGTGCTGCTTCTGAATTAGCTGAGTGTTTGAAGTTGAAGGCTGATGTGTTTATTTAGCAACTACAAGTGGAACATTGTCTTTCAATACTTTTTCTGTATCAATTACTTCTATTGTTTCCACTTCTTCATTGATAGGATTTAATTTTGGCTTATTCCTGTACATCAATTTAAATTTAGTTTCAGTGGTTGTCTCTGTAGTGTGTGATTCTTCTTCTCTGATTCTTTTTGAATTCCTATCTTCTTGGGCCGAAGTCTGCAAAATTTGACTAGTATCACCTTGCTTCTCTACCTCTGTCAAGGTGTTCTCCAACCATTCAGACTAGTTGGAGTATTTGTCAATGTCTGGTTTCTGCTCATGTACATAAGGAGTTAGCTTGCATTTAACTCTCAATTTACTTATTACTCCTAGAGGATCATAATACCACATAAAAATTTTACTGAATTTAAACTCCTGCAAATACTTTTCAACCTCTGGACCTACATCTTTATTATTACAAATAAAAGGGCCAACCTGATTTTTTATTTTGAATTGTGTCTTCTTCTTAGCTACCAAGAAATTGATTCCATCAGAATTAAGAATATGTCTAATATACTCAAGAAGAAATAATCTCATTGGGAGGTATTTGGGAAGTTTATATGGAACAATATTTGATCCATATACCCTTATCTTTGTATGGTTTTGATACAAGTACTAATATCCTTTCCTATTATGCTCTAACAATTGTAGGGCCTTCTTAATTCCTCATTGATTCTTGGCTGCATGTTGCTGTTCAGCATATTGACCATAGGATGAATAAAAGAATCAATGAACCATGTGTAAGTGGACTATGTGGAGTCTTTTCTGATTAAAGGAGTCCAAAATATGACTGACTGTGCGTTATCTTCAACATTAAGCTTTTGAAGGTTGATGGAAAATTTATCAGACTGAAAATACAAAAACATGTGGAACAAGACTGATGAATGCTTGAAAACACCTTCTCCAGGCATTTTAACAAGTTGTTCATGCATATTATCAGCAAGGTACTGGGAAAAATTAAAAATGGTAGCCGGAGGCTGACCAAGTGTAAAATTAGACAAGAAACCTAATACTGCAGCATCAACATGTTCATCTGTAAAATATCCCAAAAATGGAAGACATCATGGAGATGATATGTCTTCTTCTCTCAGAAAAAATTGTAGATGGGTAAGGAGGATTTGTCTTGGGAGTTTCCACAGATGAAGGCATGAAAGTTTGAAATATCTAGAACCTTTTGGGGAAATCTAGATTTAGGTATAACTGTGTAAGAGCCTCAATGGACAAAGGGGTTTCATCTGACCTGGTGTTATGCAGATAAATTCTTCTTGCAGACAAGAACAATATCCCTAGTATCCTAAGGATATATAGAAACAAAAAACCAAATAAAAACAATTTTCTCTAGATCATTCGTGATTCAGAATTATTTATTAACTAAGTAAGAGGAGATACTCCTACCTGAAGTCCAACGCTTGTTGTAATCTTCAATCCAGTCGCTCCAAAAGAGGTCAATTCAGCATGTAAGACCTGCATCTAAAGGCAGGAACAAAGCTTAAAATCACCTGCAAGATATAATAATTCAGAAACACTAATCTATCTCAGTGATCAAGGAATCCAAGAATTAAATTATTCAAACAGATATATGAACAACTTAATGAGAAAATAGAATCCATTTGTACTAACTTGCATGATAAGAAGTAACCTTACAACCTTGTCGCCTTGATGTCATATAGGTTCTTCGGGGTCTTGAACAACCGTTTTCCACCAGTTTGACAAGCCTTCGCCTCTCTGAACTAGCATAAATCTACTAACATGAGTATGTGATCATTCTCATGCAGATGATGCTAAGTAAAGAGAGTATGATTTCTTCAGTAATTAACCTCAAAAAAACCAAGTTCCAAGTACCCTTGAGACTGAAACATGATCTCAATTTATAGCAGAAGGGAGGAGGTTTTAGTTCCATAAAGAGGGGGATAAAGTCCTCTCATAAGGGAATTTTAGCTCCAAATACTAAGGGATAATCTCCATTAATGAAGGGATAGAGGTTCATGAATGAAGGGGCGAAGCTCAACTTGATAACGCTTCTAGAAGCCTCCAGCTGGGAGAATATTCGACCAGCTGGGCTTCTAGAACTTAATTTTTCTTTTATTTTACCTTTTACGGGGGTTTGCAGTTTTAATAAGTAGAACATGCAGGATGTGCCGCAGGTTATAGAGCAAGAAACTGCGGTACCACAAGAAATGACTAGGAAAAGTGCGAAGTTAGGGTTTTAAGGGTTTTAATGAGATTTTCTCCAATTTCAAGACTTGGTTTAGGAACTTTATGGTTTTGGACCTCTAAGGGAGCATAAAATAGGTAATGATGAACCCATACAGACATCTAAATGTCATGGTGACAAATTTTAGTGTAACAGATTCCCCCCTAAAGCACGAAGTCTGAAGTAGTTCTGAAGAGTGAAGTGCTTTATAATTCCGAGGATTGGGTTGCGGACATACCGGTCGAAACCTGTGAAAACATTCAATGCAAACATATATATATATATCATCGTTGAGTTAGGAATTCCCATACTCAGATCAAAACTAGCCACATGTTCTCATACATAAATGATTTTAGAATTACATCAATAGTAGTCACAACATGGATGCAACCATCTGTCATAAGTAGTATACAGTATCATGAATAATAAAAATCCTCGCAGCCTGGATGGTGGAATCTAGTTCTAGGGTCTTGATTTATGCTTCTCAAACTAGTATGATTCTATCCATGTGATTGATGTGTCGAAGTTGAACATGGTAGAAACCACTTGATTACCAGTAAATGATATGAATTGTTAATCAAGTGTGAGAGAAACCACCAATAATGACAATGGCTCTCAAAGTACTCAGTATAAGCCAAGAAGTGTGAATGAATGATTTGGAGTCAAACACTTCACAGAATCATTTGATTGAAGATCAATGATGCAACCTGTCGTAGAAGGTGAGAAACCTACCATTAGGGCATGCAGATCCCAAGGTACTGATAGGATTCTAGGTCAACTTTCTAGATTATGTGCTCTCGTCGATATAAAGTGACCCGTCATAGGAAAACCCCGACACGAAACCATTAGATCAAGTTTTGAAGAAATTTTAGCAAGCACTGACTCAGGGATGGTCAACAAGAATGGAGACAAATGTTTGCAATGAATGGTTTATTTGAATTGTCTCTTGAACACGTAACGACACTGCAGATGGTTTGGTGACAATTAAACTAAAGCTAATACCAAGAAACTGGATGAAGATTTTAAATGTGGTTTGATTAACTGTCAGACAAAGGATTTTCCCAACCCAAGTATGAGTGTGACAAAAGTGTCGTGTTCAAGAGTGGTATATTATTTTTCGGAACAAAGTGTGACAATTGGATTCATTTTCTCTCTTTTTCCCCAACCATTTCTGGCAAGTACCTCTTTATTTTTGACAAGCTTGAGGAGGATAACATTTGCTTGTTGTATAATCTCATCGTTCGGATGAGTCCAACTTCGAATTAAAATCGAACCCTAAGAAGGAGTGGTTCGTTCCTGTTTGTAATTGACAGGGCCTTTACTGTTAAATTTTAACGAGTCTATTATAGGTGAAACTCGGTGTTTTTCAGTTTTAGGGAGTCATAAGAAAAACTTAAGAAAAATCAGTGGGTGTAATTTTTGATAAATTTAGTCTCTCAAGCCCGAAAAAGGATAAAATAATGCAGGAGAGAACTCTATTGACCATGATTAGTCAATGTATACCTTTTTCGTAAATAATCCATTTTAGTCTGGAAAAGGGGTAAACTTATACTGAAAGGACGACAGTTCATTTCCTTTAACGAGTTCGAATAGTCAAGTACTCAACAATATTTTCATGTTTAGAGAGTCTGAAAAGGGCTTAAAAGAGAAATCTAGGGTTTTTATTTTTCATAATTTTCAAGAGCCTGAAAAAGTGATAAAGTGTACTCATCATCAAAATAATTCTTTTCACCCAAAAAACTTGTTTTCTGCACATAAACTCGAAAAATTAAACATACCTGTTTCCAATAAGTAAAAAATTTTGACAAATACTTTTTTAAAGTGGAAAATAAATAAAATAATATTTTATTCATTCAAAAAAATCTTATAAAAAGTAGTTCAACAAAGTCATTTTCACCATTTGTATTCAGAGTTAAAAGTTGAGAGCTCTTGGCAAATTTTTTTTTCGGAGGTGATAACGGGAGAACCAACTGCTCAAATCGAAAATCGTCGAATCCAGGTAATCCACAACACTCTTCTATTCATTTTCATCCATTTAAATTCTCTTTTTAAGTTTTGAGTCATTTTTTAAGGGGAAAAAAGGTTCAAAATTCCGCCCTCGGGGGTCCGCAGGTCATGTATTGGTTACCTGCGGAAGGAAAATTATTGGGCTACCGTGGTTTTTATGAAGAGTGCGTGCGGGGGTCCACACTGTCTCTATATAAAAACTGCAGAGGCATCGTGAGAAAAGGAAATTTATTAAATTCTATAAAAAATGGTTAAAAATTCTCACTCTAAAAGCTTCTAACCTTCAAATGCGTCCATTTGCAGATTGTTCCACAATGTTGGAGTGGAGAGAACCCGAACACGAAGAGGTAGATGATGCGGCTATGAATAATCCGGCCATAATGCGTGTGTTGAGAAATTGCGGATTGTATAAATTCAGGGCAATTCAGGGCATGAGGGCACAAGTGGAACTATTGACCTAGCCGATGAACAAATGGGACGTCCAAGAACAATGTTTTATCATTGGTGATCACAAGCTAGAACTTGAGCTTGAAGACATTTACTTTCTCACTGGTTTATCCAAACGAGGTGAACATATTTCTTTGTTTGGAGCTAGGCAAGGTGGCCTGCCTATTGCTAGCTACAAACAAGAGTTCTGCAGTGAAGAAGCTGATCCCAAAGATAACCGTATAGATATAAAGACTATCTTATGTCTTGATCTTAAAGTCATTGCGTTTATTGTGACCAGGTTGTGTGGGAGCGCAGCTCCACATGTACCTACCAAGTCTCAGATGAAGATATCAGTTGACTATTATAGGGGTACCATTTTCAATTGGTGTGAGGGGGTATTGGCCAATACGAAAGGCCAATTGACCAGAGCAAAAAACTCAAAGTTGAAAAACTTTGGGTATGGTGCCATCTTGGTTTCTTTTGATTTGGAGAGGATTCCATCCCTTGCCCCTCATCTAATCTTTGTTGATCCTATTGAACCTAGAGAGCCTCGTATGGTACGCTGGGTTGCACTGATGTCCCGCCATGGTGGCGACGATTGTATGGTAGTTCGATTCACTCCAGCGTATTTTCATTGGCTTCAGAACCAAATATTTGCTATTGAGGATTTCACGTATGCAAGCATAGATTTCTGAGATGATCCCGAGATGTCCTTACCTCCAGGAGAAAAATGGGATGAATCAGGTAATGAATCATTTTGATGTGTTTTAAATCTAATTTTTATTTTGTTTTTTGATCGTCCAATACTGATAACAAAATTTTTAATGCAGATGTTGGTCCACGAAGGTCAGCCACTCTCCGCCGCTTCGAAAGGAAGCCAACAAAGCCTGTTGCACAGCCACAAAATCAGGCAGCAGAAATCCTTATTGACTTGGAGCACAACCTAGAGAGGTTGACTATAGATTTCCCAGAGACATCAACGAATGATATTCCTCTTCGTCTCCAGAGACACGTTACTGGTGTTCTTGGCCAATCTAGTAGATTCCTGCGCAAGGTGGCGCGGATGATAGTTTACTACCATGATCATCACCACAGATAGTGGATGATCATCGCAGACTATTGGATTTTGTTTTTTGTATCACTATATTTTAGATCATAAGGTTTTTTAAACCTATGATTGCAGACGATGTAATATTTTTGAAAACAAAAACTCTTATATATGATATTACTACTTTCTCTGGCTATCTTGTTCAACACATATCGAATGTTGTTTTGGTTTACTATTTTAACGTTGCAAATGTATATTTATAACACTAATAGCTAATGCATCAGCCAATGTATTTAAATTTCTTGGAATGTGTTGATATTCGATGTAATCAAATTGTCTTTCCAAGAGATGAGCCTTCAAAAATAATCTCAATAACACTGGATTTTTAATTGCGTATACCCTGTTTAAATGTAATACAATGAGTTCTGAATCTAGCCTAATGATAAAATGTCAAATTCCAAATGAAATGGCACCAGATAATAACTCAATCACTACACTATATTATGCAAAATTATTCTTTGTTTGACCAAGGCTTACCCCATGCATAAAAACTAACTCATTAGTGGGTGAATAAATAACCCAGGTTGCGGAAGAAATATTCCGTGTACTACGACAGGCACCATCAACAAAACCAATGTACGTTTTAAGGGATGTCGACATCTGGAATATCAAGAGTAATTAAGATAAGCAGTGATAGTATTAAAAACAAACTTAAACTAGACACACTCATCTAATATAAAGCATCTAACTAGAAAAATAAATAATGTACAAGTGAGATCTTCACACAAGAATCAAGCATAATATCTCTTCAGATAAAGTCCATTTCTGGGTTTATCTAAAGGGACCCCATCATAATCAGTCAATTCATAAGCCCCTTTTGCAAGTACTCGCTTGATAGTGTAAGGACCATGCCACATTGGTTCAAATTTCCCAGCTCCTAGCGTATCATTAGCTTGATCATATACCAAGACTAGGTCACCTTCTGAAAAAACACGAGGTGTAACACTTCGATCATACTAGCTTTAACGCATTTTTTATGAGCTTTGGTTGCTAATGTAGCGATGTGTCAAGTCTCATATAATTATGCTAAGTACAAAAGTAATTTTTCCTCTTCAGAGGTAGCTGGTAGTAACTCTATGGCTAATTGGAGTGACGGTATTTCGCATTCAACAGGTAACACAACTTCTAAACTGTAAACCAGTTGAAAAGGAGTGAACCCTGTTGCAGTTTTTTCTGAGGTTCGATATGCCCGTAGCGCTGAAAAAAGCATGGTATGCCAATTTTATTTATGAATTCCGATTATCATTTTAATCATGGTGGTTAAAAATTTATTAACGGCTTCAACCTGACCATTAGCCTGCGGGTAATATGGAGAGAGTTATCATGGCGCAGGCTAAGTTGATCAAAAAGTTCGGTCATCATGATATTTCGAAAATGATTCCCATGGTTAGTAATAATAGCTTGGGGTACACCGAAATGAGCAATTACATGATTGGATACAAACATAGCTGTAGTTTTTCCATCTGCCGCAAATGTAGGCATCGCCTCGGCCCACTTGGTAAAATAATCTACTACGAGAATAATATACCCATGCCCCCTGACCGAGTGAGGGTTACATGTAGTGAAATCATTTCCCCATTTTGCAAAAGGATCGACAACAATTATGGGGTTAAGAGGAGCTGGTGGTGCATGCATATTTCGATCAAATATCTGATAGTTGTGGCATTTTCAGACCGCGAGAATACAATATTTGAATAATGACGACCAAAAATAACCAGCGCGCAATATCTTTTGGGCTGTGGCATACCCAGACATATGACCACCACATGCTCCAGCGTGGCAGTCATTTAAAACTTTTTCAGCCTCTTCATGAGTTAAACATCGTCGAAACACAAAATTCACACCACGACGATAAAGTGTATCTCCAACAATATTGTATTGCTGATATTGGTAATGGATCTTTCGTCGATTTGAACGTGAGTGTTCAGGCCGAAAATTTTGGGTTTGGAGATAAATGATGATATCTCCATACCATGGATCTAATGTACTAATAAGAAATAGAGTTTCATCAACAATCGGATGCTCTACCACAGTTTCTGTCTCAATATTTGGGAAGTCACACATAAGCTCGACGAACACTAGTGATTTCTTTGATTTGGATTTTTCAAATTATAAATCAAACTCCTGAAGGATAACAATCCATTTAGAGTATTTTCCCTCGAGTAACTGTTTAGTCAAAATGTACATCATCAGGTTGCAATTAGAGATCACAGTTGTTTTTCGGAACAATATGTAATGACGAAATATTTGGACAACTTGAACTGCTGCCAAGGCCAATTTCTCCACATGCAAATATTTAATTTCGGTCGGATTGAGGTTTCGACTGAGATAGTAAATCACATGCTCGTTGTGGAATTCATCCTCTTGAACTAATACCATTCCAATGGTGGAATTAGAGGCTGCTAGTTATAAAAAGTAATCCTAGCTGTAATTTGGTGGATGAAATAACGGTGCATGGGTTAACACGTGTTTCAAAGCATCAAAAGATAGATCAACGATCTCATCCCAAATAAAAGGAATATTTTGTTTCAACAACCTGGTAAAACCTTTTGTTATCTCAGCATAGTTCTAGATAAATCTACACAGAAAGTTTGCTTTCCCTTGTAAACTTTAGAGTTGGCGAAGTGTGGAATCAGGAGGTAAATTGATAATAGCCTCAACCTTCGATGGGTTGACACGAATGCCTTCTTTGGAAACAGCAAATCCCAACAATCGACCAGATTGCACACAAAAAACACATTTGTGAGGATTCAATTGAATCTTATAATGCCTACATCTCATAAAAATTGCACTTAAATGAGTAGGATGATCTTCCCTATGCAATGAATGAGCAGATAAATCATCGAGATAAGGTTTCACAATGTGTTTAATGTCATGAAAAGTGTAAGACATTGCCCTTTGAAAAGTTGCACTAGCATTTTTTAATCCTAAGGGTAGTTTACAATAAGCAAATGTTCCCCAAGGAAAAATGAATGCTGTTTTTGGTTGATCAACAGGGACTATGTTTATTTGATTGTACCCAGAAAATCCATCCATAAATGAGTACATTTAATTTCCGGCACAATCATCAATGATTTGGTCGATATAGGGAGTCTGCACTTATGATATATATGGGGCTGCTGCTGATATATGGCTGAGATAAAACGGTCTTCAAGAAATACCCAAGCCACCCCATCAAATCCAACACCCATGAGGTGTCCCCTCAAAGAACTCAAACCTCCCAAATGAGTCCTCTCACTTGAAGGAAAAATGTAAAGCATGGCAATCAAGGTCTGCCCCTTGTTCTTTCTGAAATATGCAACTTGTATAATGTGAAGAATCATATTTTCATTGGGCCTTTCCACCTCTTGTGCCACTCCTCCAATGGTGCTTCCTACAATCAATGTTTTAGCAGCATAGTATGGAAGCATAAACATACGAAAACAAGGAGGTAGAACATAGTCCCAATCATGGAACCAATGCAAGGCTTCCTTTGACTACCTCAATATATAGTGCAACAAGTGTGTTTTTAGCCACTTTTTTGTTGCCACATCCATTTTACAAAAGGGAATCATGAAAGCATAATTTGGTGCCAATGATGCACACCTAAAACCATGTGGCATTCCCCCACAATCCACAAATAGAATGGCCATCATAAACGCTGCAGGTGGCCTCAAGTACATAACAATACAATATGCAAGAAGGAAAGACCCTCCTTGGTATGTTATGGTGCTCATATAGATAAGGAAGTGTAAAATAAAAAATAAAATTTTACCTCCTCCCTCATGTACTTCGGTCATTGAGCTGAAATGGCTCAAGTGAAGATTCTCCCTTGCTGCAGGTGAGTAGGGAAGTGGTTGTGCCGACCATTTCTTCATATTTCAGACTATGCATCTCTCCATATGCTGATATACATTCAATTGAATGCCCTCCCAAGTGAACTCCTCCCTTGAGGGATGGTATGCATAAAAATGCACGGAAGGAAAGTCCACAAATGCTCTCCTTGTGCTTATGAACCCAAGCCAAGAAGGTCAAAACATAGTAAGGGATACTCATCCATTAATTTCTCATGCCCATCTTCTACATGCTCCCATGGTGCATTACTTGTGAAGTGGTCTTTGGAACACTTCAACAAGTAATCCAAGCTCCTAAGTGACAACACTGCTAGCCTTTGGAGTAGGGCTACTGTCATCTCAAAGCTCAATTATTTGACATAGATTGTGTCAAATACTCTTCCCAAAATGCTGCTGTACATGTAGAGATCCTCCCAAGATGGAGGGGCTACTATTTGCACTATGCTAGTGCCATCCCTTACTCCTGCAGCAACATGCCAAGTGTGAGAGCAAATCTACCCTTGCTCTCTCCCAATCCTCCAAAGCAACAAATGACTTTGCTGCCTCACCATACCTCCATCATACAACCTATGTGGTGAAAACGTAATCATATCATCACCATGATGCATCCACACTCCTTGCTGCCCCATGATGAAAGTATCCTGCCAATCTTCCTTCCTCTCCTCACCCCATGGAAAAGGACATGTCATAGGTTGACTAAACTCTTTCAAGGGTAGGCAACGCAGTTGTGCCTCTTGCTGCTCGGTGTCATAGACTTGCAAGAGGCTTACCAATCTCTTGCCTCCCATCCACATCCAATAAACTCCATGTGGATGCCTCCTAGCTTTCTCCATCTTGGCATTCCTCCAATGAGGTCTACCATCCTCCCATATCAAACTTTTCTCCTTGCATTTCATAAGAGGTTGAAATGCAATTCCTTGGAGATCTCCAAGAAAATATCTCTCACTAATGATCATCTTGAGTCCATAGGGACCCAAAGGAGCTGAAGGCAAAGTCTCCTTGCTGCTACCTCTTGACAGTGCTGTAACCCTCCTCCAGGGTGTTTTGGCTATCTCATGTGTCAATCCCCGGATGAACATGTGGTTTTGCATAAATTTGTTTGGAGCAAAGTTCACTCCATCCTCCAAGGATTCACACTCCAACCTCAAGGGTTGTGTGTAACTGATCATTGATACATGAGGTTGACGGTTCAAATATCCCTTCAATCCTCCAAGCTTGCACAACGGAGTGCAATCCTGCTGCTCTATCTTGGAAATACCATTTGATCCTGGGCCATATGCAATCAAATCTCCAACGATTTCCATAAAATTTTCTAAAATGTTAAGACATGGAAACTTATGCATACCTTTGTGAGCCTTTGGGACATCTTCTATGGCTGCAAGAGGTCCTCTCTTCAATATGTTGGCTGATCCAACTGTTGGTGTAGAAGGTTGCTCTCTCAAGGTCATGGCAGTGCTGGTACTTGCCTCCTCCCATGGTGGTGTGGGTCTTCTCTCCTCTGATATTTCCTTATCAAAGGTTATGATCAGATCTTGAGTGAACTCAGAAAAAGAAGTCACCCTTGTGTGGCTTAAGTGACTGCACCACCAAGCATTGGCTTCACCCTCCAAGTGCAGCGCTGCAACTTCTGCTGCCTCCCTCTCTTCCACTGGATGAAGTATGAAGAATGCCTCACGCTTTCTTGCCCAAGATCTTGCTCTAGTTGACCCATCAAATTTAGACAATAGGAATGTATTGCCTTTGATATCTCCTTTGCTGCAAGATCTTTCCTCTTCTCTCAGTTGAATAAACTGAGGAAAATATAGGGTCTCTTTGAAAGCCCTAGGTTGGCACTTGTATTCTGCCAAATATACACTTAGGATTTCTTGCTCTAAATTATCTTCTTGCTATCCACTTCCTGTATGAGAACAGGAAGTGCATGCATCTTCTTCTGCTTCTTGAAACCCTCTAGAGGCCTCACTGCAACTTTCTCCTCCTTGAAACCCTCTTGGAGTTTCAATTCATTTCTCTTCTTCTTTCTTCTTGGATCTGAAAATGGATGAGAGTAATATCATCCTCTCCATCATTTTTTTCTCCTATTTTTCTTAACTTCTGATTGGATCTGAAATCCACAGGCTGAGCCAAGATGGCAGCTCTGATACCACTGTAATGTTCCAAATCTGGAACTTAGCAATGAATAAGATGTATAACGGTCATGTTATGATGAATAATATTAACATATACATAAGAAACACATAGACATCATTTTGAGCTACAGCAGCAACTTGTAATTTGTTTCATGATCCAGAAAGTGGGGAAAAAGGGTATTTTATGCCCTAAAAAGGTTGTTTTCAGAAATGAGCGTGAAAATAAGTAGGGGAAATGGCTGGATATTATAGATTAGGTCATGAGGGACATACACTCCAAATTTCATCTCAAAATAATGCTTCTAGCTATGTTAAACAACTCCTCCTTTCTCGACTAGGCTAGAAAACCTTGATTTCCCATGACTTTGCTAAACATAAATTTATGAATACTATGAGAGCGTAATTTTCATGGGGATTTCTGCAAAAAATAATAAGATAAGAATTATATGCAACTTATATTGATCAAAAAATAGAGAAATGGAGGTTTACACTCTTATACAACAAAAACAAGACACCTGGCAAAGGTTTCCGACAAAATACATGTACAAAGCAGCACTGCAGAAAATAAAGCAGTTTACTAAAACAATGTATTAAAAATGACTGAATATGACATATAAATGCTGAATAATATATAGAATTTCCTTAGGCCTTCTTATTGGAGCTCCCAGAGGGAAATAAGCACCTCCTCCTAAAAGATGAGCATACAGTCAAAGGATGCAGCTCTACTGCTGCTGGTCCTGCATAAAAGACACAGTTCACTGAAGGAGAATGCACTGTGGCTTAATGTAGATGAATTTCCTCAAGCCACATACTAAAATGAAGCTCAAATAAATCCCCTTTGATCCCTTAAGCATGCTAATCCAAAGAGAGGATGGAATTCCCGCATAGGAATTCCTTGCACTAAGCAGTGCAACAACTCCGGCTAAAAAAATAAAGCATGCAATTGGTCTCAAGACCAAAATAGCTAAATACATGAATGAATTCCATTTGATGCTATGCCTTCCTTTTATCTTTGGTGAGCCTCCTCACCCCAGACCCCACACAATGTTGAGGTGACTTCTTCATGAAGCTTCCTCTTTCAAAACTGCACTGCCCTAGCTTGCTTCCCTCCTCTTGTGGTTGCGCTGTTGACTTGGTCAACTAATCAACCTCCAATGCCTCTTTCACACTAGGTATCTTCAATTTAGTTTACCTATGTGTGTCTTAGGCTGATCCTTGTTCACATTGAACTGGTTTACTTAGGTGATCTCTTCCTCCTCAAGAATGCATGTTGACTTAGTCAAACTTGACTATGTCCTCATCCATTTTTCCCCTGTTCACACTTGTAAGTGTAAAATTCAGCTCCTAAAGTGATCCCCTTCCTTATTAAGGTGGAAATTATTCATATTCTATTATTCATGGGCTCCCTTACTCATTTATTCCTCTCTTAGGTGAAAGTAGCAAAATCTAATGTTCCAATTTTCTTGTTGCAAAATTGGGAACATTACATTGCCCCCCAAGCGGTAAATTGCAACCTTGAGGGCTAGGGTTTGGAGTGTTTCCAGCCATCATATAAAATTTTTCACTATTCAAAGTTCCGGTATTTGATTCATTTGGTCCAGATGATGGTGTTCGTTTATCGGGAAAAGGAGATGCCCCTGAGAAAGTACCAGAGAGCAATTGAGAAAGTACAATGGCTCTCAAAGTACCCAGTACAATCCATGAAGTTTGATCGAATGATTTTGTGAAGTGTCCGACTCCAAATAATTCATTCACACTTCATGCATTGTACTAATTACTTTGAGATCCATTGTCATTATTGGTGGTTTCTCTCACACTTGATTAACAGTTCATATCATTGACCGGTAATCAAGTGGTTTCTACCATGTTCGACTTCGACACAATCAATCGCATGGATAGAATCATACTAGTTCGGGAAGCAGAAATCAAGAACCTGGATCTAGTTTCTACCATCCAGGCTGAGAGGAGTTTTATTATTCATGATATAGTAGACTAATTACGACAGATGGCTGCATCCATGCTGTGTCTACTATTGATGTAATTCTAAAATCATTTCTGTATCAGAACATGTAGTTAGTTTTGATCTGAGTATGGGAATGCCTACCTCAACGATGATATACATATATATGTTTGCTTTGAATGTTTTTACAGGTTTCGACCGGTATGTCCACAACCCAATCCTCGGAATGATAAAGCATTTCACTCTTTAGAACTACTTCAGACTTCGTGCTTTAGGGGGGAAATATGTTACACTAGAATTTGTCACCATGACATTTAGCTGTCTATATGGGTTCATCATTACCTATATTATGTTCCCTTAGAGGTCCAAAACCATAAAGTTCCTAAAACAAGTCTTGGAATTGGAGAAGAGCTCTTTAAAACCCTAAAAAGACTAACTCTGCACTTTTCCTAGTTCTTACCTGCAGTACCGCGGTTTCTTGCTCTATAACCTACGACACATCCCGCATATTCTGCTTACTAAAATTGCGGACCCCTGTAAAAGGTAAAATAAACGAAAAATTAAGTTCTAGAAGCCCAGATGGTCGAATATTATCCTAGTTGGAGGCTTCTAGAAGCATTATCAGGTTGAGCTTCGCCCCTTCATTCATGAACCTCTATCCCTTCATTAATGGATATTATCCCTTGGTATTTGGAGCGAAAATCCCTTTATGAGAGGAATTTATCCCCCTCTTTGTGGAACTGAAACCTCCTTCATTATCCTATAAATTTAACTCATGTTTCAGTCTCAAGGGTAGACTGTAGATTGATAGAATTTGGTGGATTAGAGAATATCTGAAGAAATTATACTCTCTATACTTGGCATTATTGGTATGAGAACGATCACATACTCATATCCATAGTTTCATGCTAGTTCTGAGAGAAGAAGGCTTGTCAATTTGAAGGAGGAATGGTGGTTCAGGACCCCAAAAGAACCTATATAACATCAAGTTGACAAGGTTGTAAGGTTACTTCTTATCATACAAGTTAATACAAATGGATTCTATTTTCTCATTAAGTTTTTCATGTATCTATTGAGTAATTTAATTCTTGGATTCCTTGATCACTGAGATAGATTAATGTTTCTGAATTATTATATCTTGCAGGTGATTTTAATCCTTTTATCTGTCTTTGATCGCAGGTTTTCATGTTGAAGTTACCTCGTTCGAAATGACTGGATAGAAAATTTCAGCAAGCGTTGGATTTCAGGTAGGGGCATGTCCTCATACTTGGTTATTTAATAATTTTGAATCACAACTGATATAGAGAAAATGGTTTGCATTTGGATGTTTTTTTCTAGATATCCTTAGGATACTAGGGAGATCATTCTTGTCTGCAAGAAGGATTTATCCGCATAACACTTGGATTGGATCTGCAACATTTGGTTGATTGACTCAGCTGTAATAGTAAACAAAATTTATTTTTCAGGGTTTATTATGGCTCTCTAGTTAGGGAAATAGAAATATTGATAGAGTCTAATCACTTCTAGGCACTGAAAAGTCTGTGGGAGAACATACTTTGGAAAATTAGACTCCCAAATGAAAACCTTATCTGCTTGATCTATGGATTTATCATGGATCCAATAGTGGAGCTCAAGAAGATTAAATTCAGTGATCATGTCATTAATTTTAAAATATTTGTCAGCCAAGGGAGTATGTTCTACATCTACAACTGGTGGTTGTAGAGGATTGACAGATACAATGCTTTTGGAAGCCATTCTTTTGTTAAATTTCTTCAATTGATTAATCTTTGACTTAGGAAAAACTGATTTAGGTATTTAGGATCACCTCAAAAATATTATTACAGTTTGTAGATTGATTTGGGATGAAACATGGGTTTATCTATGGTCTGCAAAGGTTTAAACTTGTTCAATTTGTAATCTATGTGATTAAAAACAGTCTTAGTACCTCAAAATTCTGTAAAAATAAGTCCAGGGTTTGTAGAAAAAAAAGGATTTGGGAAGTTACATGGATTCCTTTTAGGTCTGCAGAGGCTTCTACTTGATTCAATTAATCAAACTATACTTTCTGTGACAAAAATAAATCTTAGGACCTTTAGAATTTCAGTGAAAGGAAGATTAGGGTCTGCAGAAAAGGATAGGGAAGGCAATAGGCACTTTTGGTCTGCTAAAGCTCCTAAATTAATTCAATTACTTGAATTACTTCCTTTTAGCTTTAGGAACAGGCCTAATCACTGAAGAATTCCTGGATAAAATGAACATTTTTAAGCTTGTAGAGGGTTTATGAGGCAATGGAGGTTCTTTGAGGCTTCAAGGATCTTTATACTGCTTCGTACTGGCTCTGCAACAGTTGTAGCAGCGAATGGTTGAATTCTATTTGAAATTTGGTTTAAAACGAGGTCGACAACAATTATTTAGGTTGGCAAAGCTTCTTCTGTCCAAATTTGTAACTGGAATGGTAAAAAGGTATAATAGGGTGGTCTTATTTGCGTTTTAACCAACAATGTTTACATTGAATGCGTGGGGTTAATTCAAATTGACATGCTGGTTTTCGCAACGGGCAGGAGAAATTGCTGAGCGAAAGGTGGTAGGTGGTAAAGTTTGGATCAATGCGATTGAATGGAAACTTGCCACATAGCTAGGAGCAGAGCTCTGAAAATCGCGGATATCGCAAGGTCTGGGGTATGTTAAGGATCATGCTTTCGGATGTGCGATAGACAATAAAGGGCATCAGATCTGATCGGTTAAGATCCGACGGTTGGGAGGATGGGATGGAGTATTGGGTATTAGATAGGCGTGAGGCTCGGGATATTTCATGATATGTGGGTTATATATGCATATGATCGGGATTTTAAGTTTATGCAATAAGGTTATAATATATATGGTCAGGGCTTGTAATAGGTGGGTTTTAATGTATAACCAATGGGGTTAGGGTAAGTAGGACATTTATAATAGGTAGGGTAATAATCAGTGGGCCTGAAATAAATCAAAACAAGGGGGAATTAAACTATGTATTAATTTTAAAATAAAGGGTTGGGGACAATATATATAAAGGAATTAATTAAATATGGGATAAATGTGTTTTAAGGTAT
The DNA here is from genome assembly GCA_034641835.2 of Pinus albicaulis. NCBI lineage: Eukaryota > Viridiplantae > Streptophyta > Pinopsida > Pinales > Pinaceae > Pinus > Pinus albicaulis. The sequence continues at coordinate 436,612,058 of CM076577.1, read as the reverse complement.
TTAATATATAAATTCAAATGTTAATATGTGCGCGATTTATCATTAAGTTTTCATGTAAAAACTTATATCGAGGAGGTATATTTGTAGTGGGGCCTAGCATATAGATTTAATCATTTAGATCTAGGATAAAAATATTTTTATGGGTTTTTGGTAAAAAGGGATTTTAATAAAGTATTTTTTACTTTTCTAAAGGAAAATATGCATTTTAACTTAGGAAAAGGGGTTTTGTAAGGAAAAATGAGTGGCTTAAGGGGAAAGAATAAAAATGAAGGGGAAGGGGGCATTTTTTACAAGGGAAATGATTTTGAAGGGAAATTAGTAAATGAAATGACCAATTTTCTGCTATCCATGCCTTGTGAAAATTGTTTCTGCCTACCCATCAGCTACCCTAACATTTTTTCTTCATTTTCATGGGTGCATTTAAGCTTGTAGACCCTTATTCATTTTTCTTTTAACAACAAAATATCTAATTCTATCCTTATTTCTTCCAAGGGGTCAGAATAAACTGTTGAGCTCCTTATTATTCTCTACCTAACTACTGATCTGCTAAGATTAAACAGTTTGGCTAGATCTTTATTCTGTATCTACCAGCATAAAATTTAAAGCATGAAAGGTCAAGATTAAGGAGTTTGACTTTCATGGATTGTGGCATTTTAACAAGCTTCACAAAATATTATTTTGCAAAGTGAAGTAAAAAGTAGTGGCATTTGAATTTGCATCACTTTCATGATCTATTTTTATCTCTTTTTTGTTTGGGGTTCATTTTTTATTCTTTTTGATCTTTTTTCTTTCAAGTCCTTTGATTTTTATTTTAGAAATTTTACCCTCTTTACATTTTTTATTTTTTTCAATATGGGAATTTGTTTTTGCAGAAAGCAAAGTATGTACATATTACAAGACTAATAAAAGTCAATTCAAAATTATGAATCCTATTATTATCAGACCCTAACACCAACAACCAAAGGGTAAAAAATGAATGATAATTATCTCTAAATTAATGTGTAATTAGCTTCCACTTTGCTTCACAGGATGAAGAATTCATGCCACTCATTCCATTACTCAACAATTCCTCAAAATTATTAGAAGTTATTTCTTTTCATGACATTCGATCATGCAATTGATTGTCTTATACAAGCATGGATGCACTCAATGCACCACACATATGTACCATCATGATTCATAATATAAGTATCATGACCAAATAATTAAATAATAAATCATGGATGCATCACAAAGATTCTAACAATATTTACGCATTGAAGACTTCTTAGCTTTGTCATAACTATTGGGTGCAACCCAACTTGGCCTAGATTTTGACAAAAACTCCACATTTGTGGAGCGGAGTGCGCAACAGAGCACAATTTAAGGAATTAAATATACCGTGCAGTGTCGAAGTCCCTCCTTTTTGTAAAAACACAAAATTTTGTAAAGGATCAATGGTTTTGGGACCATAGTTTCTTGGTTTAGGGAGTCCATGGTATTTGGATCATGGTGTTTTTGATGATGTAATCCTATGATGTAATAATATATATAAGGTTGAAATGCTATGTTAAGAGGAATGGAGATAGAGAGATATGTGTGAATCATTGTGATTTGTATTTTGTAGCGAAGGGAAGGCTCTGCAGCTGAGTGTGCATAACCTAAATGAGAGTTTGCAGCCTAGTGCGCAGACAACCTGTAGCTTAGTGTGCAAGTCGAGAACTGGTTCTATTCAAAGATTCATTATAATAAGAAATGATTTTGTGGATGACTTTATGTGTTCTTGTGTGATTTACATGTATATTTCCTTATTATATGTTATAGAATAGAAATATTGCAGTTACATTTTACTTTAGTGAAGTAATGGTTTATGGTTTTCTATGGCATGTTTATGTGATTAATTGAATGTGGCGAAGTGATTTATGAGTTGAAAGTATAAGATAATATAATAATACCACATCTCCTAGTCCCTCAAGGTTGCAAAAACCTGGTTATGCATCCACCCATAGTCACTTTGAGTGAGACTGTGATCTGCTTGCAGGTTGTTGCCAAAAGGGCCAGTGATCAAGGGTTTTATTGGTGCATAGTATAGATCGAACCTGGGTCAACCCAAACCAAGCCAAAAAATGGTTCCATTGTTAGGACCTATATATATTTCAGGGATATGTGGATGTGGTACCCGTCGAAGAAGGATATTCAAGATTGGATAGACCTAAAAGAGCGAGAATTTGTGGATCAAGAAAACATAAAAATTCGTCCAACATCCGAAGCTTGGTTACAAAAGTATATGATAAGTACAATATTTTCTTCGGTTATTTTCATGTTCAAATGTACGAGTGGCTATCGAGGTTGACCGAAAGGAAAACATGTTTTAAGGGTTGATAACCTACTATTTGGACTCCTGAACTAATACAACGACTCAAGAGCACTGACAATAGGATTTAAAGGGCTATCAATTTTTGGATTGATATCATCTTGGGAGGATTCATTACTGACTTCACAGTAGAATAAACTATGTCCTATAGTGAAGCAGAACAACGATTCTTCAAAGGACCGTGAGGTAAGTATTTAAAATCTCATAAAATTGCTAGTTCACTTATGCTGGGAAGAAGAGAGAATAAATCTTAGCAAGATATCAACACAACGGCAAGTGGAAAGAGATATAGAGTAGATACCATAAAGAGATATCATGTAAAAGACCTAAAGACCTTTTCAGAGACATATTATAGTCCTCTTTTTAGTGAATCTGAAAATTAAAGAGAAGAAATCCACACTAATAACCCCCAGGTAACTTCACAGTATTCTCCCTCCCAAGCTAAGAGTTCACAGAAGCCAAAATCCAATAATAGCGAGGGTGTTTGTGGTTTTCATTCTCCCCATACCCCTCCTACCCCCCATCCCCCTCCCCCTCCCCCTCCCCCCCACCAAGAAGAGGTATGATTAATGATATTAAGCTACCTATTTTCAAAGGAACTAGATTGGAGGATCCAGAAGAGTTTTGGTTTTTATTCGAAGTAGTATGGACATCGAAGCAAATAAAAAATGAGAATATAAATAAAACTCAACTCATTACGATGCTGTGAGATAGAGAATTGACATGGTATATGAAGTATTCAAATAACCAGAACAAAATTTTTACATATATTAAAGCAGCACTGGTAAGAGAGTTTAAGAAGCCGGAGTCAGAGTCATAGTGTATCACTGAGTTGAAATAAATCAAACATAAACCTATTGAGAATGTTTGCAAGTTTGATCAGAGATTTAAGCTGTTATTGGATAATGTAAGCTTCGACATAGCTCTGCAGCAACATCAAGAATGGTTTATAGCTGTGCTGCTACTGCATATCAAATTTCCATTAATGCAACAAAATAGGGGAACTCAAGCTGAAGCTATGGAGATTGGGAGCTTCACCTATAGGAGATAATAATGCAAGAATCAAACATATTTATAATCACTTGAAAAACCTATCCCTTCATATACAAGACATCAAGAAAAGCAAGGAAGTTAGAGAAGAAGTGTGGTGTACACAATGAAATTTGGAGGGCCATTCTAAAGAACAATGCCCTATCTTCAGGGACTACATGGCTGGTGGAGCACCTAATCCCTTGAATGCAGGATCTAGCCTGTGGTGCAAAATATGTAATTGTATAGGCTAACATCATTCAGGATACTGTTACTTGTTACAAATTCTGTAAATCAGTAGGACATGATGAGAATAATTCTTGGGCTTACGACCTAATGATGGAGCGCAGTGCTGATTCTTAGAGAATTCAAGTAGAAGAGCATGGAAATGAGGAAAATGGACATCATGGTGGTCGAAGAGGTTACCAAGTAAGAGGTTGAGGTGGTGGAGCTGGTCAAGGACATGGATAGATCATTTGCTATAACTGCGGCTAGCCAGGTCATTTTGCGAGAGGCTGCCAGAACCCCCCAACGACATGTAAGTACTGTAAATATTTTGACCATGTAAATTAAGAATGTCCAGTACTTATGGTGAAGATGCAAGAAAAGAGGAATCAACAGTTGACACTGAATATTCAAATATTCACTGCTGAAAGGAGGAACAATGAACCTCGAGTTAGTATTGTCACTATAAGTGGAGCTGTGACCAATAGTGATAAGGCAAATTAAAATAAGGAATCTAAATGTGCAAGGGTTAGAAAGACTACTGAGAAAGCTCCTATTTTCATATTCAGAAAGAAAAATAAGTATTTATGGAAGAAAAGAGAATTTTTATGGATGTTGGAGCTTCAACCTCTAATGCAAAACTAAAGGCCGATCAGAGAAGTATCTGTGATGTGTCATTAGCTTCGACACAAGACTAAAATCTAACATAGGTCCGAGCTCCGATGCGAGATGGGGAGTCAAAAAATCAGGTAAGTATTTTAAAGTCTTTTCTACAGATTTATATGAAATTGTTCAGGGATCAAAAGGCTGTAGGAGTTGATAGATTCCTGTGTATCGAAAGAAACACTGTGAAGTGAGATGTGCATAGTCAATAATTTTCATCGATAGAAGATAACTGGAAGAGAAATGAGGCTTAGTGCGTAGATAGGAGAACATGAGATGGATCAAGTTATTCTAGATCTGGGATATGATGCTAATGTCTTGATGAAGCAGACATGGGAATTAATGGGTAAGACAAAGCTATAGTGGTCACTTATTTAGTTAAGGATGAAAAATTAACAAAATATCTTCCCTATGGGAAGACTACCAGGTGTCATAGTGGATATTGAATGAGTTCGCACTAATGATGATTTTTAAGTAATAAATATTGTCTATGAAAGTAAACCTTATACTGCATTTCTTGGACTTGATTAGGCATTTGACAACATGGCCATAATTAACCTGAAGAAGATACAAATGATATTTGAAGGATACAATATGAGATTAATTGTTCCCTTGGATCCATCAGAAGGAGTAAGATACACAGAACCAATCAAAGAAGTAGATGTCACATAATCACTAATACTCATTCCCACAAAATCCTAAAGAATTAGTCACTGTAAAATTGTTTCCAACAACAAGCCCTTTTTTTTTTTGAAAGCTTTAGATAATACAAGAAAAAACTGTCTTATTCACACTTCAGCAAATTATTAAATTCATTTTCACATTCATACCAAAAACTTGCAGACATAGGAAGCTACACCCATTAAATAGTTTATTTATAATTTATAGTAACATAAAAACAACAGTAACTAAGACTTTTACACTAATAATTTATATGCACAAAAGCTACAGCCATTCAAGACTTTTGACAAACACTTTTCAGACATGCACTCTACACTCATTGAGCCCAAACACTTTGCAAGCATGCAATTAAAAGTCATTGAGGCATTTTTTCAAACACTTGGCAGCAATGAATTTAAGATTATTCTTCAACCTATTTATCTTAGAAAATTCAGAAATTGAAACTTTAAATGTTGTCATCTTAAAACAGGGACTAAATAATCTTAGTCTTTCATCAAATACTCAAAAACAGGCGCACATAACTCACAGTAGCATCACAGTAGCAATCTGCCAAATCGCTCAGATGTCCGATCTGGGTTCTGAAAAGTATTTTTTTGGAATGAAATCAGGGGTTACATGTCCTTTAGGCACGGATACCCCCTGATGGTGGGCTGAATTGAATTAAAAATGCCCAGAAATGCGTTTCTTGAAAACAACAAAATTTATAGCCTAAATGTTTCATTTATGACTTTTGTCAAACATATGGAATGAAAACTTACAACTACACCTCTACATGAGGAAAAACAACCCAGAGTTATGCTACTAATCTATGCTCATTGAAATCACATATTTCTAAATCCACCATATGAGTTCTTGAAACATTTTACAACCCACGAGCTAATTCATTTGACATGAGTGACAAGCTTTTTGCACCAATTGCTACAATTTAACAAACACATGGAAGCCCTGAATGCTACAGCCATTAAGGCTTTCTGTCAAAATTCTGATAGTACTATTACAACAACTTGAATAACAAAACATTGAAGAATATGAAACATAAGCCATAACTGAAATTTATCTCCAACTTACCTCAAGCATTTGATCTTCCAAACTATACTTTAGCTGCCATTATTTTTGCATTTTCTTTTAAGGGTTGATTCTGTAATTCCTCCAAGCATATTTTGGGTACATGTCCATTTTCTTACTTCTGATGTAAGCTGCAAGTTAGCACTTATTCATGCATAAATAAATTTATAACATTACTCATTCACAGATTTTGTCAAACACTTTGCAAACTATCCTAAAACCATTTATAAAACATGCATCTAGTAATTACTTGAAACAGAACCATAAATCGTGAAATACTTACCCAAGTCCTTTGGAATTTATTTATTGAGATTACCTTCAACAATATTTGGCTTTCCTTTCTCAAATGCTACAATACCAAGATTAGTACCATAAACTATACCAATAATAACTCCAATATTGAGATCTAAACATCCATACATATAGATTGATCTAGTCTTCATTTTTAACTAATCAATAATATTTTAGATAACACAAGCCTAAACCAAAATTAGATGCTTACAACAATTTAAATGTCTACCTTTTATTTTATGCTAAATCTATACTATAATTTTAGGACAATGGAAATTATACCTGAAGAGATATTCAACTCCAATCGTTGAGAATATGATCCGCCTTTGATCCCTTAACCAACTCATTTGAACCATCCGGTTTTCCACCCAACCATATCCAGGGAGAACTCCTCCCCCTGGAACCCCCAAGCTATAAAAGCTCAAAAACAGTACCAAAATACAACAGTAGAGAGAGAGATGCAAGGAAAACTAAGGAAGATAGTTTTCACTTCCTCTAAATACCACTCATGTTCAACCTCAATAGATACTTAGTAGATTAGTAAGAAATTCAGATTTGTTTTGGAAGTAATTGGATACTCTCCATATCTCTCCCTCTCACAATATTCCTCAAGTCTCTTCCACTCTTGGCATTACTCCCTTCCCCCAAATGAGAATACATGAGACTCATATATAGGAGGAGCAACAATCTCTTGTCATAAAAGGAGTAATATGCATGCATTGTATTCCTTTTAGAGGAGTGTAACTTATGCCATTAAGGAGAGGTATGCATGCCTTATTTAAGGAGAGTGTAACATATGCGTTAAAGTGAGTGTAAGAGGAATATTTTATGACACATATTTAATGAGTGTAAGAATATTTTATGACATATATTTAATGAGTGTAAGAGGAATATGCCATTCCTTGATGAGTGCATAAAAGAGAGTGTAATGTAATATTTAAAATAGAGAGAGTTACATAGAGCTATGAGAGTCATGAAGGAGAGAGGTGTGAAGTGATTGAGGAGATATAATTTCCTTTTAATAATAATATCATAGTCTCATAAAAGATAATAATAATATTAATAATATTAATAATATTGAGGATTAAGTCGAGATTTAACTATTACAATTGATTAATCATAATTTAAGTGATTTTCCTTCAAGTATACTTGTTTACCCATTGATTGGAGGTGATTTACTATTTTTGGAAAGTCATACTTGAAATGGTAGACATGAATTTCTATTTTTAGAAGGTCACTCCAAAATTGTTAGGAATTAGATTATTAAGGAAATTCATCTACGAGTTGCCCATGAGTGGTATTTTTCTTCCGGATAATAGGGATTCCGCACCCCTATTGTATGCATCTTCATGCCTTAGTAGATTGAGGACTCCGCGCCCTGATCTACTCTAAAGATCCAAGATTCCACACCTTGATCTTTTTAAATATTCAGGACTCCGCGCCCCAAACACTTCCTTATAGATTCAAGACTCCGCGTCTTTATATTTCATGGATTTAGGACTCTGTGTCCTAATCCTTTTATCAAATATCCAAGACTCCACGTCTTTATATTTCATGGATTTATGACTCCGCGCCCTAATTTCCATGGCTTCTCATCTATTCTGCTTTGAAAATCCGCGTTTCACCTTAAGGTACTGATTGTGAGCTCATACCCATCTGATGGTTCGTTGGTAAGGTCTTCTTCCAAGACCTGCACACATCACAATCTCATTGATCAAATAAATCAAATGAATTTCATAATTAACTTATTCAAATTTTACAAAATATTGTGCATGACTTCCACAGTCATTTTGGTTTTGGAGAAATGACTTCCGTAGTCATTTATAACTTGAGCATCCCTATTGGCAATGACCAAGTCCCCTGCCACATCATGCTTAGTACAAGACTACACACATATAATCATACAAATCATGTATCATCCATAAATCATAATTAACCATATGTTCCACATAACCATGATCATCCATGGATCCATGTCTCAATTCTGAATCACCATTCATGTCATACACCTATGTCCAAAATAGGATACCAAAAGATAAAACATCGCTAATATGCTCTTAACCAAAATCAATTCTTGTGCACGCAAACATAGATATTATCATAAGCACACAACAACCAAGTGACCCAAACCAGGTCATAGCATATATGCATGTACATAAGTCTTTCATACATAATATTATATCATTATATCAAAATCACCATCTCTAAGTGTCATCAAAGCTATCTCACTAAGAAGGGACACTACATACTCCCCCTCTTGGGCTAAACTTGGCCCGAAGTTTTTCCTACGGTCATAAGATACTTAGTTCTTTTAGATTCTCCTATCAATAAGTTGCTAACCTTATGTATATATATTTGATATTTTTTTTTTTTTCTTCATGCCAATCCATAGTTTAATGTTTTCTATATTGGAAGCAACTCCATGAAATCTAAACATACCATTCTTAATCAAGTAGAAAATATATCCATGCCATATTAGACATGTTTTGATATAAAATATCAAATATTTTTTATCAAAACCAACCATACAATTTATAGTACCTTATAAAATAATATTGTATGTAATTGATATGATATATACTTAATTTATCTATAATAATTTGATATTCTACATGTTTTTATTTCTCTTAGTCTATATGAATCCTACATGTGTCATCTTCAAGGTTCTATAGTATGTTGAGCTTGCGAAGCTATAAATAGAACACACATTGGTTGTATACACAACAATGATGGTCCATCCCATATCACAATCAAATTGGCATACAATAAGCATAAAATAATCCACATACAATTGCGATTGAAATTATGCAAAAAAAACATGATGTTATATATAAAACCCACTCTTACAAAACAAAACATGACGTTATATATAAAACACACTCTTACATCCCACTTGATTTATGTCTTATCAATCCAATTTTCCTCTTTTCATTCCATAAGACATCCTTGCAATCAAAATATTTAGGATTTATCTTTAGTTTTTACTAAACGTTTACTCTTTAGGCAAAAATACAATTTGAGGTTCAAGGCACCATTTTTGTTTTTGTTTTTGTTTTTTGTTTTTTGTTTTTTGTTTTTAACTAACAACCTAAGGTTAAATACAGTCCTCATTGACCCACTTATGTATTATAGATCATTCCTTTTTGTTTCCATAATCTTCATTATTAGTCACTTCTCTAACTTGAGAATCAATTTTGAATGAATCTATTAGAAGATCTTCATCTGAAAGCAGATTAATGATATCTTTTGGAAAACGACTTTTAATCAAGAACAAATCTCACAATTATGCAAATATGGCATTTATATTACTGAATCTACCTTGATAACTCTAAGTCAATTTGTTTTCCAACTATGAAATCGCTCATGATTTATATTCAATAATTAATCATTTCATTTTCTTTCATGTCTTATCCCTTACTATTAATACGTACACAACAACAAACTATGAAAACCATAAATTTCTCAAAATGTAATGAATCTTGTCAAATTTAAATAAGATTTAGACTATCACAAGGGAATTTCTAGCCTAAAGTTAAACCCTTTTTCTTTAAGGAGAATTACCACCCTCTCAAATTATTACAACATTCTGTAGGACTAATAAATACTCATACAACTATACATCCCAACACAAAATTCCTAAATCAAACAATCTCCCCCATTCCACATATAATACAATCATCATGCAATAATTCGAATCAATCACAATGTGATCTAACTCTCCTTCAATTTCTCCCTAAAAAAATATCACAAGCACATATTCTTGTAAAACAAGAACTCAACTAAGCTTTTAATTAATCACATGCGTTTTTTTTTTTCATTAATTTCAAATAAAACAAGTTCTCACCACATAAAATATTTACCTTCTAAACATGTTATTCTCTTCACAATTTATAAATAATTTGAATTTTGACGCGATCGCCTAACTAACAATAGAGAAATACATGAGTTCAATCCTCATAATTTCTCTAATTAATTTGGTTAAATAGAATGCAACCAATATTCAACTGATAAAATCATTAAAGAGACTATTGTGGCTTTCCTAGACCTAATTTGTCTTAAGCCAATAGAAAAATTATTTCATCAACTTATCACAATAATCTTTTTCTACATTTCAAGAATTTGAAAGTCATTTTAGTTCTACCTAAATTCAATACATACAAAAGGATTACAATACTAGAGGACAGATATATAGTTCACACTTCCATATATCAAAGTCAATTATTCCAAACATTCTAAACCACCCAATGGTGTTTAGTATACCAATCTTAGTATCTTCATCTATAATAAAAATAAAATAATGGATTTAAAGTTCAAGCAAATTTGTGTTACAAATCTCTATCCATTTAACTTTAATTACACATAATCATTCCTTAATCATGAATATCAGATTCCATCAAAATATTCTAACTAGAAGAATTACTTAGCTCATAGATATATTTTACTTTGGATTCCACACCCATACCTTACCTCATTACTTATCTCATAGATATATACTAGTATGGATTCCACACCCAAACATTTTCTCATAGATATATGCTAGTATGGTTTCCACACCCATACATTAGATCATAGATATATGTTAGTATGGATTCCACACCCATACATTTTCTCAAAGATATATGCTAGTATGGATTCCACACCCATACATTAGCTTAAGGAAAACATAACATTCAAGTGTTCCTTAAAATGGCTTCCACAACCCATCATGCATCAATCATTTAAGCCTCTTGTTTATCAGGAAGTTCATACCTCAACCTAGCATTTGAGTAATTTAAAGTTATTTGATGCCTAATGCTGACCCAAAATACACAAATTCATGTCAAAGAAATCAGAGAAATTTCATTCTTACTCATTAAGAATGTATTCCCAAATCCTATTTTAACACATCTACTTAATACACATACATTACTCTTGAATTTACATTCACAGTTATAAGTGACATCTTTCAAGGTAGATTTTAGTTAAGTTTCCTTTAGTGTAGGTACGAAAAGATTCAAAATTATCATGATGAAATCAATCATCACGTTAATGGAATCTCAGCCTTACACTTGTTACTCATTCCCAAAGCATACACACCAAGGTCATCACACTATAGTCCAGATTAAGCCAATATTCTTCTTGGTAGATGCGATTTCAGCAAGTAAAGATGGCTACTAAGCCCATATCACATTGAAAATGATGCACTAAAAATATATGAAACCATGCATTCACTCCACCTATCTCACTCATTGATTGAAAATCAATTCATTCACATACTTGGGTTTAACCCCAACTTTCTCAAGCACATCCTTTCCCAGCATGTCTTTAAGAATTTTAACATATTGTTGATAATGTGTCTTAACAAAAATATAAAGGAATATAAGGGATTTTTTTTTTTTTTTTTCATGAGTCACTAAATGACATAATGATAATAATATCCTCTATGCAACCAATATGCTTCCAAGTCAAGATATACAACAACTAAACAGGCATGCAAAATCAACATTCATACATCATCAACCTACAAGTAAGCATGTTGGCCCATTAGGCCCTAGCATTGTAACTCGCTCCGATACCATATGTAAGGTCCCACCTTACCCACCATCAGTAAGATAGAGAAGTAGATGTCACATAATCACTAATACTCATTTGCACAAAATCCTAAAGAATTATTCACTGTAAAATTGTTTACAACAACAAGCCTTTTTTTTTTTTTTTTAAGCTTTAGATAATGCAAGAAACAACTATCTTATTCACACTTCAGCAAATTATTAAATTCATTTCCACATTCATACCAAAAACTTGCAAACATAGTAAGCTACACCCATTAAATAGTTTATTTATAATTTATAGTAACATAAAAACAACAGTAACTAATAATTTTACACTAACAATTTATATGCACAAAAGCTACTACCATTCAGGACTTTTGACAAACACTTTGCAGACATTCACCCTACACTCATTGAGTCCTTATGACAAACACTTTGCAAGCATGCAATTAAAATTCATTGAGGCATTTTGTCAAACACTTGGCAATAATGAATTTAAGATTACTATTCAACATATTTATCTCATAAAATTCAGAAATTGAAAATTTAAATATTTCCATCTTAAAATAGGGACTAAATAATCTTAGTCTTTCATCAAATACTCAAAAACAGGCGCACATAACTCACAGCAGCAATCTTCCAAATGCCCCGCTTTCCGATCTAGGTTCTGAAAAGTATTTTTTTTGGAATGAAATCAGGGGTTACATGTCCTTTAGGCACGGATACCCCCTGATGTTGGGCTGAATCGAATTAAAAATGCCCAGGAATTCGTTTCTTTAAAACAACAAAATTTATAGCCTAAATGTTTCATTTATGACTTTTGTCAAACATATAGAATGAAAACTTACAACTACACCTCTACATGAGGAAAAACAACCCAGAGTTATGCTACTAATATATGCTCATTGAAATCACATATTTCTAAATCCACCATATGAGTTCTTGCAACATTTTACCACCCACAAGCTAATTCATTTGACATGATTGACAAGCTTTTTGCACCAATTGCTACAATTTAACAAACACATGGAAGCCCTGAATGCTACAACCATTAAGGCTTTCTGTCAAAATTCTGATAGTACTATTACAACAACTTGAATAAAAAAACATTGAAGAATATGAAACATAAGCCATAACTGAAATTTATCTCCAACTTACCTCAAGCATTTGATCTTCCAAACTATATTTTAGTTGCCATTATTTTTGCATTTTATTTTAAGGGTTGATTCTGTAATTCCTCCAAGCATATTTTGGGTACATGTCCATTTTCTTACTTCTGATGTAAGCTGCAAGTTAGCACTTATTTGTGCATAAATAAATTTATAACATTACTCATTCACAGATTTTGTCAAACACTTTGCAAACTATCCTAAAACCATTTATAAAACATGCATCTATTAATTACTTGAAACATAACCATAAATCGTGAAATACTTACCCAAGTCCTTTGGAATTTATTTATTGAAATTACCTTCAACAATATTTAGCTTTCCTTTCTCAAATGCTACAATACCAAGATTAGTACCATAAACTATACCACTAATAACTCCAATATTGAGATCTAAACATCCATACATATAGATTGATCTAGTCTTCATTTTTAACTAATCAATAATATTTTAGATAACATAAGCCTAAACCAAAATTAGATGCTTACAACAATTTAAATGTCTACTTTTTATTTTATGCTAAATCTATACTATAATTTTAGGACAATGGAAATTATACCTGAAGAGATATTCAGCTCCAATCGTTGAGAATATGATCCGCCTTTGATCCCTTAACCAACTCATTTGAACCATCCGGTTTTCCACCCAACCATATCTAGGGAGAACTCCTCCCCCTGGAACCCCCGAGCTGTAAAAGCTCACAAACAATACCAAAATACAACAATAGAGAGAGAGATGCAAGGAAAACTAAGGAAGATAGTTTTCACTTCCTCTAAATACCACTCATGTTCAACCTCAATAGATACTTAGTAGATTAGTAAGAAATTCAGTTTTTTTTTTTTTGGAAGTAATTGGATACTCTCCATATCTCTCCCTCTCACAATATTCCTCAAGTCTCTTCCACTTTTGGCATTAACCCCTTTTCCCCAAATGAGAATGCATGAGACTCATATATAGGATGAGCAACAAATTCTTGTCATAAAGGAGGAGTAATATGCATGCATTGTATTCCATTTAGAGGAGTGTAACTTATGCCATTAAGGAGAGGTATGCATGCCTTATTTAAGGAGAGTGTAACATATGCATTAAAGTGAGTGTAAGAGGAATATTTTATGACACATATTTAATGAGTGTAAGAATATTTTATGACATATATTTAATGAGTGTAAGAGGAATATGCCATTCCTTCATGAGTGCATAAAAGAGAGTGTAATGTAAGATTTAAAATAGAGAGAGTTACATAGAGACATGAGAGTCATGAAGGAGAGAGGTGTGAAGTGATTGAGGAGATATAATTTCCTTTTAATAATAATATCATAGTCTCATAAAAGATAATAATAATATTAATAATATTAAGAATATTGAGGATTAAGTCGAGATTGAACTATTACAATTGATTAATCATAAGTTAAGTGATTTTCCTTCAAGTATACTTGTTTACCCATTGATTGGAGGTGATTTACTATTTTTGGAAAGTCATACTTGAAATGGTAGACATGGCTTTCTATTTTTAGAAAGTCACTCCAAAATTGTTAGGAATGAGATTATTAAGGAAATTCATCTATGAGTTGCCCATGAGTGGTATTTTTCTTCTGGATAATAGTGATTCCGCACCCCTATTGTATGCATCTTCATGCCTTAGTAGATTGAGGACTCCGCGCCCTGATCTACTCTAAAGATCCAAGATTCCACACCTTGATCTTTTTAAATATTTAGGACTCCGCGCCCCAAACACTTCCTTATAGATTCAAGACTCCGCGTCTTTATATTTCATGGATTTAGGACTCCGCGTCCTAATCCTTTTATCATATATCCAAGACTCCACGTCTTTATATTTCATGTATTTAGGACTCCGCGCCCTAATTTCCATGGCTTCTCATCTATTATGCTTTGAAACTCCGCGTTTCACCTTAAGGTACTGATTGTGAGCTCATACCCATCTAATGGTTCGTTGGTAAGGTCTTCTTCCAAGACCTGCACACATCACAAACTCATTGATCAAATAAATCAAATGAATTTCATAATTAACTTATTCAAATTTTACCAAATATTGTGCATGACTTCCACAGTCATTTTGGTTTTGGAGAAATGACTTCCGCAGTCATTTATAACTTGAGAATCCCTGTTGGCAATGACCAAGTCCCCTGCCACATCATGCTTAGTAGAAGACTACACACATATAATCATACAAATCATGTATCATCCATAAATCATAATTAACCATATGTTCCACATAACCATGATCATCCATGGATCTACGTCTCAATTCCGAATCACCATTCATGTCATACACCTATGTCCAAAATAGGATACCAAAAGATAAAACATCGCTAATATGCTCTTAACCAAAATCAATTCTTGTGCACGCAAACATAGATATTATCATAAGCACACAACAACCAAGTGACCCAAACTAGGTCATAGCATATAAGCATGTACATAAGTCTTTCATACATAATATTATATCATTATATCAAAATCACCATCTCTAAGTGTCATCAAAGCTATCTCACTAAGAAGGAACACTACATACTCCCCCTCTTGGGCTAAACTTGGCCCGAAGTTTTTCCTACGGTCATAAGATACTTAGTTCTTTTAGATTCTCCTATCAATAAGTTGCTAACCTTATGTATATATATTTGATATTTTTTTTTTCTTCATGCCAATCGATAGTTTAATGTTTTCTATATTGGAAGGAACTCCATGAAATCTAAACATACCATTCTTAATCAAGTAGAAAATCTATCCATGCCATATTAGACATGTTTTGATATAAAATATCAAATATTTTTATCAAAACCAACCATACAATTTATAGTACCTTATAAAATAATATTGTATGTAATTGATATGATATATACTTAATTTATCTATAATAATTTGATATTCTACATGTTTTTATTTCTCTTAGTCTATATGAATCCTACATGTGTCATCTTCAAGGTTCTATAGTATGTTGAGCTTGCGAAGCTATAAATAGAACACACATTGGTTGTATACACAACAATGATGGTCCATCCCATATCACAATCAAATTGGCATACAATAAGCATAAAATAATCCACATACAATTGCGAGTGAAATTATGCAAAAAAAACATGATGTTATATATAAAACCCACTCTTAAAAAACAAAACATGACGTTATATATAAACCACACTCTTACATCCCACTTGATTTATGTCTTCTCAATCCAATTTTCCTCTTTTCATTCCATAAGACATCCTTGCAATCGAAATATTTAGGATTTATCTTTAGTTTTTACTAAATGTTTACTCTTTAGGCAAAAATACAATTTGAGGTTCAAGGCACCATTTTTGTTTTTGTTTTCGTTTTTTGTTTTTTTTTTTTTTACTAACAACCTAAGGTTAAATATAGTCCTCATTGACCCACTTATGTATTATTGATCATTCCTTTTTGTTTCCATAATCTTCATTATTAGTCACTTCTCTAACTTGAGAATCAATTTTGAATGAATCTATTAGAAGATCTTCATCTGAAAGCAGATTAATGATATCTTTTTGAAAATGACTTTTAATCAAGAACAAATCTCACAATTATGCAAATATGGTATCTATATTACTGAATCTACCTTGATAACTCTAAGTCAATTTGTTTTCCAACTATGAAATTGCTCATGATTTCTATTCAATAATTAATCAATTCATTTGCTTTCATGTCTTATCCCTTACTATTAATACGTACGCAACAACAAACTATGAAAACCATAAATTTCTCAAAATGTGATGAATCTTGTCAAATTTAAATAAGATTTAGACTATCACAATGGAATTTCTAGCCTAAAGTTAAACCCTTTTTCTTTAAGGAGAATTACCACCCTCTCAAATTATTACAACATTCTGTACAACTAATAAATACTCATACAACTATACATCCCAACACAAAATTCCTAAATCAAACAATCTCCCCCATTCCACATAAAATACAATCATCATGCAATAATTCGAATCAATCAAAATGTGATCTCACTCTCCTTCAATTTCTGCCTCAAAAAATATCACAAGCACATATTCTTGTAAAACAAGAACTCAACTAAGCTTTTCATTAATCACATGCTTTTTTTCTTTTTCTTTAATTTCAAATAAAACAGGTTCTCACCACATAAAATATTTACCTTCTAAACATGTTATTCTCTTCACAATTTATAAATAATTTGAATTTTGACGCGATCGTCTAACTAACAATAGTTTAGAGAAATACATGAGTTCAATCCTCATAATTTCTCTAATTAATTTGGTTAAATAGAATGCAACCAATATTCAACTGATAAAATCATTAAAGAGACTATTGTGGCTTTCCTAGACCTAATTTGTCTTAAGCCAATAGAAAATTTATTTCATCAACTTATCACAATAATATTTTTCTACATTTCAAGAATTTGAAAGTCATTTTAGTTCTACCTAAATTCAATACATACAAAAGGATTACAATACTAGAGGATAGATATCTAGTTCACACTTCCATATATCAAAGTCAATTATTCCAAACATTCTAAACCACCCAATGGTGTTTAGTATACCAATCTTAGTATCTTCATCTATAACAAAAATAAAATAATGGATTTAAAGTTCAAGCAAATTTGTGTTACAAATCTCTATCCATTTAACTTTAATTACACATAATCATTCCTTAATCATGAATATCAGATTCCATCAAAATATTCTAACTAGAAGAATTACTTAGCTCATAGATATATTTTACTTTGGATTCCACACCCATACATCACCTCATTACTTATCTCATAGATATATACTATTATGGATTCCACACCCATACATTTTCTCATAGATATATGCTAGTATGGTTTCCACACCCATACATTAGATCATAGATATATGTTAGTATGGATTCCACACCCATACATTTTCTCATAGATATATGCTAGTTATGGATTCCAAACCCATACATTAGCTCGAGGAAAACATAACATTCAAGTGTTCCTTAAAATGGTTTCCACAACCCATCATGCACCAATCATTTAAGCCGCTTGTTTATTAGGAAGTCCATACCTCAACCTAGTATTTGAGTAATTTAAAGTTATTTGATGCCTAATGTCAACCCAAAATACACAAAATCATGTCAAAGAAATCAGAGAAATTTCATTCTTACTCATTAAGAATGTATTCCCAAATCCTATTTTAACACATCTACTTAATACACATACATTACTCTTGAATTTACATTCACAATTATAAGTGACATCTTTCAAGGTAGCTTTTAGTTAAGTTTCCTTTAGTGTAGGTACGAAAAGATTCAAAATTATCATGATGAACTCAATCATCACGTTAATGGAATCTCAGCCTTACACTTTTTACTCATTCCCAAAGCATACACACCAAGGTCATCACACTATAGTCCAGATTAAGCCAATATTCTTCTTGGTAGATACGATTTCAGCAAGTAAAGATGGCTACTAAGCCCATATCACATTGAAAATGATGCACTAAAAATATATGAAACCATGCATTCACTCCACATATCTCACTCATTGATTGAAAATCAAGTCATTCACATACTTGGGTTTAACCCCAACTTTCTCAAGCACGTCCTTTCCCAACATGTCTTTAAGCATTTTAACATATTGTTAATAATGTGTCTTAGCAAAAATATAAAGGAATATAAGGGATTTTTTTTTAAAATTTTATTTCATGAGTCACTAAATGACATAATGATAATAATATCCTCTATGCAACCAATATGCTTCCAAGTCAAGATATACAACAACTCAACATGCATGCAAAATCAACATTCATACATCATCAACCTACAAGTAAGCAGGTTGGCCCATTAGGCCCTAGCGTTGTAACTAGCTCTGATACCATATGTAAGGTCCCACCTTACCCACCATCAGTAAGATAGAGAAGTAGATGTCACATAATCACTAATACTCATTCCCACAAAATCCTAAAGAATTAGTCACTGTAAAATTGTTTCCAACAACAAGCCCCCCTTCTTTCTTAAGCTTTAGATAATACAAGAAACAACTGTATTATTCACATTTCAGCAAATTATGAAATTTATTTTCACATTTATACCAAAAACTTGCAGAAATAGGAAGCTACACCCATTAAATAGTTTATTTATAATTTATAGTAACATAAAAAAAAACAGTAACTAATAATTTTACACTAACAATTTATATGCACAAAAGCTACATCCATTCATGACTGTTGACAAACACTTTGCAGACATGCACCCTACACTCATTAAGCCCTTATGACAAACACTTTGCAAGCATGCAATTAAAAGTCATTGAGGCATTTTTTCAAACACTTGGAAATAATGAATTTAATATTATTCTTCAACATATTTATCTCATAAAATTCAGAAATTGAAAATTTAAATATTTCCATCTTAAAACAGGGACTAAATAATCTTAGTCTTTCATCAAATACTCAAAAACAGGCGCACATAACTCATAGCAGCAATCTGCCAAATTGCCCAGATTTCCGATCTGGGTTCTGAAAAGTATTTTTGTGGAATGAAATCAGGGGTTACATGTCTATTAGGCACGGATACCCCGTGATGTTGGGCTGAATCGAATTAAACATCCCCAGGAATGCGTTTCATTAAAAAAAAAAAATTTATAGCCTAAATGTTTCATTTATGACTTTTGTCAAACATATGGAATGAAAACTTACAACTACACCTCTACATGAGGAAAAACAACCCAGAGTTATGCTACTAATATATGCTCATTGAAATCACATATTTCTAAATCCACCATATGAGTTCTTGAAACATTTTACCACCCACAAGCTAATTCATTTGACATGATTAACAAGCTTTTTGCACCAATTGCTACAATTTAACAAACACATGGAAGCCCTGAATGCTACAGTCATTAAGGCTTTCTGTCAAAATTCTGATAGTACTATTACAACAACTTGAATAACAAAACATTGAAGAATATGAACCATGAGCCATAACTGAAATTTATCTCCAACTTACCTCAAGCATTTGATCTTCCAAACTATACTTTAGTTGCCATTATTTTTGCATTTTCTTTTAAGGGTTGATTCTGTAATTCCTCCAAGCATATTTTGGGTACATGTCCATTTTCTTACTTCTGATGTAAGCTGCAAGTTAGCACTTATTCGTGCATAAATAAATTTATAACATTACGCATTCACAGATTTTGTCAAACACTTTGCAAACTATCCTAAAACCATTTATAAAACATGCATCTATTAATTACTTGAAACATAACCATAAATCGTGAAATACTTACCCAAGTCCTTTGGAATTTATTTATTGAAATTACCTTCAACAATATTTTGCTTTCCTTTCTCAAATGCTACAATACCAAGATTAGTACCATAAACTATACCAATAATAACTCCAATATTGAGATCTAAACATCCATACATATAGATTGATCTAGTCTTCATTTTTTAACTAATCAATAATATTTTAGATAACATAAGCCTAAACCAAAATTAGATGCTTACAACAATTTAAATGTCTACCTTTTATTTTATGCTAAATCTATACTATAATTTTAGGACAATGGAAATTATACCTGAAGAGATATTCAGCTCCAATCGTTGAGAATATGATTCGCCTTTGATCCCTTAACCAACTCATTTGAACCATCCGGTTTTCCACCCAACCATATCCAGGGAGAACTCCTCCCCCTGGAACCCCCGAGCTGTAAAAGCTCACAAACAGTACCAAAATACAACAATAGAGAGAGAGATGCAAGGAAAACTAAGGAAAATAGTTTTCACTTCCTCTAAATACCACTCATGTTCAATCTCAATAGATACTTAGTAGATTAGTAAGAAATTCAGATTTTTTTTTTTGGAAGTAATTGGATACTCTCCATATCTCTCCCTCTCACAATATTCCTCAAGTCTCTTCCACTTTTGGCATTAACCCCTTTTCCCCAAATGAGAATGCATGAGACTCATATATAGGATGAGCAACAAATTCTTGTCATAAAGGAGGAGTAATATGCATGCATTGTATTCCCTTTAGAGGAGTGTAACTTATGCCATTAAGGAGAGGTATGCATGCCTTATTTAAGGAGAGTGTAACATATGCATTAAAGTGAGTGTAAGAGGAATATTTTATGACATATATTTAATGAGTGTAAGAGGAATATTTTATGTCATATATTTAATGAGTGTAAGGGGAATATGCCATTCCTTGATGAGTGCATAAAAGAGAGTGTAATGTAATATTTAAAATAGAGAGAGTTACATAGAGCCATGAGAGTCATGAAGGAGAGAGGTGTGAAGTGATCGAGGAGATATAATTTCCTTTTAATAATAATATCATAGTCTCATAAAAGATAATAATAATATTAATAATATTAATAATATTGAGGATTAAATCGAGATTGAACTATTACAATTGATTAATCATAATTTAAGTGATTTTCCTTCAAGTATACTTGTTTACCCATTGATTGGAGGTGATTTACTATTTTTGGAAAGTCATACTTGAAATGGTAGACATGACTTTCTATTTTTAGAAAGTCACTCCAAAATTGTTAGGAATGAGATTATTAAGGAAATTCATCTATGAGTTGCCCATGAGTGGTATTTTTCTTCCGGATAATAGGGATTCCGCACCCCTATTGTATGCATCTTCATGCCTTAGTAGATTGAGGACTCCGCGCCCTGATCTACTCTAAAGATCCAAGATTCCACACCTTGATCTTTTTAAATATTCAGGACTCCGTGCCCCAAACACTTCCTTATAGATTCAAGACTCCGCGTCTTTATATTTCATGGATTTAGGACTCCGCGTCCTAATCCTTTTATCATATATCCAAGACTCCACGTCTTTATATTTCATGGATTTAGGACTCCGCGCCCTAATTTCCATGGCTTCTCATCTATTCTGCTTTGAAACTCCGCGTTTCACCTTAAGGTACCGATTGTGAGCTTTTACCCATTTGATGGTTCGTTGGTAAGGTCTTCTGCCAAGACCTGCACACATCACAATCTCATTGATCAAATAAATCAAATGAATTTCATAATTAACTTATTCAAATTTTACCAAATATTGTGCATGACTTCCACAGTCATTTTGGTTTTGGAGAAATGACTTCCGCAGTCATTTATAACTTGAGAATCCCTGTTGGCAATGACCAAGTCCCCTGCCACATCATGCTTAGTACAAGAGTACACACATATAATCATACAAATCATGTATCATCCATAAATCATAATTAACCATATGTTCTACATAACTATGATCATCCATGGATCTATGTCTCAATTCTGAATCACCATTCATGTCATACACCTATGTCCAAAATAGGATACCAAAAGATAAAACATCGCTAATATGATCTTAACCAAAATCAATTCTTGTGCACGCAAACATAGATATTATCATAAGCACACAACAACCAAGTGACCCAAACCAGGTCATAGCATATAAGCATGTACATAAGTCTTTCATACATAATATTATATCATTATATCAAAATCACCATCTCTAAGTGTCATCAAAGCTATCTCACTAAGAAGGGAAACTACAGCAGACATGGGAATTAATGGGTAAGACAAAGCTATAGTGGTCACTTATTTAGTTAAGGATGAAAAATCAACAAAATATCTTCCCTATGGGAAGACTACCAGGTGTCACAGTGGATATTGAATGAGTTCGCACTAATGATGATTTTTAAGTAATAAATATTGTCTACGAAAGTAAACCTTATACTGCATTTCTTGGACTTGATTAGGCATTTGACAACATGGCCATAATTAACCTGAAGAAGATACAAATGATATTTGAAGGATACAGTATGAGATTAATTGTTCCCTTGGATCCATCAGAAGGAGTAAGATACACAGAACCAATCAAAGAAGAATACTGCATAACTGGCATAGCCAAAATCTATGAAATGAAAATGAAGGAACATGATTGGGTTAAACCTATTGCAGAAGGCAAGTTGAGTTGGGAGCATGATAGTTCTTGTACTTTAGACTTAGAAGAAGAGTTGGAAAACTGGCAGAATAGGCTGCATGAAGTATCCACAAGCAGGTGCTTAAGAATTACCAAATCAGTTCACTGTATGATATATAAGGTATGTAACCTTCCTTCTTATGATGGCTTAGGTGATGTGAATAATTTTCTTAATGATTATGAAGAACAAGTTCCAGAAAATCAAAGGTTGTCAAACTTGGACATAGCCTTGAAAGCTACCTCTGCCAGATGGTTGAATGCACACAAGAAGAATATAGGAGGTTGACAGGAATGTCAAAGACTAATGTGGATAAGGTTTGGAAAAATAGAAACAAAAATGGAAATAAAATATGATGGTCAAACTAATCCTAGGAAGCATATCTAGCTATGAACTTTAGCATGGAAGGAGATTCCACAACAAGAATGGGTACATGGATTCATTCATACATTAGAGACAATCCCTAAGAACTGGTACCTAGAAACAAAGCTATTACATGGCACCGATAATTGGGCAGACATAGTTGATGGATTCATATTAACATTCAAATTTGAGGATGATTTCCCATACATAGATTTGGCCCTTCAGATAGTGAAGAAGAATATATTTGAGAATGTCACCTCACTGGCATGGCATCAACCTGATTGGAATGCACAAATAAAAAACACACTGGAGTGCTATAACCTTAATGCAGATGAAGAAAAAGATCCTCACAGCATAGACATAGCAAAGTCAGAAGGATACCACGAAGTAACAAGACTTGAGCCAGAGATACTAGACATAACGAAGCCATTGAAGACCAAGAAGGTAAACATAGTATCAGAGAAGGAACCCAAGTTTACAACAATAGGAGATTACCGGGATGAGGAGACAATCAGTAAGGTTACAAATTTACTTCATGAATATTAATAACTATTTCACACCAACTTTCAGAGATGAAGGGTATAATAGAAGATCTAGGAGTCGTGAAGATTCCCCTTAAGCCCGATGTGAAGCCAATTAAACAAAGACCTTACAGACTGAACCCGAAGTATAAGGAGAAAGTTAAATTCAAGTTTGATAAGATGATAGCATGGATGAGTCCTATGGTGGTGCAAGGAAAGAAGACTCAAGAAGAAATTATGATATGTGTTGATCTAAGAAAGTTGAATGATGCATGTCTACATGATCCCTTCCTTACCCCTTTTACAGATGAAGTGCTAGACAATGTAGAAGGTCAAGAAGCTTACTAATTTACAGATGGATTCTCAGGTTATCATTAGATGAGGATTGAACCTAAAGATTGGCATAAGACCACATTTTCTACAGAATGGGGCTTATATCAATACACAGTAATGCCTTTTGGATTAAAAAATTCCCTTGCTATATTTTCTAGGGTGGTGGTCGCAAATTTTAAGGAATGCATCCACAAGTTTTTGGAAGTATATTTTGATGATTGGACATTAGTTGGATTGTTGAGAAAACATGTTGGAAGTTTAAAACTTATGCTCAACACATGTAGACAATATCAGATCTCTTTGAACCTAAATAGGTGCATATTTTGTGTACCTTTTGCAATATTGTTAGGACATATTATCTGTAAGAAAGGACTAATGGTGGACCCTGCTAAGATTTCTATAATTGTGAATTTGCCTCCACCCACAATAGTAAGACAACTTTGCACTACGTTGGGACATACTGGGTATTACGGGAAGTTCATCAAAGGGTATGTTTAGATTACTGTGCCTATGGAGAAATTGTTGAAGAAGGATGTAACTTTTTAGTGGAACAAATAATGTCAGAAGAGCCTCAACATGTTGAAAGAAAAAATGATAGCTGCACCTATACTAGTGTTCCATGATTGGAATAAATAAATTCATGTCCATGTGGATGCTTCTTGTATAAATTTGGGAGTGGTACTGACACAACCAGGTGTAAGAGAGATTGATCATCCTATAGATTTTGCAAGTAGATAGCTATCTAAAGAAGAAAATAATTACACCATGATAGAAAGGGAAGGTCTAGACATGGTGTATGCTTTGCATGATTTTAGACACTATTTGATGGGATCACACTTTAAAATTTTTACAGATCATTCTACAATAAAGTATTTGGTTAATAATCCTGTTTTAGAAGGAAATATTTGTAGATGGTTGCTGTTATTCCAGGAGAATGACTTTGAGATCATTGTTAAACCAAGAAGACTGCATGCAGGGCCTGACCATCTATCAAGATTGGAAACAGGGGAAGATCCAACCATCATAGAGGATAATATCCCTTATGTGCAGTTATTTGCAATCAGAGTGGAAGATGACCATTTTGCAGATATCATTCAGTTTCTGACCACAATAATGGATCCTTCAGAGTATACTACACAAAAAAATAAAGAACTAGTGATTAAGGCAACTGAATTTTCATTAATAGCAGGACAATTATATAAGATGGGACTAGATGAGATACTACGCAGATATGTTATGGAACATGAAAGACAAATGATTATTACAAATGCTCATGGTGACACAACTGGTGGACAATATTCAAGAAAAGCTACTATGAAGAAGGTTTTGAGAGCATGATTGTGGTGGCCTACACTACATAAAGATGTGAAGGAGTACTGTCGAGCATGTGATGTATGTCAAAAAACAGGGAAGCATTCCAAAAAAGATGAGATGCCATTAGTACCACAAGTTACATTGCAGGCTTTTGATTTTTTTGGACAAATAAACCCACCTGGAAAGAGGGCTGGTGTAAGGTACATAATTACATCAATTAATTACTTGACAAGACGGGCCAAAGCACAACCAGTAAGGGACTGCAACAAAGTTTATTTTTGAGTACATATTTTCTAGATTTGGATGTCCAAATATTTTGATGAGTGACCAGGGTTCACACTTATTAAATAAGACTATTGAAGCATTTACTGAGGAGTTCCAAGTCTATCATCAGAAGAGTACGCTTATCACCCTTAGGCAAATGTAACAATAGAAGCATTTAATAATATTTTTGAGAATACACTTACTAAGGTATGAAATGTGAATAGAGATGACTGGTACCCTACATTTATAGTAGTGTTATGGGCTTATAGGACCACATGTAAGAATTGGACAGGTCATACACCCTTCAGGTTAGTTTATGGGCAAGAAGTTGTGATTCCCATGGAATACATTGTGCATAGTTTGAGGATTGA
Source organism: Pinus albicaulis (assembly GCA_034641835.2). NCBI lineage: Eukaryota > Viridiplantae > Streptophyta > Pinopsida > Pinales > Pinaceae > Pinus > Pinus albicaulis. The sequence goes on along the minus strand of CM076577.1, from coordinate 436,585,942 downwards.
AACTTTTACAGATATGGCATACCCTAATATAATGGAGAAAATAATGTCATCGTTGCTTTCTTTGGAGGAAGATAAATTTATAACAACATTCCATTAGCAGGTACAAAAAGCAAGAGAAAAGGCCTGGCATGAAAAACATATTAAGAAGAAGAAATTCTAGGTAGGAGACTTGGTTCTCCTTTATGACAGTAAGTTTGTAAAGTTTCCAGGAAAATTCAAGATACAATTAGTAAAGCTAAATGGAGAATTGGTTCAAGGAAGAGTAAATGGAAACATGTTGAAGCTGTACAAGGATAAAACTGCCCCTATAACTTCACTTTGAAGAAAGAAGAAAAGTCTTAGTGCCACCTATAGTTGAAAGAGGGCACTGGACTATAAACTATGATGTAGAGTGAACTTCGATGTAGGAAGCCTCGACGTGAAAAGGGATGTTCACTACAATATGGGTTATGTCAAAGTTAACCAGAAAAATATGACAGTTAAAAGGGAAAGTTTCCGTTGGAAGACATAGAAAGTTGCATTTATGAGTATAGATCGGTTGGATCTAGCGATAGATATGAAATTAATGAACAAAATCTGAGCTAATGATGGGGTCAGAATTTAGTTTTGCATAAAAATCCGCGTCCCACCAAGATTTGGCACTTTTCTATCTAAGAACTCAAGTATTTCCTATTGTGGAGAAGTTGGAGGAATTTGCGTTGTTGTATGAATCCTTAGGATTTTATTCATATATTCAAGTTGAAGGGCTTAACAACATTTATGGAAACAACTGAAGTAGCATATGATACACCCACAACATCATTTGAGATTCCCACGGTAGCATCATCACCCACAAAAACATCATCACAATGGAGAACCCCATGGAAGAAAATGAACAAAGAGAAAAGAATGACGAAGAAACAAGAGAAGAAACCTGTGAGAGATAGTGAGGAATAAGCAGAGCTAGAGAAAATGGAAATGTATGACACAAAATTTCTGTCACCTCTCCCATCGTATATCCCACCAAGGAAACCATATGCAAAACCAGTGACAAACTCGAAGGATGAAAAGTATGGCACTTTCAGACATCTACTACTAGAGTTAGCCCGATTCAGTGGAGAAGACCTTGGGAATATTCCGCAGCTAGAGTTCATGGACAACAATTTTAATGATAGAAAGAAATATATGCAATTCACACCAGGCAGATATTTGAAACAAGTGCACTACCTTGACAATGGTGTGACAAGGTTAGAATCGCAGTAGTGGGCGGCTGGTTGGCACAGTCAGGTTTACTGAACATGTTGAATGTGTCGTAGTTTGACATAAGTCCAGGGAGCACAAATTGTGTAAGAAAACTGATGGTGCTGGTGCACGATGGATGCCTATGGATGGGGAAGAGCATCCCTATCAACCCAACACTGATATGGAGAATCACAAGACTACCTTATTAAGGGGTTGACCCCATAAAGGAGTTTTTTTAGAAAGATCAGGACAAATCCATAGCAGAAAACATGAAGAACAAGTTTGGACTAACAAAAGGGAAATGAGGTTATGATATCAGCTCGATCAATGACCAGGGAGTTTGCTTCACAATACACTTATTGGTTGGAAAGATCATGAGGAAGTGCCAGGCTAATGAAGTCCCTGCAACGGTGGTTTCATTAGTTGCGTAGTGCGTTAATGGAGTTCAGTACAACTGGGCCACATACTTATGCAAATAGTTTCTAGACGACTGCTGTGAAGCTCAGGAGAAAGGTAATCCATTTCATTATGCAAGATTATTTCTAATAATTACAATGCTTGCATGGAAAGATCCATAATATTCGTAGTTTCCTTCGGTAGCCTCGGATGTTTGTGAAGCCGCGCGGTATGCCTTGCTATGGAAACCACTAAACCAGTGCACGCACAGGATAACATGATATTTTTTGTTATTTATCATATGGACTTACACATGTTGGTGAGCCATCACCCTTTCCTGGCACCGATCCTATACAAGAAGTATAAATTTGTCGCGAAGTTCAAGGCCGAATTCCACAAAATTTACATATAGGCTCGCAAGGATACAACGAAGACATGGAATCCCCTTCCATATTTAGTGAAAGAATATGATCTCCTAGTAGAGATACAACAGTGGCTCGACGAGTGGATCACTGTGCTGGAGACAGAGACGAAGGATTCTTCGAAAAAGAAGGATACAATGAAACATGAAGAAGTGAGTGGGAAGGATAAGGAAAAGGATGGGGAAGAGGTAGAACAAGAAGAACAACATGAAAAGGGTCACCAAGACCCTCTTAGAGTTGATAAGCACAACAAAGAGTTTGAAAAGACAAAGACAAATCCATAAGTTATAGAGAAAAGGAAGGAAGGTGCTGAAGCTTCCAAAAGAACGAAAAAGAAGCAAAAGGAAAAGAGGAAAAGAAATAAATCCGTTTTCCTCACTGATGGGGATTTGGATCAGATTAGGGATATAATCTAGGAGGGAATGACAGAATTATGGAACAAGTTATAGGATAGATACGACGCACTTTTAATAGGTGTCGAGGAGCGTATTGTAGGACTAAAAATACTAGCACAGACAACCAGACAGCTGATACAGGAAAAGGAAAGGCTTCGAGAAGAAAGACTAGTGAAGCCCACAATAGGAGAACGGATAGCAAAGATACCTACCGTAGCCCTGCATTTTGACTTTGCCAAGGTACAAAAACATGAAAAAGGATGGAAGTATGTCAACATGAACATTGCAGCGCTGCCACTTCATAGATTACATGAGCTACATCAAGAGATCATAGATGAGCTGAAGCAGTGCGAACAACTCACTTCAAAGTTGAACATTCAGGTAGAGAGAGAGCGAGCTTTGATGAAGAAAAAAATTGACCAGGTGATCGAAGAGAAGGATCAAGTGATAAACCAACAGCAGAAGCTGAAGGAGGTGGTCGAAGCCACATTTCATGAGGTTCCAAACATTGATGTCTGAGAAGAAGAATTAATGGAGGACAAGGTTGCGAAGCTCGACCTTGCAGTAAAATGATAGAAGAGTAAGAACGCGGATGTACAATTTGAATATTTGATAAATATCAACGAGCTGCAAATGAAGGTACATCCAACCAAACCACAAGAAGTGAGAGAGCAGAGGGAGGTTGACCTAAAGGCTACAGTGGCCGACATCTCTGCAATAGTGGCTGATTATGGGAAGCTGTTGGATGAGAGCTTAATTATTTGGAATTCGATGCAGGAAGATCCAAATGTGCAGAAGCTACAAGAAGATATTCAATAGAAGCAACAACAGTTGGAGGAGATTCGGGCAACTGTGAAAACCGTACCAATCTCACAAAATCTCGCAAAATTAGATGAGGGAAATTTCATCTAGAAGAAGATAGAGCAGTTGAGGAAGGAAGAACAGATTCTGACATAGAGAAATCATCCATGGAAGGATGAGGTGCTACAGCTTTCTCAAGCAGTGGACAAGAAGCTTCAATAGATTTGACAAAAAGAGGAGGCAATGATGCACAAGGCTACAAAACTGGTTACAGAAGCACTGTTAGTGGAAGTGGGCAGTGAAGAAAATAATATCAGATACATTTTGCAGTAGCTCAACAACAAATACAACAAAATTGCAGCAAAGATCAAAGGAAAATAAGCTGAGTGACTCATGATGAGTCACTTATGAGTGTTGGGGGCCTGTTGGGTGCAGCCCAAATTGGCCTAGATTTTGGTAAAAACTCCGCATTTTGTGGAGTGGAGTGCGCAATGGAGTGCAGTTTAAGGAATTAAATATACCAACTAGTGTCAAAGCCCCTCCTTTTTGTAAAAACACAATTTTGTAAAGGATCAATGGTTTTGGGACCATAGTTGCTTTTTTTAGGGATTCCATGGTATTTGGACCATGGTAGTTTTGATGATGTAATCCTATGATGTAATAATATATATACGGTTGACGTGCTATGTTTAGAGGAATGGAGATAGAAATCTATGGGTGCATCATTGTGATCTGTATTTTGTAGTGAAGGGAAGGCTCTGTAGTTGAGTGCGTAGAGGCCTAGAGGAGAGTTTTCAGCTTAGTGCACAGACAACCTTCAACTTAGTGTGTACGTTGAGAATTGTTTGTATTCAAAGATTCATTATAACTTGCTTATTATTAGTTATAGAATAGTAGTATTGCAGTTGCATTTTAATTCAACGCAGTAATGGTTGTTAGAATTAATTCTTAATGCAAGTGTACGAAAAGAGATCACTTTAGCTGCACATGAAAAATAACCCTAACAACAAAGACGACTGTCTAACTATTGAAAGTTGCAACAAGAAACAATGAAATTGGCATCCAAAAGCAACATGACAACACCTACACTAGTGTGGGACCACAGGTCATGTAGTGATGGGTCCTAACGATACATTAGTGTGAAATTCAATTCATTTAATAAATTGGATGTGTGTCAAATTTAATTATCCCTTAATTAAATTGGACAATAAAATGTAATCTTATCTCATAATCACTTGTAATAATTAAATGAGTGTGATAGAATCAGTTAGCTCATGGAATTTGAGTTGAGGGTAGTTGGTGAGGCATGTAGAGTGATTCTAGGTGTTTTAGAGTTCAAGTTGTAGTTAAGTGCATGAGTTTAATGCATGAGAAATCATGTAACTCAATTTAAATTCAGTTGGAATAGTTGTAACTGTTTGTTTCACTAGTGAGAGATCGAGTGAATTAAATCATATTTAATTCACAATCAATGATCTATCATGCAACTTATGCTTTACTATTAATAACTGCATGCATGTCAGTTCCAGTGGAGACCCAGTTGAGACAAAGGTTAAAGGGAAGTTAACTATCAGTTGTGATATTAGTAGACAACCCAGATGTAGTTAAAACACCACAGGATGCCCATGATACTCAGCACAGTTCAGAAAGGTTGAAATTAATAAGGAATAGGGATTGCATTCCTCATTAATTGCGTGAGCAAAGTAGGTTGAAGACAGGCTGAGAATTGGCTAAGTGTTGGCCCGATTTTGTCTGGATCAATGTGAGACGATAAGCAGATTGCAAGAGACTCTTATGAGAAGAGTGAATTGTAATTTTTTCATGATTCCTTGTGGAATATACAATAGAATATAGAGGGGTTTTGAGTAGTAAGCTTTCCCCAGGAAAATATCTGTGTTTTGGTTTGATTTGTTTCTTTCTGCACTAATTGTGATTATCGGTTGTGTGTAATTTCCGCAATTGATTCATAGAAGTATTCAATATCTTTCTCTAGCATATCGCATGATCGGATTGAATACATGAATACATATTGTTTTTATAATTTATACATGGTATCAGAGCTTCTATAATTTCTACATGGTATCAGAGCACAGGAAATCACTATAGTGGAGGAGAAGCTAAGTTTGTGACTGAATAGAATTCGAATTTGCAAAAGTATTCTTGGTGCGACAGGCGAATCGGGATCGAAATGGATTTCAATGGCTCGAGATTGGAGTATGCACTCGAGGGCAGTTCCAATTATATTGCATGGAAATACAAGATGGAGGAATTACTCGAAGACAATGGGTTGAAATAATTCATTGATAATGATGTTCCCAAACCTGCTATAACAGATGCCACAAATCTTGATGCTTGGAAAAAGAAGGTTGCAAGGGTGAGGAGGATATTATTAGAGGGAGTACGAGACAAAATTGTCTCAAGTCTCCATGGAAAAGCGACACCATATGCAATGTGGAAAGATTTGACAGATCTATTTCAGAGTAGCAATGATCATAGAAAATTGGCACTGAAGGACAAGCTTAGGAAAATAAAAATGGAGAAAGGTGACACTATTCCGGTATACCTGAACAAGTTTTTCTAATGTTGAGATGAGCTTGGGAGTGTAGGAATTATTGTCACGGATGATGACTTGGTGATCCTATCTCTTCTAGGCCTTCCCAAGAGTTGGAACAGTTATCAGGACTTTGTCAATGGGAGGGAGAAGCTGCCAGATTGGGAGTGACTTTGGTCGGATTTGGTGCAAGAATAATTACTGAGGAATACCAGGGAAGGATATTCATCTAAGCAAGATGATGAATAAAATTAAGCCTTGGATGGTAAGGTGAAGAAGCGTAAGGGAAAGAAATCCTATTCCAAAACTGAGTTCGGCAAAGAAGGCAAGGAGCGCGACATGTCTAGAGTGAAGTGTTTTTACTGTCACGAGCATGAAAATTATGCCATTAATTGTCCACAAAAGAAGAAGAACAAGAAGGCTTTAGGATATGCAGCTGGTGAGGCTTTGGCCTCACAATTTGAGTTGGAATTATCACTGATTGCATGCATGGTGTCAAGTGCGATTGGATCAGGGCGGTACTTAGATAGTGGTGCATATTTCCACATGAAGGGATAAAAATAACTCTTCAGTAGCTTGGAGGAGAAGGACCTCCAGATGCATATCAAAATGGGTGATGATAGGCGGTACAGTTCTATCGGGATTGGTACAGTTACCTTCCAGAGATAGTTAGGTAAACTCTTCTTATTAAAATATGTAATGCATGTACCAGGCTTGAAGAAAAATTTAGTTTCAGTCGCAATGTTGGAGGATAGAGGTTATGATGTGGTTTTCACTGAAGGGAAAAATTTTCTTCGACACAACACCATAGGACAATCCAAGAACGTTGGGATTCATGTGAAGAATATATATAAACTTGATGTAGATGGCTGTGCAACATTGATGTGTAAGTTAGACAAAGTGGTGATCTAGGATGAGGGTGAGTTACACCATGGAGCTTTGAAGGTCATGCAACATATTTCTATGGGGCTTCCAAAGGGTACTCTTGCGCAGATAAACACATTCAAGGGATATGTTATCACCAAATTGATCTTGATTGGATGCTCATCAATCAACTCAATGTAACTCTTTAAAACCACTTCTAACTGAATATTAACCTCTTCAGTTTGAGAGGGCTCTCTCAAAGGGGGTTTATGATTTTCAATAGAAATAATACTAGATGGCTAACTCTATGAATTGTGACTTGGTTTTTGTATGATTGCAGGTTGAAAAATGAAGGCTTGCTACCATTGGGCTATGGAGTCAATATCAATATTCTTAATGACAGTCTTTCTTCACATGGAAGCTGAGGAAGATAGAGGTCTTTAATCAAGATGATTCACACACACAATATAAGGAAAACACAGTAATTTCACCCATAAAGGGAGTCAGAGCATACTGTTGGGTACCATATTTGTATACTTTCCTCTCCCATTTTACCCTATCTTTCTATCTCTTTGTGCCATTATTTATCTTAAAAGCATGAGGTAAAACCCTTATTCCTATATTTTATGGGATATTTGATTAATGATGTATTTGTAATGGAGGTTTTACCTTTCTACATAGTAACTTCGATATTTCTTTAGATCTGGCTACAATAGGAGCATTGTTGCTACGAGTCAAGGCACAACCCATCATCTCCAGCGTCTTCCTTATTTTCTGCTACAACGTGTGGGTATATCAACACTACCTTAGGCCTTCTTACGGTTTCTTGCTGGGCAACCCGGTTGTCGTTGTAACAAGATGTATTTTTGTAACAATGGAGTCATTGAGAAGAATTGGGAGTTTCAGGCCAATTGTATAAAGAGGCCTACGGGCTGTGAATCGGAGGGCCCTTGGACATACAAACTTTGTAATCAATCCTTTTTGTTTCTCCTGTAATTCTTGAGTTTCCACAGCCCTGATCCAAGAGTTGGGCCCACTCTTGTGATTAGGTGCTGCGTTCTTCCTTCTTTTCTTTGCAGTGTTGTGTTTGGTGTGATTATTTAATTGCTGTTACAATCGCATTAATTGCTGTGGCTACCTTTTATTTTTGTAGTTCATTTCATTGCTGTTACAATGGTATGTGTGTTAAAGATTAAACCTGTGATCTATAGAAGACCATGTGCTTGTATCTGAATATAATTTTCTGTTAGTCTTGAAATAACTAACGCCCTTGGGTTGATAATTTATGTGGAAAAAGGGTTGAATTTTGTTCATATCTGGACACCAACATTTTGGCGCCATTGCCAGGGAAGGCTAATAGGTGCAAGAACAGGATCTGCAACAGATCTCAGAGTTGATCTCTCGTCTTGAGGTGGGAATCTATTGCCCAGCTTCAAGTCCTGAGCGTAAGTGCCTTGTGTTTTCTTTTTTCTTTCTTTCTTTCCTGTCTCTTTTATTATTTTGTTTTCTGTATAATTAAACCCTCGTCTTGGGGAAGGTGTTTTGTAAAATATTTCCCTAAGTCCTGGGCGTAGTCTAGTCTTTCTGTTTTTATTTCCTGTTGTTTCCTTCTAGGGGCAAATTTCTTGTCTTGGGGAGGGTATGTTATTACTCTACTCGAGATCATGAACTTCGTTTTTTTTTTTTTTTTTTCTCGCTTTTTACTTTTGTTTCGTTTTCTATGAATATTTTCTCTCGTCCTGGGGAGGAAGTTATTTGTCCTACTTCGGGTCTTGAGCGATTGATTGATTTTATTTGATGAACCCTCTCCACAATTTGTATGAACAAATATCCAAACAAGAGGGGCAGAGGAAGACCCCCAAAGAAAGGGAAGGATCTGGGAAGGAAGACATATATTTAGGAAATTATTGAAAAATCTAGATCTGAAGCATCATCCCATGCTGCTGTTAGGGTTAGGGTTCAACCGAATTCCAAAGGGAAGTCTGTGGAAAAACCAGTGCCATCCACGGTACCAGAAGGTGTTATTTCTACAGCAGAAGTGGAAGAAGTGGCAAGTAAGGGATTGGAATAATTGAGCAACTCTAACTGGGAAGAAGAACCTCAAAAAAGGTTTTCGTCCCCAAGAGACGAAGGCATCACTGTAAAAATTCCCGTTTTTGAGTTAAGTGATTCTGATCTAGTAAAGAAACTATTGAAGGACTTTGATTCACCAAGGGACCAGGGGAGCGTGGTGCGACCATCTTCAGTTGAATTACTCCAGATACCGGCTGCGGAACCAGTTGAAACTCCAACTGAGTATTGGAGGATATTTATGGCACCTCTAAGTTCCTTTATTGATTTTCCCATTGGAAATGCTACAGGTGATGCACCAATGAGACCCATTCCTTTAATAGCCTTTCCTAGTTTTCATGGGCTCTCTTCTGAAGACCCTGATACGTTCCTCTTCGAATTTGATATTGTTTGTCGAGGATATGACTATATAAATGATGCTCAGAAATTAAAAATATTTCCTGCTACCTTAAAAGGGACAGTCCTGAGATGGTTCATGGGTTTAGGGGGAAGCACGATTACCTCATGGGAAGAAATGAAAAAATATTTCTTAGAAAATTACCAAGATTACTGTAAGTCCCTTGACATTAGTGACTTGGATAAGGACATTCTAAATATCATTCTTCTCAGAGCACTCAGGGAAGACTCTCTGCAACTCCTGAATATAGTGGGAAAAGGGGATATTTCAAAATAAAACTTCCAAACTATCTGTGATTACTATATCAAATGTTTTGGGGGGGGGGGGGGGGGGCTGCAAGAAGTGGACAAGGTGTTCGTCATAGAAGACCTCCGGTGGAGGGGTCACAAAAGTAGAGATTGGAAATCTACTGAATAATATGAGGACCGATATCCTGAGCACGCTATCAGCCCAAATGGACACTCTACAGGAAAAACAGAAGTAGATGGAGTTGGAAAAAACCATGGCCATATTCTTCCCTTAGTGCAGAAAGAAACATCCTTTGAAGGAATGCTCGCTGAACATGGTGGAAGCCTGTGTGATCTGCGAACAGACTCATGCGACTAATGCATGTCCTTCCTTGCCCAGGATGAAAGTGGTTTTACAAGGAGAAAGTGAGGAAATCATGGTGGACCAGCTATACTTTATGGGGAAGAAGAAGCCATGGAAACCTCGACCACTGGCGGTGAATCCAGGTATGTTTTAGGACCCATTCCAGTACTTTCATAATTTTAGTATGGGTCCCCAATCTGCACCATTTTTAGCCATGTGGCCTTAATATCAGTATCCCCCTTGGAAACAATGGGTTCCTCAAGCTAGTCCGAATCCTTCATGGAATAAGACTTGGCGTGGACCCCCTCTCACTAGACAGTTTCCTCAGCCTATGCCTCAACAACAACTTCAATTTCCTTCCAATGTGCCCCCAGGAAACCCAGCAATTAGACCCCAGCTTCCTATCTAGCCCAACCCAAATCCGAATAATAAAGGGGTTACACAAACAAACACTCTGAACCTTCCATCCTACAACATTTCTACCGCAGGACTTAATGAGATAAATCTACGGTCTGGCCGGGTAGTAAATGCACCTACTTCACCCATTATTATAGAAAAATTTGACGGTGAAGATACAAAACCAGAACAAAGAACAGTGAGGGAGAATTCAGATCAAAACGTAATACATCAGACACCTCCCCAAGTTGTTCCCAATCAAGCTCATTTAATATCTCCCCCATATCTCGAAAGACTGACCTTGAACAAACCAAACCCTCAAGAAGAATTTGAATTTCTAGGGGAACTGCCGAATATTTTTGTTAAAATACCCCTTTTACAAGCTATGAGGGATGTACCTATTTATGCAAAAAATCTAAAAGAATACTGCTCAAAGAAAGCAGGGAGAAAACCTAAGGATCCTTTAAATATTCATGTAATGGGAAGACTATCCGATATCATGTTAGGAAAGATCATGCCTGTAAAATACGGACACCCTGGGAACTCGATTCTCATAGTACAAAATAATGGGATTGAAATCCAAAATGTACTAGTGGATTTGGGAGTGGCCATTAACATTATCACTGCTGAAACAATGAACACATTAGGACTTGGAAACATTAAACCAAACCCTACTATCCTGGAACTTGTAGACAGATCCACAATTAAACCAGTAGGGAAATTAGAGGATGTGATAATTTCAGTAGACTCATTGCATTACCTTGTGGACCTCCTTATATTGCAGACTCGATCTTCAGTAGGTGGCCACCCATTGATCCTAGGAAGACCCTGGTTGGAAACTGCAGATGCATACATAGGATGCCGATCTGGACACATGATCATATCAAATGGGACAGTTACGAATAATATCAAGCTCTATTCTCCTGCGGAACCAAGCCCATCTAAAAAATCATTACCCAGTCAGAAACCTCTACCTGCAGAAGAGCCTGAACCTAAAAATGAAGCTGTTAGATCAGTTCTCACTATTGGCTAGGCCCTTCAATTTAAAATGGAAACTAAAGATGATGCCACTAACGCCTTCATTAATGATTCCAATTCTGTTCCCAATCGAACTCGACATATTCTAGAATCTGCTATGAGCTGTGAGACAGGAAAAAATTGAACTAGAAGATGACATTGAGGACATTCCTGTAACCCCATTCCAGGATAGTACTCCAATCGAGATTGAACTAGGGAAAACACTTAATATCAACCCGAACCTGTCTGAATCTTAAACCAAACAACTTTTGAAAGTCCTTCAAGATCATCATGAAGATTTTTCCTGGAATTATACCGACATGAAGGGTAGCCTATGTACTCATAATATTTACATTAAGGAATATTTCCACCATGTAAGACAACCTCAACGGAGGATGAATCTTGCTCTCAAAAACATTGTTAAAGAAGAGTTACAAAAATTGTTGGATGTAGGATTCATTTATCCCATCTCAGATAGCCAATGGGTATCCTCGCTAGTTATCGTTCCCAAAAATAATGGTAAATGGCGGATTTGTGTATATTACAGGGAACTAAATAAGGCAACACAAAAAGACCATTTTCCTTTGCCATTCATTGACCAAGTCCTGGACACCTTGGATGGAAAGAAGTTATTTTCCTTCCTAGACAGATTCAGTGGATATAACTAGATCCAGAAAGCCCTGGAAGACCAGGACAAGACAACTTTCACATGCTCGTGGGGAACCTTTGCATATAGGGTCCTTCCATTTGGCCTGTGTAATGCTCCTGCTACCTTCCAGAGGGCAATCTTGGGGATTTTTTCTGATTTGGTCGATGATAGCGTCAAAATCTATATGGATGATTTTAATCCATATAGGAACTCATTTGAGGAAGGATTGGAAAATTTGGAGAAGGTACTCAAAAGATGTAAATAGACCCATGTATCGTTGAGTACAGTCAAATGCCATATGATGAGGGAAGAAGGAGTAGCATTGGGACATTTTCTCTCAGCCACTAGAATTCAAGTTGATCCGGCTAAATTAGAGGTAATATTACATTTCCCGGTACCCAAAACACCCACACAGGTATGTAACTTTATTGGTTGTACTATTTATTACAGGCACTTTATAGAAAATTTTGCTAAAATAGCACACCCACTATTTCAATTGCTAACAAAAGATGCATAATTTTTGTGGACTGAAGATTGTGAGATAGCCTTCACGAAAATTAAGGGGCTGGTGTGCACAACCCCAATCCTCCGAGGACCTGATTGGGCATTTCCGTTTCACATACATATTGATGCTTCTCAGACATCAGTAGGGGTTGTTTTAGGACATCAGGTAGACAAAACACTGAATGCAATTTATTACGTCAGCAAGAATTTAATTCCTGCTGAACTAAACTATACAGTGGCAGAAAAAAAATTATTATTTTTCATTTACACTATCAATAAGTTCTAGCACTACATTATCGGGTACTTTACTATTGTCCATACTGATCACGCAGCAATCAGGTATTTGATGAATAAACCTATTACTCCTTGCCGTATTACGATATGGTTACTATTGCTTCAAGAATTTGATATTAAAATAGTATATAAGCCAGGAAAAGATAATGTAGTAGCTGATTTCATCTCTAGAATGGATAACAATGATGAATGCACACCAATAGAAGACAATTTTCCCGATGAACATCTTTTTTCAGTTTGTACTAAACCTCCATGGTATGCAAATATTGCTAACTATCTTGCTGCAGGGAAAGTTCCTCCTCATTTTTCATATAGGAAATAGCGAAATATTATTCATCATAGTGCCTGATATTCTTGGATGGCAGGGTAACTTTTTCATAGAAGAGCAGATAAGCAGATCCGATGCTGTGTGCCTGAAGATGATATTTATGAAGTATTGAAAGCTGCCCATGATGGCCCTTGTGGAGGGAATTTTGCGGACACAAGAACATGCCATAAGGTGCTACAAATGGGATATTACTGGCCTTCCATTTTTCATGATGCTCAGAATTATGTTAGGAGGTGTGATAGTTGCCAACGTATGGGGAAGCCCGGTAAAGCTGATGAAATTCCTTTGCAGGCATATGTAGTCCTCGAGCCTTTTGAGAAATGGGCTATTGACTTCGTTGGAACCTTTAACCCACCCTTCCAGCAGAAATTACACATCTTGGTCTGTACTAATTACGTGAATAAGTGGGTGGAAGCTAAAGCTGTTGCGAAAGAAAAAGAGCAGGTAGTCTCAAATTTTCTATTTGAAGAATTTTTTTCTCGTTACGGTACTCTAAGAGAGGTTGTTTCAGATGGAGGAGCATAATTCACATCACTCAAGATAGCAAAGCTCATGCAAAAATATGGGGTCAAGCATAGAGTGACATCTCCATACCATCCCCAGGTGAATGGACAATTAGAAAGAACAAACAAGACATTAGAATTTTTTTTGACAAAAGCTGTGGTATACCATTGTCAGGATTGGGCTCAGAAGCTTCCAGAGGCTCTCTAGGCGTACAGAACAACATGGTAGAATACAATCGGGTTTTCACCATTCGAGTTGGTTTATGGGAAATCCCCGTTGTTTCCAATAGAATTTGAAATAAGCACACTCAGAACAGCTCTGGAAGTTGGTTTAGAACTATCAGATGCCCAGAAACACCGATTGGCTTAGCTTAATGAACTTGATGAAATATGTTTAATGGCTATCCAACGAAATACTGCTATCCAACATCAGAGAATGAAATGGCACGATACGTTTATTAAAAATAAGGTGTTTTAAAGTGGAGATTGGGCACTACTTTATGACTCTCGTTTTAAGGATTTGAAGGGAAATATTTGCACTCGTTGGATGGGACCTTATGAGGTGGATGCTACATTTGATAATGGAACAGTCAGGCTAGTAACAATTGACGATACACGTACTTCCTTTATAGTCAATGGACATCACCTGAGACTATACCACCGGCCGGCCTCTAAGGATGCTTTTATTAATAAACTCTCTAAGAAATCTGGTTTGAAGGTTATCACTATAGAGAATCCTTCCTCTGCACCCTAGTTGTAAAAAAAATAAAAATAAATTATATATATAAATAAATAATTCTGTTCTATTTTCTTGTCTTTTTGCAGGAGTTACGACTAAGGAGTGAAAATCAAGGAATTTTCTTATTGCTGCTACTCATGGGGCTGTTACTCGGTTGCTGCTTCTCATGGTGTTGTTTCTCGGTGGCTGCTACTCATGTCGCTATTACTTGGTTGCTGCTACTCATAATGCTGTTACACCAGGTGCTGTTACTAGATGTTGTTACTCCTTGATCAATGCTGCTACACTGGATGCTGTTACTCAGTTGCTGCTACTCCGATGCTGTTACACTGGATACTGTTACACTGGAAGCTGTTACTTCGATGCTGTTAAACCGAATGCTGTTACTCCGATGCTGTTACTCTGATGCTATTACATTGAATGCTGTTACTTCGATGCTGTTACTCTGATGTTGTTACACGGATGCTGTTACACGGATGCTGTTACTCTGATGTTGTTACACCGGATGCTGTTACATGGATGCTGTTACACGGATGCTGTTACTCTGATGATGTTACACCAGACGCTGTTACTCTGATGCTATTACATTGATGCTGTTACTCTGATGCTGTTACACCGATGCTGTCACACCATCCATATAATTACTGCGTTGTCATCCTACCAACCATCACATCATCTAGGTAGGTTGTCAAGTATGCCTCCACGTGACTTTTACTGATTTAATTAGATATCCCATGTGAATATTTTAATGCCACGGACGACAAAAATTTAAGTTGGGGGGGGGGTGTCGCCATGCTAAGGACGGTATAATAATTGCCTCATAAGTTAAGCATGACATTCTGCTCCTGGTACACCTTACGATTCCCATCAATATGTGGTATCATCATTCAAATCATATTGGGATTCATAAGATGTCTCTTCCACCCTGTACGAACAATTATTATTTCTATTTTACCACACTTACCATACTCTTTCATGATTTTTCTCGGTTTTCAAGAGTTACCAACCATATTTACCATTACCACCTTTCCATTTTCACTATGTTGTTCCTCCGAATTTCGTACCCGCCACCTTGCCCAACGGTCTGCTACTACAGGAAGTGCTATTACAAGTCTCCATATTACAAGTGGGCTGGCTGTGCGGCATGAGCCTGAAAACACAGTTTCAGTTCGCAACAATCCAGAGGTTTGGAAAGTCTTTTTCGATGCTAGGTGGGATACCTACTTTGACATATTGCAGGTATTTGATGGAGGTATCACAATGGAATTCACACTCAATTTAGAGGAGAATTATTCTCGGGTTAGAGGACTAGAAGTTCCTGTCACAGAAGAGGTAATTGCAGAGGTTAGTAGGCTGAGACAACAGGGGTAGCAATGGTTTGCTCATAAATTTTCTCTCCCGAAATTTCCCGAATTGTTCTTACAGGAAGGAGAAAGTGTCGTTCAATTGGGCCGAGAATACAAGCACATAATTGTGACGTATCCTTGGAATGAATTTGTAGGTTTCGTAATGAAATACATTACCTGCGAGGGTCGGGCCTCAGCTCTATTTAAGTATCACTTTAAAATTCTAACACACCTTTGATTTCCACAAAATCAGGTGCATGCCCTAATATTCCATTATTCCTATTGAAACAACTACAACATATGGCACAGTCTGCTCAGTGCTCTCGCCGGATGATGGCAGTACTTTCTAACCATGGATTGGTGCGATTATTGGTCGTGCATGCAATAGGAAGGCTATGGGTTTCTTGGGTGGAAATCTGCGGATCCTCAGAAGAAGCGGTAGCAGCTATGGTTGCTGCTAGAGAAGAAGAACCAGCCTCTTTGGCTGGTCAGGCGGAAGAATAATATTCAAAAGAAATTGATCAAGAGGAACCCGAGGAAATGGAAATAGAAATTGATCAAGAGGAACCCGAGGAAATGGAAATGGAAATTGATCAGGAGGAACCCGAGGAAGAAGAGATGAGTATGGAGGAATTAGTTGGTGACACATACGAGGCTGTCACACAAGAACCAACCTCACTTGAAGAACCCACAGAGGAAGGAATTATGGACATCGTGCAAGAAATTGATACTGTTATACAGTCGTCAACCTTTGTCAATGAAGAAAAAAGGAATGGAATTGTGGACAGAGGAATGGCAAGTGATGCTGTTTCGCAAGAAACAACATCACCTGCCCAGACAGATAAGGAGGAGATGTTCTCCCTAGCACAGCAGGTAACGGCCTGCAGACCTCCTAGCTATGCCTTATTCCTTCATGAAAAATTTCTTTTCTTTTGTCTTGAAAGTATATATAAGGAGATTTGGTATGAAATTGAAGACCCCATTCAATTTATCCGTATTTTGAACATTCATGACATTATCGGACAACATTTGATGTGTGAGCTCTATATGCATGGGAATTACTTAAGGCATGATCAGTCCTTTAACCCTGTGCCATTCATGGGAGACATCCATTTGAGATCATTCACTTCCTATACCATCAACCAGATTAAATGGGGAAAGGCTTGGGAAACATTTGAAGAAACTCAAGCTAGCAGGCCATTGATGATGAGAAGAGAGCATAATCCGCCCTCAACCACTTATAACAAGCATTATACAGCTCTACAGATTGAGGGCCGTAAGGAACACATGTTGGCAACCCAGAAATGGTGTGCTGACCTGTGTGTCAACTAGATTACAACATTTCACAAGGAAGCACTTAACAGTTGTTAGAAATGATGGATGTTTCCCTCCTCAGTTGTCAGGAAAAGAGAACCATTTGGGGCACCTAACTTTTCACATGCCTTAGAGAGAATTTCGTGTTACGTGGCATGCATTCATACCTGTGGGGTTAGATGGATTGGATTAAGATTTCAATTTCCCCTTTTATGGCTGCCAGTTGCGCAGTATACTGCTGTGTATAATGTTGAACCAGACTGGTGGAAGGATGTTGTTTTTACAGAAGGATATAAGCCACCAGGAACAAAAATGGCTGCAGAATATGACCTCACACATCTTCATGCCAACCACATTCAGTCCAATTCGGATCTGAGGAGACGACGAGTTGCATGAGGACATGAAAATAGATCAGTTGGGGGGAGATGTTGGGTACTAGATTTGTATACTTTCCTCTCCCATTTTACCCTATCTTTCTATCTATTTGTGCCATTATTTATCTTAAAAGCATGAGGTAAAACCCTTATTCCTATATTTTATGGGATATTTGATTAATGATGTATTTGTCATGGAGGTTTTACCTTTCTAAATAGTAACTCCGATATTTCTTAAGATCTGGCTACAACAGGAGCGTTGCGGCTGTGAGTCAAGGCACAACCCATCATCTCCAACGTCTTTCTTATTTGATGCTACAACGTGACAACCATGGGCATATCAGCACTATCTTAGGCCTTCTTATGGTTTCTTGCTAGGCAACTCGGTTGCCGTTGTAACAAGATGTATTTGTGTAACAATGGAGTCATTGAGAAGAATCAGGGTGTTGGAGAGGTAAATCCCCTTTGCGGAAAGAGGGGATCCCTACTAGCCCATATCAGGTCTAGCAAAAACTGAGTCATGCTAAGACGCAAGTTCCTAATTGCAAAAGACCAAGATGCGACAAGAGGCCTACCTTAAGTCCTATGCTGCCATCGTTTGTGGAGAAGATGGTGCTTCCATCCCCTGCTTTGGCAGATCACAATTCTCTCTCTCAATGTGATCGAACACCTGCACATACAAGAAGAAACAACAAAAAAACAAGCGTAAAACCTAATACATGCAATTATGTATCAGTCAGAGAAGATACAAGTCATAACATAAAACATGAACATCTGAGTGGAACCATAATCGAAGTCGCTTATTATTAATCAGAACAAAGAAAGATACAACCTGAGCTTTGACGCTGGATTCTTCCTTCGGCGGGTCGATAGAGGAGTACATCTCGGTAAAGTTCGTCGGGAAAAGGACAAGTCTCTCTCTCTTCGGCTGTCTAACGATAATCTCCTTACAATTGATTCAACTCTATTCAGGCTACTAAGACTACTTTGCTCAACCATTCAGCCCCTTCATCAATGGAAGATGGCTATATTTATAGAGGAGAGGAGGAGGTTGGGATCCCTACAATAGTGGAAGGGAGGCCTTATCCCTTGGGAGGTTCCCTATAAGGTGGAAACAAGAGGCCAAGGGAGGAATGCCATGGTTATTCAGTCGAAACCACTCCTCATGACTCATCCACGAAGTTGTTGTAATCAAAACTTCGCCTCTTTTTAAAAAAAAAATTCCATAAGCAGATTGGTGCGAGTGCTTAACTGGGACAGAGCGCCAACTGGCGCGGGCTCAGTGTTAATTTTCCTCATTGGTACGAGGACATAACAGGATACCAGTGCCAAGGAAAAAACAAGTGTTTTTATGGGTCTGCTCAGGAAATTATCAACAGAAGGAAAGTTGTCCTCATGGAAAGAGATGTAATGATGGTATTTGCAAGGCATGAAAGTGCTTATTGATCACATAAATGACCCTCCAATGGGCGAAATGGGGATTGCAGGGACAGTGACAAATTACTGTGTAACAGATGCCCCCTAAAGCATGAGCCCCAAGAGAGAGAGAGGGGTGAAATGATTTACGAGAACGTTTCCAACTGAAAACACTACCGTTGGAAAACCTGCGTAGACAAGTACAACTGATATCTCAAATACATGATATATGTGGTATGGGCGCATCCAACCATAACATAGTATACAATAATCAAGATCCAAGGCATGGACGTAACCATCCAGTAAGGACCGATAAATAGACTCAGGTATGGTCACAGCCATCCAATCAATGAGTCATGTAACCAATCATAATAATCCACAAAATCGCAGCCTGGATTCTAACATACAAAATCCAAGGTCTTGCGCTCCATCTCGACCCGACCAAAGTACAAGTTCAAGAATGTGAATAAGTGAGTTGGAGTCAAACATGCGAGAACATCATCTGATTACCAACCAATGATGAAAGCTATTAATAGATGCGAGAGGAACCACCAATAATAACAATGGCCTTCAAGGTACTATAGTTACAATCCACGGAATGTGAATAGTGAGCTGGCGTTGAACACCCACAGAATCATCCGATCGAAGGTCAATAATGAAAACCTTGCGTTGAATGCGAAGAACCTGCCATTGAGGCATGCAGGCTCCAAGGTACCGGAAGGGAGTCTCTAGATCAAATTCCTAGATAATGAGCTGAAGTCGATAGGAAGTGACCTTGATCGAAGGTGGGACATAGTGTTTCCCACATCATCAATGCGAGACAGAGGAAAATAATGTTTGTGAATCAGGACCAGATGAGAATCAAAGGAAGGTTGAAACTGCAGAGGTCAACTTCTATTGAACATATCGGCGACACGACAATGGATTTGGCAGTATTGGACGTCAAAAGATAAGAGGTCATGATGACGAGGCAAAGAGCAGATGAGAGGTCAAAAAGGATACCCAAACCCATGGAGGAAAACAAAGAGTGAGATGAGATGTCCCCAACTAGACACAAATGTAGACAAGTGCCATGTTCAAGAGTGACATACTGCCGACACGACGACAATGCTGGTTCCATTTTTCCCCACCATTTCTGGCAAGTACCCAAATTATTTTTTAGAACAAGCTTGAAGGGGATAGCATATGCTTGTAATATAAGTTCCTCCTTCGGACGAATCCATCCTAGTAAATTTAACGAGCCCTAGGAAGGAGAAACTCAAATAACGTCATTGCGACGGAGTCTGATGTCATCAGGTTTTAACGAGTCTGACAAATGAAGAACTCAGTGTCTTTTCATGTTTAGAGAGTTTGAAAAGACAACAGAAAAGTAAACTCCAACAGTCCCTTTTCGTAGATAGTTCCTCAGATCCGAAAAGGTAGAAAACTATGTCTGAGAAAACTTCCTAGTCGCGATAGGCTAGGGTATTCCTTTTTTGTAAATAATCTATCCCAGCCCGAAAAAGGAGTAAACGTATACTGGGTAGATTTTGTTTCACAGCCACTTTAACGAGATCAAAACGACAAGCGACTCGGCAATATTTTCATATTTAGAGAGTCAGAAAAGAGCTAAAAGTTGACTCCTCTTGGAGGAACGAGTGGTATAAAGGGTAGCAACTGGTTCCGGTAATGGTGGAACTGCTCAGAACAAATAAAGATTAAGAGGCTGGCTAATAAGACCACTCATCATAGCGGTTCCTTAGGAACAGGTAAAACAACCAAGTGAAGGCATATGATCGGCCAAGTAGATAGCGACGATGGAGTGAGAAAACCAAGGCTCATCTGGCAAAAACATGCTGATAAAATGGCAATCACAAGAGGCAAAAGGGAATGGTTTCATTTTTACCCAAGCTTGAAATCAAGAAAATCTGCTTGAAGTTGGTTTCATTTTTACACAAGCTTGAAACAAAGATAAACTATGCTTGAAACTGGTTTTATTTTTACACAAGCTTGAAATGGAAAAAAACTATGCTTGAAAAAGTAAGCATGCCCCCAGCATGGTGACTCAATTCGAGGTGCATGCCCCCCAAGCTTCAGTCCATATGAAAGGCAGATGGAGTGAAGGTTCAAGTTACGAGATCAAGAGAAAGACTCGACTAGGATTTTACGAGATCTTATCAAAGACTCAAATTGAACAGGAAAGTGTTTCATTGTTTTAACGAGGTTTACACACTAAAAGAACTATCCTTAGATGACCTTGTTTCATTTTTTAAGGAGCTTGACACAAAAAATGAACTCTGCTCCGAAGAGCTTGTTTCATTTTTTAAGGAGCTTGACACAGGAAAAACAAACTCTGCTCCGCTGACAACTCATCATGATGAATAAGAAGTCATGGATTCCAAGAGTTCCACACCAGATGGGAGAACAAAATCTTGGAAGTCAGGACCCAATGCCCCCAACACCTGATGCACAACGGCACTATCACTGAGTACATGCACGGGGTAGGTAGCCACATAGTTGATCTGCGGTGGGGAAGATACAAGGGTGGATAAAAACCAGGAAGGGATGATGGCGGGCCAGCTGTCGCATCAGGACCAAAGAACAAAAGCTGATCAATGGTCACGATCCATCCCTTATGTGGAAAATAGACCACATGAAAAAGGGAGGAGACAAGTGCTCCCATTGCATAGGTGTAATCACACCACAAGAGCAAATTAAAGTCCAAGGGGCCTAGAACAACCATCACATCCATATGGACGGTTTTACCTCCCAACATAATAGGTAACCTTGGAAGGATCCCTAACGGTTGACAAGTTCTTCTGTTAAATGCCAACAGATTCTGTGTAACAGGCACAAGCAGTGGCGAACTGAAATCTTGCCAAGTAGTTGAGGAAAAAATACTAACAGAAATGCCTTCGTCTATAATGGTGCTGGGTACGATCAGACTAGAATTCTGTACTGTTATTTCGAAAGGCACATAATATGGAAGGCGGTATCCCGGAAATCAATTCCAATCAAAGGAAGTGACCAAACTACTCGGAGGGGCTACCATCGAACTAAGATGGTCTTCCCCTGGTGTTACGATAGAAGAAGGAGCATCCTCCACGACCTCCATCATGGAGTCGGGAAGGGTATCCTCTGGGACCTCCATCACGGGAGGCGAAGGAGCATATTCATGTGATACAGGGACAAGAGAATCTTTCTCCAAGTCTGAAGAATCTGAAGAATCAAGAAGAACCTGAGGGGGATGAGATCCACTTTCAACGGAAAAGACCTGGTGCACCGTAGGCGGGGTCAACTCAACCAATCCCACGACCAATGGTTGGTCAAGGATGGATTCCTGAATTTGAATTTCAGAGGGAGCGGGATTGACCAAGGATGACTCTTGACCAATAGTAGGATCAGCTGGTGGAGGACTCAAAGAAATCTGTTTGTAACTAGCCGGAAGACACGGTGCAGAAACAACCGAGTTGTCCAAAAATTGCTTGGCTTCATCCATATATGGACAAAGGTGAATGGCATGGTGCCCCTCACACAACTTACAGGGATTGGTAATCTTACCCTTCTTCTTAGGAGCCTTACCAGCACCAGTTGAAGACATGCCCCAAAATTGACTCCCAGAAGCCAAAGGCAACGACGGGTGACCGTTGGACCATACTTCGAGCACCTTGGGAATGCCAGGGCAGTCTCGAAGAAGATGGTATCCTGTGCACAACATGGAAGGGGACTTGACTTTCTGTGGAGGGTTGGGAGGTTCATCGAGAGTAAATGTTTTAGAAGCAGTAGCTGCAGCCTTAGCCTCTCGCTTATCAGACTTCTTCTTCTTCTTCTTAGCCACCTGGTTACTCAAATCTAGACTTTCACCAGGCGAAGTAGAAGAGGGGGACGCAGAAACAGGAAAAGAAGGGGAGAGGTCCACCTTGGAATCAACATGATGTTGTTTGGGTGGAGGAACTGATTGCATAGTAGCCGAGACATTCAGGACCACAGAGGTTGAGAACAACCAAACAGGCAACCCAACAGTTAACCCAGGAAGGGACAATGTCGCCATATAAGGAGCGCCAACATTTCCAAAAGGAGGAAAAGGACCAGGATTCCCTTTGGAGGGGATTCCTTGGTTGGTGAACTCTGGAAAAGTTTCCATCAGAAATGATCTTCAGAACAACACCCTAAGGAAACTAACTTTAACCAGGAATATTTTGTGGGCAGTTAATTTTTTAAAACATTGAAACAAAACTCTACCGTTTCATCTTTTAAGAGTCAAGAAACAGGAAAAAGGTGACTGTATCGCTTTCAAATTGGAAACAAGCGTGAAAGGACAAGCGCTTGATGATCCTTTCAAATTTAATGAGTCAGAAAAGATCAAAATGACTGCTCTAGTAATCTAGGCAAATGGGTGTACCAGATATCCGTGAACTGCAATATACACCTTGGTTTCAAAATGAAAGAGAAATCAACCCAGGACTTGACGTACGCGCAGTAAATCTCCCCGAATGCTGTGTCCAGTGTATCATGGGCATAAGGCGGCAAACTCGGCTTCCTACGGATAAAGGATAGCAACCTAGTGGGGTCTCCCTTTATATACAGGACGGTACGGGGAGCACAAGTCTGTACTAGCGCTGTCTAAAGCCAAACGGCGAACGACAACTACTAGGTTTAATGACGCCAGAACACGTCACTAGCCTAGACCTATAAATTTTTCGTTAATGTTTCAATGCTTCCTTAGGTTGATTGAATAAATTTTATGGTTGATCTTCAATTATGTCTCAGTTTCAAGGCCCTACCATATGTCATCTAACAATCTCCTATATGCAGCTATATGAGAAAATAAAACTTTTCAATTTGATGAATGCTATCTAGTTAAGGGAAGAACTTCAAACAATGATGCAACAAACAACAATATTGAAAACGAAATTTTTCCAAACTAGATGGCTTTCACTATCCAAAAGTAATCTAAAACATCCAATGATGCGAATTATGCAATGTAATCTATGCAAAATCCCCTTTTTGAAAACTATGCAATTGTAATCTATGCACAATTTCCTTTTTCTTTTCAAATGATAAGAATGCACTCAATGCATTTTTCGAGGAAATGAGAATCTACTTAATGCATGCTTTAATGAAAGAGAATGCACTCGATGTGATTTTTAGCTTTCAATCATTAAACAATGTGATCTAAGTTCAATGATAAATCTCAAAAATACTTTTCAATGCAATGTGATCTAATGCATTTTAACAAAAGCAAACTTTGAGACGAAAACTAAATGAACGCAAATATCCTTAATGAAGGATAAAGGAAAAAGGGATGCAAACAAACACTAAGAATGCAATTGTTGTTTTAAACACTTTGCAACAAAATTCCTCAAAAGGTGACAAGACATATGAAGTCAATCACAAAGAGGACTTCCAAAGCATGAGATCAAAACAAGGCATTCATTCCCTTTTACATCAAACAATCATAGAAAGAAGACATTTCAAACAATGAGAAATGAAATCTATGCTCATACAGAGAAAAGGCCGGAAGGGAAATACACACTGGTGAAGGATTCAGGGAAAAAATCTCGATTTTCACACACCCTGAAATTGGCACGACTTTTGTAGGTGAAACTAGTGCCAACTGGCGCGACTTGCTCACTAACAACTAGCGCCAATGGCCAGTTTGTTGGAGAGGTAAATCCCCTCTGTGGACAGAGGCGATCCCTACTAGCCCAGATCGGGTCTAGCAACAACCGAGTCACGCTAAGATGCATGTTCCTAATTGCAAAAGACCAAGATGCGACAAGAGGCCTACCTTAAGTCCTATGCTGCCGTCGTTTGTGGAGAAGATGGTGCCAGGCTTTGGCAGCTCAAAATTCTCTCACTCAATGTGATCGAACACCTGCACGTACAAGAAGAAACAACAAACAAACAAGCGTAAAACCTAATACATGCAATTATGTATCAGTCAGAGAAGATACAACTCATAACATAAAAAATGAACATCTGAGTGGAACCATAATCGAATTCGCTTATTATTAATCAGAACAAAGAAAGATACAACCTGAGCTCTGACGCTGTATCTTCCTTCAGCGGGTCGATAGAGGAGTACATCTCAGTAAATCTCGTCAGGAAAATGACAAGTCTCTCTCTCTTGGGCTGTCTAATGATAATCTCCTTACAATTGATTCAACTCTATTCAGGCTACTAAGACTACTTTTCTCAACCATTCAACCCCTTCATCAATGGAAGATGGCTATATTTACAGAGGAGAGGAGGAGGTTGGGATCCCTACAATAGTGTAAGGGAGGCCTTATCCCATGGGAGGTTCCCCATAAGGTGGAAACAAGAGGCCAAAGGAGGAAGGCCGTGGTTATTCAGTCGAAACCACTCCTCATGACTCATCCACAAAGTTGTTGTAATCGAAACTTCGCCTCTTTTTTAAAAAAAATTTCCATAAGAAGATTGGCGCGAGTGCTTAACTAGGACAGAGTGCCAACTGGTGTGGGCTTAGTGTTAATTTTCCTCATTGGCGCGAGGACATAACGGGCTACCAACGCCAAGGAAAAAACAGGTGTTTTTAGGGGTCTGCTCAGGAAATGATCAACAGAAGGAAAGTTGTCCTCATGGAAAGGGATGCAATGATGGTATTTGCAAGGCATGACAGTGCTTATTGATCACATAAACGACCCTCCAATGGGTGAGATGGGGATTGCAGGGACGTGAAAAATTACTGTGTAACACGGGGGTTTCAGGACAATTGTATAAAGAGGCCTATGGGTTGTGAATTGGAGGGCCCTTGGACATACAGACTTTGTAATCAATCCTTTTTATCATTAATTGAATGTACAACAACTTGCTATTTCTCCTGTAATTCTTGAGTTTCTGCAGCCCTGATCCAAGAGTTGGGCCGACTCTTGTGATCAGGTGTTGCGTTCTTCCTTCTTTTCTTTGCAGTGTTGTGTTTGGTGTGATTCTTTAATTGCTGTTACAGTTGCGTTAATTTTTGTGGATGCATTTTGTTTCTACAATTCATTTCATTGTTTTTACAGTGGTATGTGTGTTATAGATTAAACCTGTGATCTACAATGGACCATGTGCTTGTATTTGCATATACTTTGCCATTAGTCTTGAAATAACTAACGCCCTCGGGTTGATAATTTATGTGGAAAAAGGGTTGAATTCTGTTCATATCCGGACACCAACACATACTAGTATGAATTTTGAGTAATTAGAGATAAAATCTACTCCAAGTGATTAGACATAAAGATACATAGCAACAACACATTAAACACCTCATGAGAATCTCAGGTCTGGAAGTAGAATTTCATTGTATATTACTAATAATGGAAAAAAACATACAGACATCAATTTGGTGCAATATTCTCCAATCCTTTTCTCTTCGATGTTCAGTCTATAAATAGACATTATTTACAATGTAAATGATCCACCTAGCTAGTGAGATCTTTGAATTCTAACTCTGACACCTATCATAACCGAAACTACTTACTTTAAACAGAAAAATGACAACTATCCTTTACGAAATAAAACTCCTAATAGGACTCTATCTCCTATTTATTACATTCAATTTTTATAATAGTGAAACAATTACATGATAGATGTCACATGTTCAAGGGAAAATTCACCATCACTTTACATATTTAAAATACCCCTAGATATGTGGAACACAATCCTACTTTTTAGGGATGGATAACCTTCACTTTAATCACTGTTCTGCCTGTTGAGTTGGATGTTTGACACTTCTTTTGAGTAATGAATCTCTGCTGAGGTGGCCCATTGACATGTTGGAGGTCTCTAGCTGGCTAATGTGCTGTTGGAATGCTAAAAAATCTTCAAAAATCTCCTCGCTACGAAACAGGGCAGTTTAGGCAGTTTCGTAGCGAGTTTTCATAGCGTATGAAAACCTGCCTTTTCACCTATCTGCTTGCCACCTTTGCAGTTCAAACACCTTTAATATTCCAAGACATATTGCAAAAAATAAATTTCCCTCCACACTACTTGAAAAAACTGAATTTTAAGGCAAAAATGCACCTTCAGAATTTTCGTAGCGTTTTTCTGGCTTCAAGCCTGAAGCACGCTACGAAACTGTCCAAAAAACCAGAATTTGCTGAGTCTAAGAATGTCTTCAAAAATTGATCTCCAGAGGTGAAATTTAGGTTAATTGTAAGTCATGAACCTCATAAAACATATTCCAACTCAATTTTTTATTATTTTGGTGTTTATTCTTCATTCACAATTAATTGGCGAATGGGTTCTTCTACCACTCTCATCTTCCACCCTTTCTTTTCTAACTCAACTTGAATCAAGTCTAGCTACTCTTGAAGATATTCCAATTGATTCTTTAATGCTTTGTTTTCAGATTGTAAGTGCAATTTCATCCTCCTAATATGTTTGACCTCCCCTCGTAATGGCTGAGTCCATTTCAACAACATTTCTGCATTGTCCAAGGATTTTGAAACACTTGAGACTTGTTCATCCCATATTTTCCTCATCTCTTCAAATTGAACTTTCTCAATTTTGTGCTTATTTGCCTCTAAATTCAAATCTAATTTCTCCTTACTTTATTCCTTCAACTGTTCTTTGAGGGATTCTACCTCTGATTTTTCAACTATTTTCTCTTTTCCCTTTTTCTGCTTGATAACCATTTCCTCCTTTTGCTGATGGAGACAAATCTATGATGCTTATTGACTGAGCAACTTAATTGATTTTTTCTGTCTTCTTTCTCTCCATGGCCTTCTTTACATGTCTAGTCACTGGCTTCCATGGTTGAAATATAAAACCAACATCATCACCTACAAAATCTAGTTTCTTAGCAGTCTTACCTTTCTTCAGCTTTCTTCCTCTAGCTTCAATGTCTTCAACTTGCAAAATTGGTGACTCTTCATTGTCAATTGCATGAAGGATATCCACTAGATTGCCTTTAGCCAATGTCTGGCTTATAGTGAATCTCTTGCTGCCTTGTTTACTGAATTTATGCTTCTATTTTGCAGGGGATTCTTGAGGTGTGTCAGTCTCTTGCAAAGGTTCTGCTCCCATGTTTACTGGTTCTGCAGGAGATGATCTATTTTCTTCTTCAACTTATTCTACGACAATTGGTGATGAATTAGTTCTAGGTTTCGAGGCTTTCTTTGGAGTGATCACATCAATTTCATAACCGCTCATGAACAAGATAGAAATCCAATCTCTGTCTAACCTTCTCAATTCTTCCAACGCTAAGAACTTAATTATACCATGATGAAAAATAGATGTCTCATTGCCCTCTATCTTGATTTGAACCTTATCTTACATTTTCCCTAGACTTTTGTATAAATAGAAAGGCAAGTCAAGTGACCTCTTACCTACAAAATGTAGAATAAGTCTGAGATGCTATGAGTAGACCATGCGGAATCTTCCGTCACAGGTAAATTATTTTGAATGACCATCAACAATTTTTCATAATTCTCCTTCATAAAACTCATAGGGATAACATTTGTCAAATCAACTTCACTGTGTTCTTGCTTGATAAACTCTTTACAATCCTGCATTGTGAATTTGACACCTTTAAACCACCGTTCACCACCTCTAGGGATTCCTGTCGCTGATGATATGCTCTCTCGTGTCACTGTAAGATTCATGATTCCAAACTTTGATGCCGTTCCTGTGAAGTTGGTGGAAAAATCCTTAGAAACATATAAATGAAAGCTCTACAACATCTGGCAGAATTGCAAGCAGGCAGTCCTTCTGAAAACATCCATAACAGTAGGGTCTTCATTGAGTAATTTCATATCCACAGGCTCAAACCTGTGACAATGGCCACCCTTATTTGTTTTCTTTCTTGCAACCATTGATCATTTATAGTCTTCACTGCCTCGCTTGCTTATGACACCTGCATAATTCGAATTTTGACAACAACCTGCTTGGATCGATGAAGCAACTCTCCAGGGATCGACTCACATGTACAGATAAACCACAATATGACAAAAGGCTAATTGAGGTGAGGTTTAAAAGTTTAACTGACATCTCGAGCTTCAATCATAACACATGCAAGAAAAAAGGGTAATGATGACATCAAACACGGCTATGTATATTTGAATTTTACCATAACAACCTTGAATGACCTCCACCTTTACTTCTCTAATCAGAAAATGACACCTCATACAACTCTGACGAGCTAGATTAGAAAATAGTTTTTCGTAGCAGAAACAGTTAGGCTTCTGACATATTTGCTATGAAACTATTAGGAATTTTCATAGCAAAATCTATTGTTTTCCTCTGTAAAACGCTATGAAAATATGAAAAACTGACAGGTGTGCCCTTTTAGGTTTAAATGTATGGGGAATGAGAATTGACATGATATGGTACTGATTTGACTGAAATGGCATAAATGGAGGTGATCATAAGACTTATGATAGGCTTAAAAATGCAATTTTTTTCCTATACCATATTAAAATGGCTTAGGAGACCTTATCCATTTGGTGAGTGACCTATATGTTTCACAACTTAGTGAGTGATAACAGTGGCTCCACTTGGGATGGTGTGCCCCTGTGGTACACAAAAGAACTTGTAGTTCCAGTGCCATCCATCTTTTTTGAAAATAAACTTATGAATTTCTCAAGCCTTCTTCAAACTCTTATGGCCTTCACCTCATGCTCAAGTTTGATGATCAACCTATATTTATTAGTAGAAAAGCATAATAAAATGGAATATATACAAATGGAGTAAAAAGTTAGTAAAATTTAAGAGGAATAGTGCTTTAGAAACCTGCCATTGACAGGCCCTCCAGCACAAAGTTGTCCATCCATATCCTTAAGTAGATACGTGTTGTTTCCATGATATGCAACTGCTATGAATGGTACCTTCCAGATGTTTTCAAACTTTCCATGTTTCCCCTTTTCTTCAATTCTGGCTTTCCACTTCAACACCACATCTTGAATCTGGAAGTTTCTTCTTTGACCTTCCTGTCAAATGTTTTCTTTACTCTGTTTTGTGACTGCTAATGGCTGTTGTATACCTCCTCCCTTTTTTTGTGCAGAGCTATAAGCTAGTTTATCCTCCTCTGAATAGAATTAGGCTCCTCTTCTAGTCCTTGCAACAATTTCATTACAAGCACTCCCAAGGAAGTGGGAAAAATAGCTTCAGCTCCATACACTAACTCATAAGGTGAAGTACCAATTGATCTTTTTGTACATACTCTATTAGCCCACAGAGCATACTTCAGCTTTAGATGCCATGATATTTTGTTTTCCTGTAGTACCTTCTTGATAATTTTCACAATGAATTTATTAAAAGATTCAACAAGACCATTACCCTGTGGGTAATAAGCAGTTGAGTGTCCAAGTGTTATGTGATACTCATGACAAAAGCTAGTCAACCTTTTGGACTTAAAATATTGTGCATTGTAAGTAATAATATTCATAGGACAACAAAACTTGGAAAAAATATTATTCTCTAAGAACTGAATGATGACTGAATCATTTACCTGCTTTGTTGGGATTGCTTCAATCCAATTAGTGAAATAATATGTTGTTGTCAGAATCCAACGATGCTGCCCTGAAGATGATGGGTGTATTTCACCAATAAAATCTAGCCCCCACTGTTGGAAAGGTGTCTCAACATAAATTGGCATCAAGGGTAGAGGAATCAACTTTTTCTTACCATAAACAAATTGACATTCATGGAAAGCAACTATATTCTTGTAAACATCCTTGAACATGGTGGGCCAATAATACCCTGCCCTGAGAATTTTGTTTGCTGTGGCCTTCCAGTAGTGGTGTCCTCCACAATCTTCTTTATGAAACTCTTCAATCACCTTTTCATCTTCCTCTTCCAGGAAACAGTTCAAAATAACTCCACTAGTATCTTTCCAGTATAGATTCTTATCTACAATTCAGTATCTTAGAGATTTAAACTTCACAAGCCTTGCTTTTGATTTAGTCAACTCTGCATAAGCTCTGTGATGATGCAAGACAAAGATAATGTCCCTATACCATTCAGAAAAAAATTAAATTCTCTTCAATAAAAATCATCTCTTCATCTTCCTCTAATAACTCTGAAATTTTTGCAATAAATTTCATGTCAAGACAGTCAAAATTGGACCGTGCCGTTAACTTTGCTAACCCCTGTCCTTTCACCAATTTTGTAGGTCTGATTTCTATGTCATACTTTAGAAAATTAGCTATCCAATTCCCTCTCTTGCCATCAGGATAAATTTGTCTCAATATGCCCTTAACCACAGTGTTAGGCACACATGCAATGACACGAGAGTGCAGAATATAGATTCTAAAATCTTGAATGGCTTTGATCAAAGCATATGCCTATTTTTCTAAAATATTGTATTTCAGCTATGAGTTAGCAAGGGTTCTGCTAAAGAATGAAATGGGTTGCTCTGTACCTTGCTGTCATTTCTGTAGTAAAACTCCAGCTATGGTATTTTCAAATGCAAATGTAAAAACAAAAAATTCTTTTGAAAAATTTGGACTAATCAATACTGGGCCCTGAGTGAGTGATTTCTTATTTCTTCAAATGACTGCTTGGCTTCAAATTTCCATTTAATATCAACTCATTTCTTCAACATCTTGGTAATGTATTTGATAATCTCAGCAAAGTTTGGGATGAACCTTCTAACAAAGTTTACTCTTCCAAGAAAGGACTAAATTTCCTTCCTGTTCCTTGGCATGTCTATCTTCTGAATGGCATTGACTCTGTTTGGGTCAATATTTATCCCATATTTTGATACAATATGTCCAAGAAACTTTCCATAGGTTAGAGAAAAAATAATTTTAGTGGGATTAAGAGAAATACCAATTCTTCTACACTTCAACAAAAATTTCTCCATATGCTTCAAATGGTCTTCCTCCTTTCTTGAAAATATAGTTATGTCATCCAGATAGACCACCACTAACTTATCTTTCTACTCAGCAAAGTCAATTTCCATTTCTCTTTGAAAAGTCGCTCCTGCATTCATCAAACCAATGGTAATATTGGCATACATGAATGCCCCCATGGTGTGGTAAAAACAATTTTCTCCTGGTCTTCTGCGTGTACCAATATCTGATTGTATCCTGAAAAACCATCTAACATAGAAATCCTTTGAGAGCCAATGATATTCTGTAGAATTTGATCCATCTTAGGAAGAGGGTAGTTGTATTTCAAAGAAGCCTTATTCAAGTTTCTGAAATCAATACAGATTCTGATCTTTCCAATCTTTTTTCTGACTGGAACCAAGTTAGAAAATCATTTCGAGAATCTAATGGCAACAATACTTTTTTCATCAAAAATCTTCTTAATCTCCTTCTCAATCAGAGGCATGAGCAATGGGTTAATCCTTCTGTTGTAGACAATTTTTTCACCCCTAGAGACAGCCTAGAGTTGCTATAGACCAGTGCCTAGGACATCTTAGCATAGCAAGGAGCTCATAAAATAGCTTGGGTTGTCAATCCAAAAGCTCTCTTACTATCACTTTTAAATCAATGAAATTAGTTTAAATGGGACCAAACTCTCTCAGAAGCTGATACAAAGATAAGAATAATGTAGGAACAGCATGAAAAACTCCACTACGAAAGCATCAGACAGTTAAGAGACAACTTACTGCAAAGAGGGCCAGTTCAAATAATATGCCACAGAAATCAAATATCAGAAAGTGGATGTAGTGAAGAAAAATGAAGAAGATACTAGTTAGCATGAGGCTGATACCCAGATACACAATAGAACCACATATGGGCTTATCCAACTAAGAATCCATACATGACAATGGCGTTTTAAAAGCACCCTCCTCAAGTAACTAATATAGCAGAAAATATGGATGAAATGAACATGAAACAGTATATCATGACTAGGCCTATTTAAAGCACTTGACTAATCCAAGTATGGGCACCAACTAGGATGAATCCTTACTTAAGACCAGTGAGCCACTCACATTCCAGAACATGATACAAGAAGATAAATAGCATGGAGTGAGATATTGTATTAACACATAAGAAAAGATTACATACTGTGGGATACCAAAGACCAGAATCCTCATTACAGTTATAACTCCTCCTCACTGAAACCCTACGGGCTCTGAGCCTTCATACAAAAACTTTACAAGATGTATACAAAATCCTTTCACTGCACAGTTTGCTGATAGAAATATGGAACCCTTACAACGTATTTCTTTCTAGTTTTTATAGAAGAAGGAGAAAACTCTAGAGAGAATGAGGTAGGTGAAATACATTTAATGATCTTATTTAAACAAATTTGAAAAGGAAACCCGCCTATGCAGTTTGGCGGTGCTGAACTGGTGCAAGTACTCTGCTACTGCTTCATGAAATAAATGCTGAAGATAAAAATCTCCTCATGAACAAGACATAAAGAATAAAATATACAAACGTTCTGTACTTGACTGAAAGAGAAAAAATTTCTGCAGTAAAACCCTAAGGTTGCTTGTATTTGTGTATGGTACTCTCAGCCCTCTAACTTCGAATTTCAACCTCAGATCTTTAATGCAGGGTTCTATGTCTCTTAATATTTGGCTGATATTTCATGATGTCCCATTAATACTTTCGCTTGCTCAAATCTGTCTCTTTATTTTCTCTCGAGGGTTCTATAGATTTATATCCTTGCTTTCTCTAATGGTGGTCATATCATACAACTACCCTCGGCTTCCCTCCTGAATTTCTTCCTCGAAAACTGTCGAGGGCGGTGCTCTTGACTTCTGTGAACAAAGCAGTGAATCATGATGAATCTTCTACCACGGCTAACCTGCAAAAACAAAAACAGGTTAAGGAAAACCAGACCGGGATGGAGATGAGGACGATGGTGACGATGAAGACATGGCCATATGGAAAGAACATGTAGGGTGGTGGAGAAAATACAGTGGAGACTTTGACGGGACGTAAGTTTTCCATGTAAAACAGTTTAAACCTGATGAATGAATAGAAACGATGAATATGAATGAAAACACACATATATATATACGGCAGGGGAAAATACCGTGGACACGCGGGAATATGACACATGGGTGCACAAAAAGCTGAGAGGAGTAGGTAACATGGACAAAAGTACAACAAATGTCAATGAAGGGGTGACGTGGAGATGTGGAGTCAACAGGCGGAGGAGAACGCGTCTTGGACCGTTGGATCCTGAAACCGGATCAACGGCTCAAATGCGTTGGGAGCGATGTAGCGGTGGGCCACAGGACACAATAGACATGGGTTAACGTGCGATCAGTTTCGAAGGATGTCCGCCATTGGATGGAAATCGACAGATACAACGGCACGGGTGAATTCCGCTGCCCGTCCACGGTCGGATCTTTAACGCGCGAAATGGGCGGTTTGACCACCGTACTCCGAGACACGCGTCACACGATTTGTGGAATCGCTGGCATTTGATTGAAAACCACCGGACCGGTGGAGGTGGTGCGGAATGGAACCAGTGGTTTTCTGCGGCGGGATACGGATGCGGGGACCACCACATAAAACAAACTCCGCTCCGTCAATTGGACTTGATCGGACGGTTACAGTTGTGCCCGAAAACGTAAAGCGACGAGCTCCTTTTGACTTAGCATATGGTTTCGAGCCCGAGTCACATGGGAACCAAAACAGGGAGGGCTGAGATCTCAGGGGCTAGGCCCAATAAATTTTAAATTATGGGTTTTGAGTCTTTATACAGTGTATTTTCAGGCGGAAAGGGTAGCAACAAGCATAATATGGAAGCTTTTGGCCACGGTAGCAGGTTTTAAAGGTTTATATGGGGTGGTAGGCCAAAAATTTGAATGGAGGGGTTGACATGCACAATATTGGCTCCATTTGGGGACGGTACGTTCCTCCGTGGATGTGACGAGAACCTGTAGACCGCTGATCATTTCTGTATGTAGATTCCGCTTTTCAGCTCTTTGCTTTTTCTTCAGAACCCATTAGCACACTTCCCTTATTAAAATAAAAAATGAAACAAAGTCTATATACAATATAATACAACAGGCATACTCTGCCCGAATTAGAATTGAAAGTAGGGCTTGAGAAATTGGCCATTCACAGGGGCATCCAGCAAATCACCTTGTAGGTTTTCTAACATGAAAGTATTATTTCCTCCTTGATTCACAATTTTGAATGGGCCAAACCACAGTGGATCGAATTTAGCATGCTTGCCCTTCTCTACTCTTCGAACGGCCCATCTAAGAACCAGATCACCAATTTGAAATTTCCTGTCTTTTGCATGGCGATCAACGATATTCTTCATTTTTTCCTGATACTCCAATAATCTCTGATTCACTTGGCTCCGTGTTTCTTCCAATTCTACTAGTTGGTTAATCCTTCTGACCATATCATCTGGCTCTTCCTGATTTTCCTGCATGAAACGTGCTACTGGCAAAGCCAATTGCACAGGAAACACAGCTGCTCGCCCATACACCAACTCATAGGGAGATTTCCCTATTGCCCTCTTGCTGGTTATCCTATTCGCCCATAGAGAAAATTTTAATTGGGAGTCCCAATTCTTTTGATTCTCAGTTATTGTTTTCTTCAAGGCCCTCACCAGGGTTTTATTAGAAGATTCTGCCATGCCATTTCCCTGTGGATAGTAAGCTGTGGAGTGACTCAATATTATGTTATACTGTTGGCAGAAATTTACGAACCTGGCAGACTTGAAGGCCTGTGCATTATCAGTTACGATTCTAGCAGGACAACCAAACCTGGATATGATATTCTCCTCCAGAAACTTGATTATCACAGCATCTGTAGCATTTCTTGTAGGTATGGCTTCCACCCATTTTGTGAAATAATCTGTGGCTGTTAGTATCCATTTATATTGGCCACTTGATGGGGGATGTATTTCTCCTATAAAATCTAATCCCCATTTCTGAAATGGTTCATTCACATGAATAGGAATCAAGGGAAAAGCTGCTAATTTCTACCTTTCTACAAATCTTTGGCACTTGTCACATGCTCTAACCCAAACAAAAGCATCTGTAAATAATTTTGTCCAGTAGAAGCCAGCCTTCAGGATTTTATGAGCTGTAGCCCTCCAGCTGTAATGCCCTCCACAAATTCCCTCATGAAATTATGTCATTATATTCTCCACTTCATTCTCTGTGAGGCACAATAATAGTATGCCTGAAGGATCTTTCCAATATAACTAACCATTGGAAACTATATACTTCTGTGATTTCATTCTTACAACTCTGTATTTTACCTTATCACAACTCGGAGGGCAGCTGAGTGTTAAGAGATATTCAACTATTTCTTTGTACCAAGGGCTAGTGAGATATCTTATGTGTATCTTTTGAGTGGCCAGCTCTAGTCCATGCTGCTCTTCTCCTTTTTCAAATTATTCATTAGCTATCATGGATAAATTTATTCCTAGAGCCTGATGATTTGATTCAGACAAAATTTTGGCTAGCCCTTGTCCTTTAACCAACTTAGTGGGCCTTATGTCCAAATCATACTCCTGAATTTTTGCAATCCATCTTCCTCTTTTACCTTCACTATCCCCCTGAACAAGGATATCTTTGACAGTTGCTGTAGGTACATAGGCAGTGATATGAGACTGCAAAATATACATTCTAAAAGCCTTGAGGGATTTCACTAGTGCATATGCCTACTTCTCCATTATATTATATTTTAATTCAACATCATGTAGCACTTGACTGAAGAAAGCAATAGGCTGCTCATATCCATCTTCATTTTTCTGCAACAAGACTCTAGCTACTGTATGAGGCGAAGAAAATGAAAATATCATAAATGGCTTTGTATAATCTAGCCCAGCTAGCATAGGAGCTTCAGCAAATGCCTGGTTTATTTTGGTGAATGCATCTCTAGACTCCTGGGACCACTTTACTTCATTATCCTTTTTCAACATATCAGTTATATGCCTAACTATCTCAGCATAGTTAGGGATAAACCTTCTTAGAAAATTGATTCAGCCTAGAAACACCTGCACTTCTTTCTTATTCCTGGGTAAAGGAATACCATTTATAACTTCAACTCTCTTAGGGTCTATTCTCACACCATCTTTAGTTACAATGTACCCTAATAGTTTTCCCTCATCTAATGCAAATAAATATTTTTTAGGATTGAGGGAAAGGCCATACCTTCTGCATTTTTTAAAATTTCTCCTTAAATGCTCAATATGCTCATCATCATTCTTTGAAAATACTGTAATATCATCCAGATGTACCACCAGAAACTTGTCCTGCTCTCCAACAAAGGCTATGTCCATTGCCCTCTGAAAAGTAGCTCCTGCATTAATTAATCCAAATGGCATCCTCGCATACATAAATGTTCCCCATGGTGTAGTGAAGGCTATTTCCTTCTGATCCTCTGGAAGTACAGCCACCTGATTATAGCCAAAAAAACCATCCATCATTGACATTCTAGATGCCCCCACCACTTTCTGCAGGATGTGGTCCATCTTAGGCAATGGATAATTATCCTTTAATGATGCTCTATTTAAATTTATGAAATCCACACACAGCCTTATTTCTCCATTTTTCTTTTGAACAGGAACAAGGTTTGCTATCCATTCAGAGTACCTTAGTGGCACAATTATTTTGGCCTTCAGCAGCTTCTTGATTTATTTTTCAATAGAGGGAAGCAGCAGAGGGTTTATCTGTCTAAGCTTCTGCTTATAAGGCTTTGCATATTCCCTCGGAGGAATTTTATGTTGCATTATATTAACATCAAAAGTTTTTAGGTCCTGATAGGACCATGAAAATACATCTTTATAGGATTGAAACAACTTCAAATATTTTTCCTTATATTCTTCTGGGACCCTTTTGGATAATTTTACAATTTTGGGATCAGCATAAGTACCCAGATTTAAATCTTCCACTTGTTCTTCTTCTATCACTTTGTTTGGCTACAATGGAATATCATATTTGTTAAATAATCTTTCTAGAGGTACCAGACCTCTAGGTATAACATTTCCTTTCAGCTGCAGCACTTTATTACCTGCTATCTTCTCTTCCCATCTGTTTTCTGCAATATTTTCAGTTTCCTCTTCTTCATTGTCATCAATCTCCATATTAGAGAATTCTTCCACCGTTTCCAGGAATCTCTTCATCTATTCATCATCTTTGAATACCTGCCAATGTTTAATATTATCTGGGATAGATGGCCTATAACGTACCTCCACTTCATATATTAAAAGTGGATTCTTAGGAGGACGAAATGTACTGGCAGCTACAGCAAGAGAATCTACTATTCTTTTCTGCTCCCGGGGCATGAACTGTATGTTAAATGCTGAGAATAAATTCTCCACCATGTCCCATACTTCATTTCTGTAAGCTCTCAGCCATGGATGCTTAGTTTGAAATTGATTTCTGATCTGCCTTACCACCAGCTCAGAGTCTCCCATGACTTTTAGACTTTGGATGCCCATGTTTCTAGCTGACTGCAGTCCCAATAAAAGTGCTTCATATTCAGCTACATTATTTTTAGCCTCATATTCCAATTTAAAGGAAAGTGGCACCCATTTTCCTGTAGGAGAGATCAATAACACCCCATCTCCATTGCCTTCTCTTAAATTTGCTCCATCAAAATGCAAAGTCCAAATTTTTGATTCCTGATCTTCTTTAGGCTGCTCAGTTTGGATTTGACCAAAAAGGGGCTCATGGGCATAATTTTGATTTTCTTCTAACATCAAACATGAGAAGTCTCCCTCTTTGTTATAAACTGGGGAATTCTTTGAGCAGTCAGCCTTAGTTACCATTTTAACAAATCTAGTCTCCCTGTATAACCTCCTCTCCTGGCCTCCAAAGATTGGGACTGTAGCATATGTTAAATCTAACTTGATTGACCCACCAATTTTTGTACCCCAAGACCTTGACAGCAACATGCCAAAGTGGGCTGGGATATCAGCAACCATAATGTCCATGACCACACTCTTTGCTGGAATTTGGGCCAAATTGACCACTAAATCTTTAATCATTCCCAGGCATTTAACCCTTTTGGAATCAAATGAATATAGGTCTTTATATGGTCTTGTAATTTGCGGTCCTAGTTGTTACATGACAGACAGAGGCATAAGATTATGGGAAGCCCCAGAATCTAGCATGCAGTTGTGTAACAGCAGGTCATGAATAACTAGAGACACATAAAAAGGGGGAGTAGAAGGGTCTATCTCCTCGACATGTGGGCCAAAGACTACCATGGGCCTTTCTTCTTGAAGGTTTAGACTATCAGGCACAATCGGTATTTCAGGAGGAAGCATAAAGGAAGTAACTTGACACTGATATACAGGCTGTTTTAACAGCTCAGTTATGGGGACTGGAATCTTAATTTTCTCAAGTTCTTTTTGTAAATTAAAAGCAGAAGGGGGCTTCTCTATTACAACTTCTTTTGAATCTTTATTTTTAGCTGAAGATTTAATTTCTTTTGACACAGATTCATCATTAGGAGGACTGAATACTTTTGAAGAAGAAGGAATCTGATCATTAGGCTGCAAGGGAGAATTTAGAGAACTCTTACTTTTTCTATGTTTCTCTTTATTGCTGATCCCTTCTGAGCAGGTGCATTATTCTGCGGTGGCTCTTCTTCTTGGTCCTGAATTCGGGTCCTCTTCCTTGAAGATCTGAGATAATAGTTTACATTAAATTGTGCTTGC
This sequence comes from Pinus albicaulis, assembly GCA_034641835.2. Classification (NCBI taxonomy): domain Eukaryota; kingdom Viridiplantae; phylum Streptophyta; class Pinopsida; order Pinales; family Pinaceae; genus Pinus; species Pinus albicaulis. The sequence goes on along the minus strand of CM076577.1, from coordinate 436,546,822 downwards.
ATGAAATCAACAAATTTCTTACAATAGTGATCAATCTCTGCTTCTTCTTCTTCTTCTTGCAATAGGCATTCTATATCATCATTATTTGAAAAAGTAAGATTTGAATCTTCTAATTGATAAGTAGCATCTTCAGTGGAGTCTTTTGCTGGACCTTCCAAGTATAATGGATGTGGTACCTGGTCTTTTTGCTCCTTTGTATCTCTGGGCAATATTTGCAACGGTGGTCTCTTATACTGGGGATTGTAACCTCTGTTTGGAGCATTTTAAAAATTCTTGGGGGCTGAACTCTTAGCCTCCAGTTCAAGTTTAACCATCTTCTTAATCATCTTGCTTATTTCATCCATCTTATCTGAATCCTTATCTTGATTAGAGGAGGAAACTTCTTCTTTACCTTTTCTCCTAGTATCCTGCTCGACTTTTCCTTTTAATTTCCCAGTGGAGGCAAAGTTTGCTTCCAACTCCAGAGCGTCTGACTGAGCATCATCTAAAGTGGCAGGTTTTCTTTCCCTTAAGGAGAAGCTAAAGTCAAAATCAAAGGCTGCTATAAAAACTATCTTGGCAGTTGTTTCATGGGGCTTCATTTTAGAAGGAAGGCTCAAATATAACTTGTTAAATATTTTAATAAACTCTGATACTCCTTCATTATGCTTCTTCTTCAAAGTATTAAATTAAGTAAGACACTGACCATAATCTTTCTTTTCTCCCCATTTCCTGAGAAAAGTACTTTCCATGTCATCACAGGAGGTCACTGAACGGTTTCCCAAGGTCTTGAACCATTTTCTGGCTTCACCCTCCAAAGATTGTACAAAAAACCTCAAGACCACATCCAAATGTTCTACATTTAAGTTTTCTGCAAAAGATTAGAAAGTCTCAAGATGTTTCTAAGCATCAATTTCATTTTCTCCATTAAATCTAGGTAGAATCTTCAAATAATCCTGTGGCATATCATTTAGCACTTGGGGTAAGGCCAGTGGAGCATATTTGTTCAATAAACAAGCTGGTACATTCGCCATTGGAGGAGGTGGAGGTTTTGCAACAGTCTGAGATACAAATGAAGGAAGAGGAGGAGGAGGAAGTGGAGTATGTATAACAATGGGAATAAATTGCACAAAATCCTGAGGTGTAGATGGGAATAGTTCATGGTTGACAGCCGCTACTTCTGTGACTTCTTTAATTTCCTCAGCCTCGGGAGTAGGATGGAAATCCTCTTCAATCCAGACACTTCCTCTATGTGGAATGTTTGAGTAAAATTCAGGATTTTCCTTGGTAGAATCGGGATTTTCTGTTCTGATCTCTTGAGAAGAAGAGGGCAGATAATATTCAACAGAATATTCAGGGTTTTCAGCACGAACTGATTTCCTCTCTTTGCAAACTCTTTTATGAATGATCTTCTCTGGGTCAGACACGTAAGGTGTATTTGACTGAGATGTATCTGACCTCAAATGTGGATTACGAGGAGCCAGGACTACCAATAAATTTATCAGATAAAGAACAGTGGAGTTGCCAAGGTGAGAGATACGCAACTCTTCAACTCCCTGTACTCACCTGATTAGAGAGTGAAAACGATTTGTCGAGGCCTAGGGAAAATGATATTCTCAAATTCATCCCCGGCAACGGCGCTAGAAAGATGTTGTGGACAATTTTTGTCTACCCTAGAGACAGCCTAGAGTTGCTATAAACCAGTGCCTAGGACATCTTAGCATAGCAAGGAGCTCATAATATATCTTGGGTTGTCAATCCAAAAGCTCTCTTACTATCTCTTGTAAAACAAGGAAATTAGTTTAAATGGAACCAAACTCTCTCAGAAGCTGATACAAAGATAAGAATAATGTAGGAACAACATGCAAAACTCCAATACAAAAGCATCAAATAGTTAAGAGACAACTTACTGCAAAGAGGGCCAGTTCAAATAGTATGCAACAGAAATCAAATATCAGAAAGTGGATGCAGTGAGGAAAACATGAAGGAGATACTAGTTAACATGAGGCTGATACCCAGATACACAACAGAACCAGATATGGGTTTATCCAACTAAGAATACATACATGACAATGGCGTTTTAAAAGCACCCTCCTCAAGTGACTAATATAGCAGAAAATATGGATGAAATGAACATGAAACAGTATATCATGACTAGGCCTATTTAAAGCGCTTGACTAATCCAAGTATGGGCACCAACTAGGATGAATCCTTACTTAATACCAGTGAGACACTCGCATTCTAGAACATGATACAAGAAGATAAATAGCATGAAGTGAGATATTGTATTAACACATAAGAAAAGATTACATACTGTGGGATACCAAAGACCAGAATCCTCATTACAGGTATAACTCCTCATCACTGAAACCCTACGGGCTCTGAGCCTTCATACATAAACTTTACAAGATGTAGACAAAAGCCTTTCACTGCACAGTTTGCCGATAGAAATCTGGAACCCTTACAACGTCTTTCTTTCTAGTTTTTATAGAAGAAGGAGAAAACTATAGAGAGAATGAGGTAGGTGATATACATTTAAAGATCTTATTTAAACAAATTTGAAAAGAAAACCCGCCTATAGAGTTTGGCGGTGCTGAACTGGTGCAAGTACTCTGCTACTAATTCATGAAATAAATGCTGAAGATAAAACTCTCCTCATGAACAAGACATAAAGAATAAAATATAAAAACGTTCTGTACTTGACTGAAAGAGAAAAATTTGTTGCAGTAAAACCCTGAGGTTGCTTGTATTTGTGTATGGTACTCTCGGCCCTCTAATTTCGAATTTCAACCTCAGATCTTTAATGTAGGGTTCTGTGTCTCTTAATCTTTCACTGATATTTCATGCTGTCCCATTAATACTTTCACCTGCTCAAATCTGTCTCTTGATTTTCTCTGGAGGGTTCTATAGATTTATATCCTTGCTTTCTTTAGTGGTGGTCATATCATACAACTACCCTCAGCTTCCCTCCTAAATTTCTTCCTCGAAAAATGTCGAGGGCGGTGCTCTTGACTTCTGCGAACAAAGCAGCGAATCATGATGAATCTTCTACCGCGGCTAACCTGCAAAAACACAAATAGGTTAAGGAAAACCAGACCGGGATGGAGATGAGGACGATGGTGACGATGAAGACATGGCCATATGACAAGAACATGTAGGGTGGTGAAGAAAATACAGTGGATACTTTGACGGGACGTAAGTTTTCCACGTAAAACAGTTTAAACCTGATGAATGAATAAAAACGATGAATATGAATGAAAACACACACATATATATACGACAGGGGGAAATACCATGGACACGCAAGAATATGACACATGGGTGCATGAAAAGCAGAGAGGAGTAGGTAACGTGGACAAAAGTACAACAAATGTCAATGAAGGGGTGACGTGGATATGTGGAGTCAACAGGCGGAGGAGAACGCATCTTGGACCGTCAGATCCCGAAACTGGATCAACGGCTCAAATGCGCTGGGAGCGATGTAGCGGTGGGCCACAGGACACGACAGACATGGGTTAACACGCGAGCAGCTTCAGAGGATGTCCACCGTTGGATGGAAGTCGACAGATCCAACGACGCGGGTGAATTCCGCTGCCCATCCACGGTCGGATATTTAACGCGCGAAATGGGCGGTTTGACCGCCGTACTCTGGGACACGCATCACGCGATTTGTGGAATCGCTGGCATTTGATTGAAAACCGTCGGTCCGGTGGAGGTGGTGGGGAATGGAACCAGTGGTTTTCTGCGATGGGATACGGACGCGGGGACCACCACATAAAACAAACTCCGCTCCATCGATTGGACTTGATCGGACGGTTACAGTTGTGCCCGAAAACGTAAAGTGACGAGCTCCTTTTGACTTAGCATATGGTTTCGAGCCTGAGTCACATGGGAACCAAAACAGGGAGGGCTGAGATCTCAGGGGCTAGGCCCGATAAATTTTAAATTATGGGTTTTGAGTCTTTATACAATGTATTTTCGGGCGGAAAGAGTAGCGACAAGCATAATATGGAATTTTTTGGCCACGGTAGCAGGTTTTAAAGGTTTATATGGGGCGGTAGGCCAAAAATTTGAATGGAGGGGTTGACATGCACAAAAAAGCCATTGATCAAAACAGTGATACAAATGAGACAATCAGTGACAAGCAAGGAAATTTTCATAATAGTCATGACATCTGTGATGACTGTCATAACACTAATCAGCCTCCAAATGACCAAGAAATCCAAAGTGATAGTGCAGAAAGTGGAAGAGAAGAAAGCCTTAGTGAAGTACAAAGACAAGATGAGGAAAGTGAGGAGGATAGTGGTCAATTTGAGAGCCAAGATGTCAGTGAAGAAAAAAGTGAGGAAAGAAAGGATGTTGATGAGGTTGAAGGTCAGAAAATCAGTGACCCAATGGAGTATGAAGTCCCTCATGAAAGCCATGAAAAAGATGAAAAGGCTTGTGACTTAATCAAGGATCAAGGCACCCTCATTACTCCTCTCACACGCACCTACCACAGAGGCGAAAGAGATGTGTTTGCTGCCTCAAAAAGGTAAAGGGAAATCTCTCCTCCAACCATCAATAAAAAATACAAAGGCAAGGAAAAGATGGACAAGGGTGAGAAACAAGTCAAGGTAAGAAGAAGCAAAAGGTTCAAGAGGACTTCCCAAGGGCCTCAATTCATTGATTTAGACAGTGACACCGAGGACAAGGAGATGAACACAAGATTGCTTCTCTTGGAGAAAGATGCTCAGCTTCAGGAGTGGGAAAGATAATTTGAGATGGCACAATGTGTCATTCACTATTACAAAGAGGAGCATAAGAATTTCAAGGAGGTGAAGGGAGGCCTAGCCTTACAAAAGAAAATGAAAAAGCATTATGCAATGAAGAACATGCTTGCATGTGCCAAACTGAGGAAGGCCCTCATGGAACTTGAAGACCTAAAAAGATCCAAAGTGCATGATAGCCTTGGATTTTTGGCTGAAGCTTCTCAACAGGTGTCCAAGAACTCTTGAGGAACCTCTCGACAATTTTGAGGCAAATTGGACAACTTTTTGTTTTTTCCAAATTTTGACCCCTAGGAGCACAACACCCTAGGTGCTACGCACAAAATTGGTGCATCCTCAGCTCTCAAAGTTTGCATTTTGGATTTCCCACAGAAAAAACAATCTTCTCACCAATTTTCAGATCATTTGGAGCATTTTTTACCCCCTTAAAAGGTCAAAAAACATAAAAAATTTGACGTTTCTGCCTCATTTTCAGACTAGGCGCTACGCACAGAGCAGTGTTGGGATATTTTATTTTTGGACTAGAAAATGGAATCCACTCAGCACAACACAAGAATTTCTAGAAATTAGACTCATCAGGCTTTCCAACGAGCCATCAAGGAGCCAAATCCGATGTCAGGAAGGAGTCCCAAACTCAGCTACAAGAGACCCCATTTTCTGCTAAAGTGGCACTACGCACAGAGGCTGCCTAGTGTGTTTTGGACCAAAAGTCAACAAAACACACTCATTTATTGAAAATAGATATTTTTGAGTTTTTGGAGGCAAATTAAGCTAGAATTAGGTGCAAATAGTTATTTTAGCATTTATTTCTTGGGATATTGTGTGCCTTGGGCCTTGCATGGTCCCTTGGCCATAAATGATATTTATGACTATATTTGACATTTTCCTACCACATTTAGGGTTTTAGTCCTTATTTGCTGCCTAAATAGAGCATGAGGCCCCTAGGTATTTTTTTTTCATTTGATGAGCTTGAAGATAAATATACATGGTTTCATGAGCTTGGAGAAGAAATTGGTTTTATGAAGTGGATGAATGGCTTATTTGCTTGGATGATAGAGAAGTTTGTTTGCAGGATTACTTAGCTTGGTGAATGGTGATGTTTTCCTAATTTTTCTATTGTTTCCTTTGTTATCATTATTTTTCATGTTTCTTAGTTTCTATTTAATAGAAAAGTATAGGTTGAGGCATGTTCTTTGAGGCACCTCAGTCCTCCTGTTTGTTATAGCCTTTATGTTTCCTCTTTTGGCCATCTTCAAGAATTATTTATTGCTCCTTAGGTCCATAAAAAAATGTTTTTGTTTCATGTATGCTTAGTATGCTAGCTTACAAGTAAGATTCATGGTATGCCCTGCTTATTTGAAGTTCTCAAAACCCTATATTGAAGCCTTTATGTGGAATATTGATTGATTAAGTTAAGATAAAGAGGTCTCGTTCGATCTTGCCCTTTGTCCATGCTTGTCAACTTGTTTCAGAGTTCCCAATAGCTTGAAATATGATGTTTAGGAGTTCCCTCTTCATAAATTAAGCTAGTTGTTTAAATCTTATATGTTTTCCCAAAATCTGAAGGTGAATTTCTAATGTTAGGAGTTCTAAAGATTCTATGTTTCACTGGAATTTTCATCCTATATTTTTATCAGTTTGGATATTGTTCATAGAGATCAATGGTTTTCCCTACCTCATGAGTTATTGGTCAGACTATATATGTGTAAGACCTCTTAGTATTTTCCCCAACTTAATGTTCATTACACCATCATACATCACCTTAAGGATCCATTTACCTTGCTAAATTGGCCCTACAATAGACTCTGTTTCATCATTTAGACATTCTTGAATTTCACTTGACTCCATAGCCCAATGGCTTTGACATACTCTCACTCCACCTATTCCATTTGACCATATTTCCCAACCAAAAAAATCAACAAACCCTACACCTAATAACTAGCCTAAAATCCAAACCCTAGAGAAAAAAGAACACATCCTTTACAGTCAATAAAGAGATCCCTCTCTGAGTCAAAGAAGGCTAGGTCCTCGGACTCTAAAGCTTGGTTCCATGTTACACTGTCATTTTGTCTGCCAATCTGCCAAATCACAGAACACCAACAAGGCAAATGAAGCATTTTAACCCTGGTAAAATGCATCAGTAATCTGATATGGTAGGACTAGAGCCTAGAGTATCTCCCCTCACATGTAAAATATTTCATGATGACCTTCATTAAGGGTTCATACCTCTCCAGTAAGTGTGAGAAAGGGAAAATAGTCTTGCAACCTTATATGTACCTAGTTTAAAGGAATGGCTCATACCAACTCATGCCCAAATTTTACCTTTTGAACAATTTCTCACCAACATCAGGAAGTCCAATAGCATGGGCAATGGTATTTGATGATAGCTCAAAGTCTACCCCTGCAATATTTAATTGTTTATTGTGTAGGATGAGGACAAAAAACCTAGTGAGCTCAGGGTGACTTTGCACTTGTTGTACCTTTTCACAAAACTGAAAACACCCGACATTCTGAAAACATGTGAGAATCATTGGAGAGGTAGTAATCTCCATAGTGTATTGGGGATCAAATCTATTAACCTTCCCACCCTTATATTTTTTCCTCATAGGCACTTGGGCTCCTTCACTATTGAAACTCCCTTCTTCTCCTGACATGGTGACTAGTGTTGTTTTTAGACAAAATTAGGCTTGCTTGTGGAACTAGGTAGGAGGAGTGAAATGAATGATCGTGAAATGGAAACTTTTGTAAGTGAATGAGGTGGAGGTGTGGGCTTATGACTGATTTCCTTTGAGCTTTGATGAGGGCTAAATTGAGTTGACTAGAATTTCCCTAATCGACACCCCTTTTAACCGATAATTTTTTTCCTGGAGGTAAAAACAAAGAGTTTTCCATGAGGACCTAAAGTTTCCATTGACTAGGGTTTAGTCAATTTATTTTAACCATTGAATCATAAAAACCACTTGGAGGATAAGGAAAACATGAACCTACCAATTTTTTGACTCCTTTGCAGGTCCCTAAATGCAGCTTTGGAGGTTCTCCCTTATGATTTTGGCAATTTTTACAAGTGAAAGAGGGCTTCTGCTCTAGGCATAGCACTGAGAAAAATTTGGGCCTGTCGGGTCCTCCTGGGCACAACGCTGCTAGCATGCAGACTTTCCGGGCATTTCCTGTGTCTGTCTGGTCCTCCTGCGTGTAGCTCTACCTATGTGTAGGCCTGTCGAGCTCCTACGTGCAACGTTGAATAGGTTTTGGGCCTATCGGGCCCTCTAAGTGCAGCGCCGAGCAGTTATTTGGCCCTGTCAGGTCTCCTCTTGAGCGAAACACTGCACGATGCCTTGCCTATCTAGAAAAACTAGGCAAATGGGTAATTCCCACTTGTAAGCACAACATGCTCCCTTGTACGCACAACACAGTGAATTTTTCCACTGGGAAATCTCCCCTAAGCACAGTGACTGCTCCAAAGCATAGTGCCAGGTAACCTTGCCAAGAATTAGAGTAAAACTGAGAAATTTATTCTTGAAGGCTCCTTACTCTTTTTGAAAGTGACAAATGAATTGAGTGATAAACAACATTCTCTTTTATAGTCTTAGGAAAACAAATTTATATCTTGTAAACCCACTTTCTAATGTTTTTTAAGTCCCTTTATCACTTTGACTAATCTCTTTTTGATCTTTCACAGAAGGTGACTTGAAAATTTTTAAATGCCTCTTTTTCCTTTGGTGGCAGCTTGCTTAGCACTATCAAAAATTCTTTTGCTTGCATTGTGAAGTTGAAATCATGTTTTTACCCTCTTTAAGATTTATGAGCGTGGGTGACCTGAAAAACATGGTTTAATTCTCTCTCACAGATTTTTGAACATGACAAAATTACTTTTTATAATGACCATAATCATGTTTTCCATATCTCCTTTTTGGCCACTTATAATTTGTTGCAGGTGCCATGACATACTAGTTTTTCCCTTCTTGACATTCTTGGAGTTTAACACTTTCATAACAGTAACCTCATGATCAATTTGGAATTCTATCTTGAAACTCAACCCTATGCTTTTATTCCTCTGATCATTGGGTGTAGATGACTAAAAATGGAGGCTTGTCCTTCCTTTTACTGATACTCTTTCATGCTTTCCATTTCAGGCAGTGAAACACTTTACCTTGGAAAACCCTAGAAGTCACCTTCAAGAGCCTCTTCAAACTCTCTTTCTGCTGTCATTATGGATGCTCATTTTCTTCATTTCACCCTCTTTCCTATCTTTCCAAAACCTTAGATTTTTGGGTTTTTTGAGAAGAATCATTAGTGTTTTATTCTAAGTTCTCTATAGACCTTCCAAGTTCATTCATTTATATTCAGTTCACCTCACCTTTTTCCCTTTTCCATCTATGATTTCTAAAAAAATTTCAATTCATGCTTAGTTGTACTGGTGTGCCTCTAACCTTGTGATTTTATGCATTGATCTTTGCTTGCCATACTGCTGGCCCAACCAGTCTTAGGAACCCTAATTTTTCCTAAACATAGGTTGCTTCCCCTTCTATTTTCTTGAGAGTATCTTATAATGAGGAGCAGGCCTCTTACCTTACCAATTTTCCTGCTGATAGCCACCTTGACACTCCTGCAAAAATGTCAAAAATGAACAATTGTCCTTTGCAGAATTTTGTCCTTGGAAAAGCAGTTCCCCTTAGAGATTTTCTTGATATAGCTTGGAAAAACAGGTGTTGACCTTCTTTCCCATTTGATTCAGCTTCTTATCACATAAAAATATTGATTTAGAACATCAAAGATAACCCTACAACCTATGAAACCCTAGCGACCTAGTGGACAATTCCTTGGACTTGTTCTTTGACCGAAATCTTGACTTGGGGTCTTCAAGTATAAAAACAGAGTTTTGGAAAATTAATGTATTGAAGATCCAAAATCCAATTTACTTAACTTATCCAAAGATCCTATAGGGACAATTTTGAGACCATCAATGCTTGAGGCATTTGGTGAATATGAGAATGAGTAGGCTATTTGGTAGTCTTAGTGGGCAAGTGGAAGTGTTAGGTAAAGGAAAAATAGAGTGTTGTGGTCATAGGTGGGAAAATATGATGAAAATGAGTGGCATGAGGTCATCAGGGGTATTCTAGGAGTGGTAAGCTGACCATGACATGATAGAATAGTGAAATAGTGAAAAAATTATCCTAAGGATAATGAAGGCAGTGAGATTTATAAAACTCACAATATTCATGAATATTAGTTTTAGAAAATCTAAGACAAGCATTTAGTCATCTACAAAACAGAAAAAATTACTGATGACTAACTGTTGGTGAGGTAAATCCCCTCTGCAGAAAGAGGCGATCCCACTAGCCCTAAAGTGGGTCTAGCCACAAAGAATACATGCTATGACATCAGTTCTTAGCTAACAAATGGACAAATACTTGATAGGTAACTCACCATAAGTCCAATGTTGTTATGTTGTCTAGAAGAATGGATACTTCTCTCTCCTAGGTTGACAGGTCACGATCTGCTCGTTCTCACGCCTAGATACCTACACATACACAAGAGACGAAGATGATACACAACATACTATTCACATCTGCAGCTATCAGTTAGTCAAAGAAGACTAAATCTAATGCGTCAAATATACATAACACAAAGATAGAATCAAGATCATAGTCGAGTAAATTAATTTAAAGAAGGAAGATTACAACCAGGCTTCGACATTTTGATCTCCTCCAACAAGGCTCTAGTGGAGCATGTCTCACAAAGCTCGTCCGGAATTCAAACAGGACTCTCTCTACGGGATCCTCTTTGGTTCAACCTTCTCTACAACGATTACTCAGCTATAACGTCTCTTCTCCGAGTTTAGCTTCTTGGCTATATGTTCAACTCTGTTTCAACTAGCTTGTGTAAAAGGAGAAGGCTGGTTTATATAGAGGGAGAAGTAGAGGTTAGGATTCCTATAATCATGGGGGGAAGTCCTATCCTCTTAGAATGTTCCTTCAACCATTTCTTAAAGGAAAATATCCGTGGCTTATCAAGTTTAACCACTTGTAATGAGTCATTCCTGAGGTGGTTAAAGAAAACGTTCGCCTCCAATTTGTTAAAAAAAATTCCGAAAAAGGCTGGCGCGAGCTTAACAGAGGGACAATGTGCCAAATTGCATGGCCTCTAGTGCAAACTTTCCCTATTGGTGCGGGGGATGAACTGGGTACCCGCGGCAATGCCAAAACATAGGTTTTTAAGTGCTTTCTGAGGAAATGTTCAACAGGAAGAATCATGCCCTTATGTAGAAGGATGTAAAGAATGTGTTTGTAGAGTTTGACACTACTCACTAGTCACGGAAAATACCCTCCAATATGCGGGGTGAGGGATTGTAGGGACGGTGACAAAATGCTATGTAACAGATGCCCCTAAAGCATGAGGTCTGAGAGAGAGGGAGGGGTGAAATGCTTTATGAGAATGCGTTCGGCCAAAACACTACTATCGGAAAAGCTACAAGTACAAATAAAACTGATACATCTAATATATTACATGTGGCATGGGCGCATCCATCCATAATAGAGTACATAAACAATGAGATCCAAGGTATGGACACAACCATACAACAGTAGGGATCAATAGATAGACTCAGGTATGGTCGCAGCCATCCAATCAAAAGCATCAAATAAGTCATAATAATCCACAATGAAACCATAGCCTGGATTTCATTAGAAAAAACTGAAGGTCTTGCGCTCCATCTCGACCTGAACATAGTACAAATTCGAGCATGCAAATATGTGAGCTAAAGTGGAACATGCAAGAGCATCGTCTGATTACCAGCCAATGATGAAAGTTGTTAACAGACACGAGAGAAACTACCAGTAATGACAATGTCTCTCAAGGTACAAAAGGTACAATCCACGGCATGTGAATAGTGATATGACGTCGAACACCCACAAAATCAGTCGATCGAAGGTCAATAATGAAAACCTTTTGTTGAATGTGAAGAACCTGCCATTGAGGCATGCAGGCTCCAAGGTACCTAAAGGGAGTCTCTAGACCAACTTCCTGGATAATGAGCTGAAGTTGACAGGAAGTGACCTTGGTCGAAGGTGGGCCATAATGTTTCCCACATCATCGACACAAGACATAGGAATATGATGTTTGTGAATCAAGGCCAACAGAGAATCAGAGGGAGGTTGAAAACTGCAGAGGCAAACTTCTCTTAAACATATCGACGACACGATACTGGATCTGGTAGTATTTGACATCAAGGGATCTGAGGTCGTGGTGACATGTCAAAGAGCAGATGAGCGGTCAAAAGAGATTACCCAAGCCCATGTAGGCAACCAGATAACGAGATGAGATGTCCCCAACCCAACACAAATGTGGAGAAGTGGCATGTTCAAGAGTGACATACTGCCAACACGACTACAATCTTGGTTCCATTTTCCCCCACCATTTCTAGCGAGTACCCCAATTATTTTTGAAAACAAGCTTGAAGGGGATAGCATATTCTTGCGATGTAAGTTTGTCCTTCTGACAAATCCAACCTAGTACATTTTACGAGCCCTAGGAAGGAGGAACTTGGTTAACGTCATGACGATGGAGTCCAATGTCATCATTTTTTAACGAGTCTGACAAAGGAAGAACTCGACATCTTTTCATATTTAGAGAGTTTGAAAAGAAGGTGGAAAAGAAAACTCCAACAACGCCCTTTTTCGTAAATAGTCCCTCAAATCCAAAAAGGTAGAAAACTGTGTCCGAGAGAACCTCTTAGTTGCGATCGGCTAAGATATTCCTATTTTCGTAAATAATCTATCCCAGCCCGAAAAAGGGGTAAACGTATATTGGGTAGATATCATTTTGCAACCAATTTAACGAGCTCAAAACGACAAGCGACTCAGCGATATTTTCAGTTTTCGAGAGTCAGAAAAGAGCTAAAAGGTAACTCCAGTAGTGACTTTTTTGTGTTTTTACCGAGTCCAAAAAAATATAAAATACAGCTCGTTTCTTCGTCATAACCATATGAAAAACCTGTCACTGCACAAAAAGACGCGTGTAAAACATATTCCTCGAAAATAATATGAAAATATATCTAAAAATATGTTTTAAAACCTATTTTAGGACTTCGAAAAGTTATAAAAGACCATAAATGGTAAAAAATATTTACTTGTCACTTTTACCTCTTTGCAAAGCAACAGTGACCCATTTCTCTTGCGATCTTCAGGCGACGATTGTGGAAAATCCAGTGCACGAATCCAAATTCTGTCTATTTCAGGTAAGAGATGATTCCATTGGACATATTTTAAGCTATATTTTATTACATTTAGTTTTCATTTGGGATCCCTTAGGGGAGGGTTGGAAAAATCTAGGGCTCCGCGGTTGGCGTGGGTTTCAGGCACGGACCCACGCCAATCGACCCTATTTTACACAGGATTCGCGCCAGGTGGCATGAATATTAGCCAAACAGTTGTGCCAACCACGCAACCCAAAATCCGCTTTGTATTTAAGAAAATGAAGCAAGTATTTTGAAAATTTAAACACCCAAGGGGATTTCTAATGTTCCTATGATCATTTCATGTAGGTACAAAGCGCAAAAATATGGTAATCGAGTGGAAGGAGAGAGAGAAAAGCGAAGAGAATGAAAAATCAATGGAAAAAGAACAATGCATGAATTCCCTCAGGAATTGTGGGCTCAAAAATTTCTTTATGACACCGTGTCTCTGGGCTTAGCTCGAATTGCTTCAGTATCTCATCAGCATTTGGGACGAAGATTAGGAGAAGTTCGTACTTCTGGACCAAGACGTACTTCTGGACCAAGAGCTTGAGCTCAAAGTATCCGATGTAAATTTCATCACCAGACTGTCGCGTAGGCGTGTAGTCCCTATTCTGATTAGTACCCGGCCTTTCGGGGAAAGCATGACAATGGTAATGAACAGGGTGTGCCTAGGGGCACGAAAAGGAACAGGGAGTGGTAAAGTGGATATCCAGACTATCCCTAATCTAGCACCGAGAGTAGTGCTACATACTATCACGTGGGCCGCGGGATCACAGGCACCACATGAGGCCATGAAGATGTAATTACTTCTTACTTTAGAGTGTATGAACCCAACCATATTTAACTGGGCCAAGGCTGTAACGATGAACATCAAACGACAGCTCACCAAATGCAAGAAGACCAAACTAAAGCAGTTTGGGTATGGGTCGATTTTGGTATCATTCTTCTTGGAATTATTACCCATATTTCAGCACCAAGAGGTTATAGTCCTGGAGCCACCACTGAGGGAGCCACGGATGGCCCGATGGGCAGCACTGATGCCCAGCGTAGGGGGTGTCCAGCAGATGTCCTGGAGGCCAATTTTTTTTTATTGGCTCTGATGACAACTGAATGTCATGGAGGACTGGTCCTATGCTGGCACAAACTTCATCGGAGACTCAGACCTCCCACCACTACAAGAAAAAGCACATTGGTGAGGGTCATGCTTGTGCCGGACCTTTAAGGTCTGTCACCAATGTCACATATGGTGACAGCCTTTAAAAAACCGTCACTGTAAGTGTATATAGTGATGGTCCTTTATGGTCCGTCACCAAAGACATTTTCAATGACACTTTTGGTGAGGTTTGTTAAAGGCCCGTCACTAATTCTCTCTTTGGCGACACTTCTAGTGACGAACTTTTAATGACCCTCACCAATGCTCTTTTTCTTACTTTTGGTGACGGTAAAAAAATGTCAGTCATCATTGATCATTAAAAAACAGTCACTGTAAGTGTATATAGTGATGGTCCTTTATGGT
>CM076577.1:436213291-436532222 GCA_034641835.2 Pinus albicaulis | reverse complement strand
TTCACAAATTAATGAGTGATAACAGAATGTACCATGGGGAAGTGTGAGAATGCCATGCAATTGTCCCTTGAGAAGGAGCTAGATTTGCATGCAGATGAGGAACTCTTGATTCCAAAGAATGAACCTCAAGATGTGGAGCAGCTCCATGCGGAGGATAATGGAGTGGCAGAAACCATTCAAGCAGAGAAATTTTGAGCCAGATGGGCAGAGGGAGTACATGCATCTATACCTCTAGGTGTGAGGTGGGGCGATGTGCAAAATTAATCCCAAGAAGAAATTTGAGCAGGGTCCTAGAGATGGTGTGTCTCATGGATCAAACTTGGCTACGAGGAACCCACAGTACAACAGTAGTAGGATCGGTTAGATTGATGCATTCAGATTTCAGGAAGACATAAATCAAAGTGACAGTTGTCAGATATTGGAGCATAGATCAGAGTTGGCAACAATGCTGAGTGCATGGATGCAAATGCCAATAGCGCAGAGAGTCCAATAGACATGTGCAATATCTAGCAGCAGTCAGAAGACTCCGATGACAGGTGCATTATACTGATTCAGTTTTTTGGAGGCTATTCAGTTTTGTAAGTGTTGCATGTGCGAGACACACTAGCAAAGTATTGCATGTCACATGCAAGAGGTGCATGTGGGCATGCAAGGACATTCCTTTCTTGTTGAGAGGGAGTGTTGAAGTTTGTAACAAGAAACAATGAAATTTGCATCTAGAAGAAACATGGCAGCACTTACACTAGTGTGGGACCACAGGTCATGTAGTGATGGGTCCCAGTGATACATTACTGTGAAATTCAATTTATTTAATAAATGGGATGTGTGTCAAATTTAATTATCCCTTAATTAAATTGGACAATAAAATGTAATCTTATCTCATAATCACTTGTAATAGTTAACTGAGTGTGATAGACTCAGTTAGCTCATGGAATTCGAGTTGAGGGTAGTTGGTGAGGCATCCAAAGTGATTCTATGTATTTTAGAGTTCAATTTGCAGTTAAGTGCATGAGTTTAATGCATGATAAATTAGTTAACTCAATTAAGTGAGTTAAAGTCAGTTGGACTAGTTGTAAATGTTTGTTGCACTAGTGAGAGATCAAGTGAATAAAATCATATTTAATTCACAATCAGTGATCTGTCATGCAATTGATGATTTACTATTAATAGCTGCATGCATGTCAGTTCCAGTGGAGACCCAGTTGAGACAAAGGTTAAAGGGAAGTTAACTATCAGTTGTGATATTAGCAGACTGACCAGATGCAGTTAAAACACCAGAAGATGCCCATGATACTCAACACAGTTGAGAAAGGCTTAAATTCCTAAGGAACAAGGATTGAATTCCTCATTAATTGCGTAAGCAAGGTAGGATGAAGACTGGCTAAGTGTTGGCCTGATTTTGTCTGCATTAGTGTGAGACAATAGGAAAATTGTATGAGACTCTTGTGAGAAGAGTGCAATGTAATTGTTTCACGTTTCCTTGTGGAATATACAACAGAAGATAGAGGGCGTTTGAGCAGTAAGCTTTCCCTGGGAAAATATCTGTGTTGTGGTTTGATTTGTTTCTTACTGCGCTTGTTGTGATTGGCGATTATGTTTAATTTCTGCAATTGATTTATAAAAGTATTCAATATCTTGCTTTAGCATATCACATGATCGGATTGAATACACGAAATACATATTGTTTGTATAATTTCTACACTAAATTATTTAGATCTACAATATACGGTAAAAAAAAATGAAAAATAAACCCTGATTTATGCAGTATAAGCAGCTAAACAATAAAATGAAATAAGATTTTATCCAAATATCCAATGGACAAGACAAGATTTACAAAGAATTTTTTGTATTACATTAACACTTGGGAAGGGAGTAAAGAATGATGTTACCAATCCCCCTCAATGGGATGGGTTCTTGGCTTTCCTCAATGCTTCAGCTTCAAATTTTCTCTCTCAATGCTGTAGAGAACCCAAGACGTGTAGAACTCAAAGGGAGCTTAATAAGCAAAAAGAAAATAAAAGTAATCAAAGTATGACAATGACAGGAGGATCAAAGTATGACCATGATAAAGGGATAAAAGGTAAGAAATGAATGGAAAACCCTCCTATTTATAACAAAATATTGAGTTATCCTTGATAATGGTGCATAATAAAATATTATTAACCAGGATCTAGATCTAACTGCTTGGAATATTTTATTATATTTTGTTGGAGGGAAAAGGAATTTAAATTGGTTAAATTCCTTTATTTAGAAATAATAAACAAATAAATGATTTATTTATTATTTCAAGGATGAGGTTAAGGTATAATTTAACAAATAATGATTTATTTTATTATTCCTAAATGATTTAGTCAAATTTAACAAGGAATATTAATTAAATAATGTTTTAATTAATTATTCCTAGATAATAATAAGATAAATAATGGTTTATCTAATTATTTCTCATTAATTGGGTTAAATATGACCAGGAATATTATTAAACAAAGGTTTAATTAATTATTCCTAGAGGAAAATCAAATAAACAAGGATTTATTTAATTATTCCTCATGAGATTTTCTATTTGGACTAGAAATAACTTAATAAACTATGGTTTATTAAATTATTTCTTATAGTGAAAGAAATTTTACTATGGTAAAATTGATTTTACATGGTGTATTTTGATCCATCTAATTGTAAATGGTTAGATGGCCAATAATTGGTGTAACAACAATGTGTACAACGTGTACAAAATATCACATGTATACAACAATCACTTGCATAATGAGTAAGAACACTAGAAACCAAAGACTCCACAAATTAGTAACTCAACCCACAACCACAAGGAATCTGAACACCAATAAGAAACAACAAGTGGGAAAACCCACAACACTATTGCTATCCAGGAAATGAAAAGGAAAGGCTAAAATGCTATCAATCTAGGAAAACCTCCATGCCAATGACAACACATAACCCAAAAACCACATGTATATATCATGCATGCAAAAACTAGCAAGGAAATCATACATGCAACTCGACACATGCAAAGCAATCCCGATGTAGTTGTTGATCCAATTGTTCCATTGCACTTTCCTACTTTCCTCTACCTTCTTTCTCGAAATCCAAGTGAATACTAGAGTGCTCCAAGCATGCTCCAAGAATGCTCTAAGTGTGCAAGAGTATGAGAGAGAGAGCAAGCGAATAGAAGAGAGCTGTTATAGCATCATTTTTCACCCTCATGTGATTCATGATTGTCTTTTTGGCCTTGGGCACCCATTCTCACAGACTTGAATAAAGTTAATAAAAAACAGTGTTTAAAATCCCATACACGGGTATGCTTGTAGAATTTTGAATAACTGTTAAATTATTCACCGAGATTATCCTGATCACACACTATTTGAGCTTCATGCATAATACATAACCTCTTCTACTATTGATCATCAATTTGCGGAAATTAAACAATCGCATGCGCACATTAAAACCATAAACAATCACACATATAAACACAATATTTATGGGAAAGCTTAAAGCTGAAAACCCCCAACTATTTGTATATTATAATGATAGAGATCATGTAACAATCATTGTACAAACTCCTCACAAGCTCTCAGTACAATCTCCAATTGTTACACACTACACAAGCTGAGATCATACAAAACACATGCTCCAATCTGCTCCACCTGTTAGCCAGCCTCTACTACGCAATCCAATATGGATAATTACCAGATCCAGGTTCAAATCCCACTGGTATGTACTGCGCAATCCTCATTGGCTTCTCCATCAATGTGTGTGCACATCTCATGCACCAGTATAGTCACAATTGATAGTCACACTTGCTCTTTCACCTACCTCTTCACTGGTCTCCACTGAAACTGTCCATGCACTGAAGTTAACTGATGTATTCTTTAGTTGATTTATGAGTTTATAATTAGTGAATTAATTAATAATTAATTCACACCACTCTCACTAATTGTATCAATCAGTTAGACTAGATACAACTAGCTCAACTAAGTTAAAATGAACACAACTCCATTAACTGTCTCATCAACTCCACCAAACTCTGTCACATGAGTTCTAATTGAAGTCAACCATGCAATAGCTCCACTAAACCCTAGGAATAGCGTAATTCCTTCTGTCAGCTGCATGTGCCACATCCAGGCATCAAACTGAAGTGCTCCAAGAGGATAAGATAATGTTTAAAGTCCAAATATTATTAAGAGCTAATAATATTCGACATATCTATTTTTAGACTGGCAATCTAAAAATAGATTCATGACTATGTCTAACAAAGTCATCCTAACTGACCTAAAACAACCATCCAAAAATAACATCCTGAAACTCATAGAACATGATCCATATGTCTAAAAATAGACTTTGCGCCAAAAATAGCCTGCGGGCCCACTTAGTGAAGGCGACTTCTTTCCACTAAGCTCATCATCTTGTTGCAATCTCAACAATGCCTAGAATTTTCCGCATGTATACGCGAGTCCATAGATACTTTTCCACGTATGCCATTAAAATCATTAAAAAATATATAAAAATCCCTATTTTTGAGGCTGGGTTGATGGTTATTCCCGTAATTTAACCACCCCAGCCCGTGGCCAACTGTTTCCAACAGATTGAAACTACTTTGAGGGAGTATAAAAGCCCCTCATGTGTATGGCCTAAGGGAGGGAGAAAATTATAGACATTATACTTTGTTGGAGCCCCAATTCAAGTCTGATTTCCTGTGCCTCCTGCACTTCCCAGATTTTTACAGGAAACCCTTGTTTCCTGGAGATGTTCATCAGCTTATATGTCATCTCGTGTGCACAAGTCTTGAAAGTATCATAGCGAGGCAAGGGCAGGACGGATTCGGATGATGGTCTGTTCGAAGATCGTGGAAGGATTCAGGTGATATCTCCACCTTTCTATTATTGTACATGCTGTTCATAATGAAGAAGAACCATCTTGTTCCCGAATTCACGTGTTAATATCTGCTTGCATATGTGAAAGATTGTTAATTAAGCATTTATTATTGTTTATATGATGTTTCACATGGATTACACTAACATTTAGGAGAGATATATGCTGTAAAACTAGATTTCCGTGCATGTTCTTTCTTGATTTCCAGGTTGAAGAGGAAGAAGGGTTGCTAGGGGTTTGGACCCCGCGGGATCTACATCAAACGTAGGATTTACAGGTGAGTTCTACAATCGATGTTATCTAGTTTTTAGCATACAAGTTTGGTTGTGTGAGTCCTTCTTGAATATCATGCCCTGATCTGTGGAGGTTTTGACCCAACGACCTCTAGGGAGTTATTTCCCGAAATAGAACTGGTGACTCCATTGGCGATCACATTCTTGTGATTCCCCTGTTGGGTGGTTTCAACTGTTTTAAAGGTTTCCGAAAATTTTAATCATTATTTCCAGTCCAGTTAGTTTTTTCTCAGTTAGACTAAAGACCTGGTTCTTTAGCCAGGCTTGATCATTTTTATTTTTCATTATTTACCTTTCCATACGCTAGTTTTCCTATACACAGACGCGTATACACACAGTTTTGGTGAAAGGAAGTCGCGTATATGCGTTTTTCCTTTGCCACAGTCGCGTATGCACGAATGTTGCAAAACTGATAAGTAGCGTATGCCTGGGAAAATTTTGAAATTTTTGATTTCTTGACTTTTTGGTCTTGTCTTCCTGTGGTGACTTGTCTCTGTAGTGTCCTTATAGTCTCTGGATTGTGTTGATAGTAGTTATTGGTCTTTTTCTCTCTTGTTTGGTTGAAGACTGGCTCGTTTGGAAAATATTGTTTTTTAGTGCTTGCATCTCTGGTTCGAGTACCGAGATCTCTTTTTGGGGATTCTTGGCTGTTCTGCTTAATCAGGACAGAGAGCTTCTGCTCATATGCTCTTTCCTCACTTTATGTTTTGCTTTGCACTTTAATTTTTGCCTGTTTTTTGGTTGGTTTTCTTGATTTCATGTGACTAGGTCTTGTTGCAATTTTTGAAGAGTCATTCTTGGTTCTTTGAAGTTTTGTTTGCTGCAAGATTGTGCTATCCTTATGGGTTGAGTTACTGAGTTTCTTGTCTTCCTTTTGCTCGTATAAATCTTGCTACTAAGTGGCACTATAAGATTTGGAGCATTATTTTTGGAGTTTTGCTTGAAATTCGAAGATTGTTTGGCTTGGTAATTGGATAGTTTTCTTGGTCTCTTTGAAGTCTTCTTTTATAAAATTCAAAAAGCTCAAAAACATTTTGTTTTTCCATTGCTTTTGTTTTGCATTTTTGTTTTGGTTTCTTTTCATCTTTTGAAGCCTTGTTGAGATTTCTTACCTTCGGTTTCTGACTTGATTTGGGAAGGGAATTTTCATTGGTTTCTTTCTCTTATTTCAAGAATATTGTGGTGTCTTTATATTGGGAGTTTCTGATTTGGGAACTGGCTTTGTGGACACCCGGAAAAGTGATAGAACTGAGGGATTTATGGGAATTTCTCTTTGCTTTTTTAGATTTTGCATCTTAGAATTGGCATGTTCTTAGTAATTTTCATTAGGTGCACTTGAAAATTTGTAGTATTTTTCATAAATTTTGTGAGTGTGAGTTCGATATCTGAAAAGGAAAAAATAGTCTCGTAGAACCCGTGTAGAAATTTCTTTTCATCGAAAGACAATTACTGCATCTGCATGTAGTTTGGTTTTCATTAATTTATTTTCTGCGTCATAAAACATCACGAGTTTCATTTCCATAATCCCTTGACTTAATATAACAGCCAACTAAAATAAGAGAATTAATTTAAAAACAACTAGCAAGTTTTTTATTAAGTGTCATACATCAACTAGCTAGGTTGTAGGGCCTTGGATTAGGTGAGTGGAAAGTTAACTCTCCAAGGCCGCACAAACTAAAACATAGAAGTTTATTAAATGAGTGAAATCCAACTCCGTTAGGTGGACCAAGAAAGCTCTCCTCCAGAGAGTCAAGTGTGAGGGGAAATGAAAGTTGAGACGAGAGATACCCCCTCACCGATTTACTGGATCTTGCCTTAAGACCATTCCGCCCGGCTGCTGACACGGATTGGTGCCCTTAGTTGCCATTCCTAGGTACCACACAGGTGACTGCGGGGGGGAATACTCATGGTACCTGAGGCAGACGTCGTATCACTTCCAGCAGTACTTCTGGAGGGTGCCCTGGCGATGCTTGGGTACTTGCACCGGCAAAGGCTATTGTTAGGAGGTCGGCATAACTGTTTCTGTTACCTTCGCTAGTAGGCCTGGGCCGTAATTATCCCAGACTACTTTTGGGAGGTCCTATTTTTCGCTTTCTCATATTTTGGTGTCCAGTCCTAATCACCCGGAGCGGAAATACCTGAAGGCTGCTTGCTTGGTTGCATCTTAGGGATTTTTTTAGTGAGTGCTCTTTGCTCCTAGCTTGCCTAGCTTTATAATTTTTTGAGTCTTATTAATCTGTTAAAGTGGCTGATCAAGAACCTCGTCGATCGAGGAAAGTTCGGGGGTTATCTCCCGTAACTGTTGAGCCTTCTTCAAGAAGGTGTAGGAGTAATATAGCAGGTGAATATCACCCAGTGGTATCTGACGCAGCGGAGTGATATCCTCCACAAGGGCTTGAAGGTTTTGTAGTTGGTTCCGGTGTTGGTTCCGAGAGGAGCGCTTTGCTCACCTCGAGAGTCTTATTTCCGCGGGAAGAAGAAGTAGAAGTAGAGGAAGTATCTCAGCTTTCTGAATCACTTCCATCTCCTCTTCCTCCCGATTATTCGTTTGTTGTTGAGTACATCGGACCTGAGTTAGAAAGACCAGAAATTCCTTATCCATCTTATTCATACCTTTCGATGGCCACGACTGGGAACGCGGCTTCAGCTGTGAGTGCTACAGGCATTCAGACTCCTGCTTCAGTAGAAGGAGGAGGCATAATTGCTATATCTTCGATTGCTTCTAGTACTGCTGTGTTTGGCTCTGGTTTCACCCAAGCACAAGCATCTCAATCTGGTCCCTTTTGTTTTGGAATGCTCAGTAGCGAGATTCCTTCATTTTCCTTTTCCACTGCTGCAACTGCGTCTGCACCCATGTATTCCATGGCTAGTGGGTCAGCTTCTTTTCAAGGGTTCCCCTTTGGAAGTGGGCATATTCCTAGTTCGAATCCTTCCTTAGGGTATTTTCCTTTTACTTCTCAGACTTAGAGTTTTAACCCTTGGTCTGGTGGTCAGAGTTCGACTACCTTTACAGGTTGGAACCCTATATTTATGGCAGTGGGGGTAGGGAATTAGGTTCTCTCTGGTCAGCAAGGGAATGCTTCTTTCCCTTCGTCGAGTGCTTATCAAACTTTTCCCCCTCTTTCTAATTCTTGGAACCCTTATCGGGGGTTTCCTCTTCATTTATTACTTCGGGGGGGGGGGGGAACTGGTCCGGTCTTTGGTAACTCTACGTTGGGAGGGGGTCCTTCTCCAAATGTTGGGTCTTATCACCCAACATTTTCTACGAGTTCTTTCTGGCAACCTGGTGCCTCATCAAATCCAAGTTACTCTTTTCAGAATATTGGGAATTCATCCCACCAAGGATGGAATCCTCAGGCTCCTCCTCGTTTACCTTTTCTGGCAACGTTGAACTTGCCAGATTTGTCGAAATTGACGAATGATCCAATTCGATATAGTCCGGGGTGGCCTCCGGTTCCTACCAAACTACCTTCAGAAATTCCAAAGTTTGAAGGCAAGAATGGAGAGGACCCGACTGATCATATCACCACTTTCCATTTATGGTGTTCATCTAATTCCCTGATCGAGGATTCGATTAGGTTGAGATTGTTTCAACGCACCTTGACTGGAAATGCTGCCAAGTGGTACATTGAGTTAGCTGGGGGCAGTTTTTCTACTTTTGGAGATCTGGCTACTATATTTCTAAATAATTTCCAGTTGCCTGTCCGTTATGATGCTGGGACTGAACTCCTAGTTAATTTTAAGCAAGACGACGCAACCCACATTTCTGATCATATTCAGGAATGGCGGAGAAGGAAGAGGCTTATTAAAGCTTATATTTCGAGAGAATTCCTTTTGGAATGGTTTTTGAAATCCCTGCTGTCAGATATTTCTAAGGATGTATCCCTCTCAGGGATATTTTCTGAGGAGAAGGCTATTTTTAGGGCCCAACAGCTTGAATTGATATATTCTCAGTCTGGTGTCCTTCATAAATATTTTCTCAATGGTCCTCGCTCCAAATTAGACATATCCAAGACTAAACCTGGTCCTCATGGTTATGGACTTATTGGGTCGATCAATAGTGGTGCAACTAACCTACTTAGTAAATTGCAGTAGTTGTCTATACAATCTGCTTCTTCTGGTCAGGCTGTGCCTGTTGAGTCATCGCCTTCTCAATATTTGTCGGTAAATTCCGTTCAGACTTGTAACCCTAAATAAAATCAACAATCCGAAGGGAAGAAGAAGGGACGAAACAATAATAAGAAAAAAGGGCAAGAATGGGAAGGGTAATGCAAATAAATCCAATGAGCATGTTGGTGAGTGTCCAAAGGATAAAAATAAAGTGAAGTTTCCATGCAAGTTATGTGCTGGAGACCATCTTACTCACCTTTGCCCTAAAATTCAGGATGCGCAGCGCTTGTTAGCTCAGCAGGGTTCTTCTAGTTCCCAGGCTGTGTTGACAAACCCTTTTCCCCAAGGGAAACAGCTAGTTGTTGGTGCGAATCAAAATACTGGGGCTTCCTCTGGGGGCACCCAGGAAGGGGAAAATCTGTCAAACATATACATGATGAGTGCTCATGCGGATATTGCCATGAGATCCCATGATTATGGCGAAGATGAGTCTTTGAAAGCCAAGGGTGCTCCCGATGGTACTGAGCCGCTTCATATTACGAGGCCTACTGTTGAGCCTATACCTCGGATGCCAAAAGCATCTGCCAAGCGTATGACGATTAATCCAAATGCCAGAGCTACCCAGAACTACTCTATTGTGGAAGATCTGGCACAGAGTCCTTGTGCCATGTCGGCTCTTGAGGTGCTCCAGTTTTGTCCAGCTCAGCGCAGTGCTCTACTCACTGCTATTGGGGCTGTCGATCCAAAGAACTCTCTTGTGATTACATTCGATAGTCTAATTTTAAAAAGAGACTCCTCCATCATATGGCTTTTCATATCAAGTCGTCGCTTCAGAAATTCAATATCTTTCGAACGATCGTTGATGAGGGTGCTTCCACATGTGTGATGTCTCTCGCATGTTGGAAGGGAACTGGATCTCCCGAATTTGTTCCATCTGCTACTCTTTTGACTGCGTTTGATGGTCATTCTCACAGACTGCATGGTATTGTCCCAGCTTTGCCCATCTGTGTTGGGGGAAAAACTGTAAATATAGAGGTTGAGATAGTTGATGCAAGCTTGGACTACAACCTTCTGTTGGGGCGAAACTGGATTTATGAGATGGATGCCATTGCATCCTCATTATTTCAGATTATTTGTTTCCCTCACGAAGGGAGGATTGTTACAGTGGATCAACTGGACTGTTCTCCTGTAGACCCGAATGCATCTACTGACTCAACTATTCCAAATTTGGATAATACCAAGTCGCCTGTTGAGAATTTAGGGGTTGGAATGTATTCTTCTTTGATGGGTACTTTTGATATTCCACCTCCTACCATTCATATAAATGCAATTTCATCCTCCAGGGCTCCTATTCGAAGAGAGTTCTTCAGAACTCATTATTTTTCGGATCCTTGGACCTTGCCTTCCCCTACCTCCACATTAGCAGAAGGTCAAGTGGGTGGAATGGAATTTCCCATGTCTGCAGCTGAGATTTCTTATCAATCTGTTGTTGACTCTGTAGAGTCCATTCCAAATCCTCTTTCTCCGGAAGAGTTGGATGGTGATGTGGCTCTGGCTTGGACACTTAGTTCTTCTTCCGCCCAGGATTGCCTTAATACCACTCTTCCATCTGAAGAGGCCATCCTGGAAGCTATGACTGGTATAGATAGATCGTGGGATGATTTTCATCATCAGTCTTACTTTTTACTTGATTTGAGTGAAGTTGAGTCAAGTTTTCCAAGTCCTTTGTCTCCTGGTCCTATTCACCCAGTCCTGAACCCTTTAGCACCAACACAGGTATACGCTGAAGGGAACATCGCTGTGATTTCTCTAACTATCTCGGTGAAAATTTCCAGGGATCCCAATGTTATAGATAATTTCTTCATCAGAGCTGAATGTTCCCCTGAAGAGATTCAGATTTACACCGATCTCTTTAAAGAGTTTAGGGATGTATTCGCTTGGTCTTATGAGGAAATTCCTGGTATAGATCCATCTATTGTCCAGCATGAGATCAAGACTTACGAAAATGCTAAGCTAGTGAGGAAAAAGTTTCGTCCGGTCAATCCTAGGAAGGCTGCAGCTATCAAAGCCGAGGTGGAGAAGCTGCTCAAGGTGAGATTTATTTTCCTTGTTCCTTTGACAGAGTGGGTTTTGAATCCTGTTCCCGTAGATAAAAAACAAGGAACAATTCGAGTTTGCATTGATTTCAAAGATCTTAATAAATCATGTCCGAAAGATAATTACCCCACACCATTTATAGATCAGATTATCGATGAGTGTGTCGGTAATGATATTTTCTCCTTCATGGACGGTTTCTCCGGCTATAATCAAATTAATATTTGTCCTGAAGATCAACATAAAACTGCCTTTATTTGTCCCTGGGGTACTTTTGCTTACAGGAAGATGCCTTTTGGTCTTAAAAATGCTGGGGCTACGTTCCAGCGGGCCATGCCATATTCCTTCCTCGACATAAAACATATTATCGAGGCATATTTGGATGATTTAGCTGCTCATTATCGAAAGAGAATTGATCATCCTGCTCACCTCCGTCAAGTATTTGAACGATGTCGTTTCTACAAGATTAGGTTGAATCCGAACAAGTGTGTTTTCGTGGTTACATCTGGTCAGTTATTGGGATTCATTGTGTCTTAGGAAGGGATTAGGGTAGATACCTTCAAGGTTGAGGCAATACTTCGGTTGCCTCCCCCGTCGTCTATTCGTCAACTTCAATGTCTACAAGGAAAAGCTAATTTTCTTCGGAGATTTATCGTAAATTATGCTGAAGTTACCAAAGGATTTATGAGATTGTTGAAGAAGGGAGTTCCATTCTTTTGGGATGAATTCACTCAGCGCTCATTCGATGCTTTGAAAAAAGCATTGACCTCTGCTCCTTTATTGAGTCCACCTAATTATAGCAGGGTTTTCCTTTTGTATCTTGTAGCAGCAGAATCTACCATTGGTATGGTTCTGGTTCAGGAGGATGATGATCTTGCAGAGCATGTTATATACTATCTTAGTCGAGGATTGGTAGGACCTAAACTCCGGTATACTCCGATAGAGAAGCTAGCTTTAGCAGCTGTCCATGCTGTACAGTGACTCAGACATTATATTCTTCTACGAAAAAATTATGTTTTGGCACCCGCCAATCCATTTTAGTTTGTTCTTAGTAGGCGAGTGATTGGGGGCAAATACAATAGATGGATTGTGATTTTGCAGGAATTTGATCTTGATTTTATGTCTGCCAAGTCCAAGAAATCATTGGTTTTCACGGAATTAATCTCTGAGTTGCCCTGTGGAGAAGAGATAGTCTATGCCGAATGCTTCCCAGATGAACATTTATTTCTCATCTCTCCACAGGATCCTTGGTATGGAGATATCATTGTGTATCTTCAGACTGCGAAGTTTCCCTCTACTTTTTCGAAAGATGAGTGCCGTAAGTTGAGTCACTTGGCTAAAAAATACTTGATTATTGGTGATGCTTTATACCGTCGAGGGGTTGATTCAATCCTGAGATGTTGCTTAACTCTTGAAGAAGCTGAGGCTGCGCTGAATGATTGCCACAGTGGAGCTTGTGGTGGTCATTTATCTGGTCTTGCTACAACCCAAAAAATCTTGCGTGCTGGATACTTTTGGCCTTCGATTTTCAAAGATTGTATGGAGTCGGTCAAAAAGTGTCATCTGTGTCAGGTCTATACTCGAAAAATGCACGCTCATCCAGCTCCGCTTTTTCCAGTCATTACTGTCGGTCTCTTTACAAAGTGGGGTATTGATTATACTACTTGTAACCCGCCTTCGGCTAAAGGTCACAAGTACATTATTGTAGCAGTAGACTACTTTATGAAGTGGGTCGAGGCTATGCCTACTTTTGGGAATGATGGTGAGACAACAGCTCTTTTTCTTTTCAACCAGGTTATTGCTCGTTTTGGTATTCCTAGAGAGATTGTCATTGATCATGGCAGTCATTTTCAGA
Source organism: Pinus albicaulis (assembly GCA_034641835.2). Lineage (NCBI taxonomy): Eukaryota > Viridiplantae > Streptophyta > Pinopsida > Pinales > Pinaceae > Pinus > Pinus albicaulis. Next base: position 436,518,989 of record CM076577.1, on the reverse strand, counting down.
ATAGCATGATGGCTGAGTTGGCTCTAAAATTAGGTTTCCGGCAGGAGCATTCATCTCCGTATTATCCTCCGGCCAATGGGAAAGTGGAAGTCGTGAACAAATCCTTGAAGACTATTCTTTAAAGGACAATTAATAAAGCTTGATCCAACTGGCATATCATGCTGTATCCTGCATTTTGGGCATACAGGACGTCAGTGAAAACTGCAACTGGCTTTACTCCGTTTCAACTAGTTTACGGGCTGGAATCCATATTTCCCATTGAATGTGAGATTCCTTCTCTTAAGTTAGCTGTTGAGCTTCTTCCTGACACTTCTAGTCTTGAAGAACGTCTCCTTCATCTGGAACATCTGGATGAGCAGCGTCGGGATGCCGCCACGATGAATGAGGCGCATAAGAAACGAGTCAAAGTTCAGTACGATAAGGCAGTCAAACCTAGGGTTTTCTCAGAAGGTGACCTCGTCTTGGTCTATGCCCAAGAGAAGGATGCCCTAGGCGCAGGAAAGTTTAAGTCTATGTGGTATGGACCCTTCATCATTAAAAAAGTCCTTAAAAAAAGAGCATATACCTTGGTTTATTTTGAAGGAAATGAGTTGCCGGAGCCCAGAAATGGGCTCTATTTGAAAAGGTATTATGCCTAGGCTTCGGCCTGGCATCTTACTTTTGTATATTAGTAGTTTTGTTTTGTACATATCTGGTTTTTAGGTCTTTGATGTGATGGTGATGTTTTTGATCTGATTTGGCAGGTTGTGTCGAATGTCATGAGTCATTATGGTTTCGTCGATGGTGCTAGTAGACACACCCGGAACTTGGCTTCCGTGGCTTGGGTGCTCCATCATCCATCCGGTCAGTTGTTAGTATCAAGAGAAGTCTGCATTGGCCCTGCTTCCAATAATATAGTAGAGTACACTGCAATTATTTATCTACTCTCGAAGGAAATATATTTGGGTCTTGATTCGTTGGTAGTTTTCTTGGACTCCCAGCTGGTGGTGTCACAGTTGAACAATACTTATCGGGTTCGAGATCCATTTTTACTTCGGTTGTTTTTGAGGGTACGTTTGTTACAAAGATCATTTCAATTTTTAACATTCATTCATATTCCTCAAGTAGACAATTGGATGGCAGGCTCATTAGCTAATCAAGCAATTGATTGGCATATTAATAATTCCATACATTAAAATTTAATAATAAAAAACATCATGCATTTTTGTACATTTGTCACATCACATCAAAAATCGCTGTATATATATATCATCAAAGTGTTCAAAAACTATACAAAATTGGATCCATAAGTCATACAAAAATTAGGGCTTATGCCCGATCATGTTCAGTATCAAAAAATATACAGTCATCTGGTAATCATATCTATCTACTCCTGTGGTCCCTGCCCAAAATTTGTGTTCCTATAGAACACAATTGCAGTAGCGACTTGGCAGAATAATTGCACCCAGTCATGTGGTACTCCCACTACCCGTCTCTGGATGGTCTCAGGTAGATCTTCCACTGCAACCATAGGCACTTGGCGAGTTAAACCCTCCAAGTTCCTCTGTACAACATGGAGGGTCTTGTCTGGGTCTACAATATCCGCCTCGCCTCTGCGACGCTTATGCCGTGGGTAGCCCTCAGGACGGACTGGTCCAATATCTGTATCATGGTCATCACAACATTGTAAGTCATTTTGAATCCAATCAAAAAACATGTTTTGTTTTCACATTTTTTCATATATATTGAAAAAAATCCAAAAAAATCATATAATTAAAAAATTGCAATCTTACCGATTGTGCCCCATGCCGTGCTAGGTGGAAGGACGAGGTCTGGATCACCGCAGAAATCCATCCCGGCATAGGGGTAGTCCTCCACTGCGATGAATTGTTCCACCCACCATTGGAAGAACTCATCATCCCAGGTGGTTCAGGGAACTTCACTACCCCCCAATCTCTTCATCAGATCTGCCCATCGGGCAATTCTTGGGTCTCTTGGGCTATTGATGGAGGAGATCACTTTGGGTTGAAGCCTAGGAATCTTCTCAAAGAAGAATGTCATCAAGATGGTCCCATACCCGAAATGTTTTTTTTTTTTCTTTCTGGATGGAAGTCAGTAGTTGCTTCATGTTCATTAATAGAGCTGTACACCAATAATATAGGTGAGCTAGGCATTCCATAACTATGCTCATCTGAGTCCTGGATGCCTGATGCAAGGAAGAAGATCCTGCTACCCTGCCAATGGTGAATAGGAGAATATTCATGTGTAGATCTCTCAAATCTTTAATAGCAATCTGAGTCCCTACTTTCTTGGACCCCTCTACACAATAGACGTGGACATAGTCATCCATAGTAAGCCCTCCCAAAGGCTTGCTGTGCAAATCTACTGGGTCTCCCCTCCATGAGAGTCTAGTAATGAAGTAGAAGTCTTATACCTCTATGTGTATGGGCATTTGATCTATCATGAAGCAATATTCCTCCAGTTCCTAATAATTTACAAGCATTTCAAGTAACCGAACATTACTCTTCATATTTGGCATTTTGAAAAATTTGAGCAATCCACAATTTCGGAGGATATTGAGCGATTGTTGATCTTGCATTACTTCATTGTCAATTGCACTATGCTCACGTTCCCTCCAGGTGATAGTCATCCTGAAAAAATTCATTCATTTTTCCATTAGAAATGCTTTTTTACATTTCGGGTTGCGCATATGCGACTTACCCTGTACACAGTCGCGTATATACGCGGCTTGGTCCATACGAACCCGCGTATGCACAGAGCCCTAAATTAAAACAAATATTTCTATGGTGAAATTTCCAAATTTTAACTCTATTAATGGACAAAATTGATAATAATGATGGATTAAGAGCTTACCTAACTGATTCTACGAAGTTTGATCACCGATTGCTCCTGTTTTGACGAAAGAGGCTTTTTCTCCAGAGCTCGTTTTCCCAAATCAGCAAGTAACAATGAACCAAATGTGAGGTAACATGTGTATTTATGCCCAGAATTTGAAAATTTTTGCAAAAATTTGTTATGCTTATTTTTTCAATCTATCTTAAGCTGCATAACCCAGATGCTTGGAAGTGCCCAGATTGGTATATTTTCAGGTACATTTTGATGAAGTTGAGATTTTTCAGGTTTTTGATCCATGACTGCTGACTCGCCATGGAAGGTAATGATATTCACTGGCATATAGGTTAGGGAATACACTTTTCCGTTGCATTTTTCATACTAGCCTCCATTCTGATCACTTGCCATAGGGTCGATCCCATCAGGTCATGAGTATTTAACCCATTTCACTCGCCGATTTTTAATCATGACTTGGTGGTTGAGCCTTCCTTTACATGGGCTTCTTAGTTAGTTCCTCGCTATCACTTGTTGCCCATGCTGCGTTTTATGTAGGCTCGGGAGTCCTCTTTAGTCCCGCCATGACTTATGTGTTGAAGCTTCATTCTTCTTCTTCTTCACTATCATTTTTCTGGCTATTACCCTAGAGGCTCCCTGGTGTTGTTGAGTTGTAATGCTGCATTGCATACTGGCTACTTGTTTATCCTGGCCTTTATCCGGCTTCATTTGGACTCGATGTTTAAGCCATATTTTGACCTTGGCTGTCTGTACAAGTTAACCATTGCATGCACTTAGCTATCCCAACTTGACACCCTTTTTACCCATGGATGGAACATTCCTTTGAGTATCGCTTACCAGTTTTGGCCACATTGCATTGAGCATAGGATAGTTCCTATCCCAGGAACTAGTGCATCTGTTTCTTGATACTCGTTCTATCCATTGTACCATAGCATTATTTTATTCTTTTTCAGGCTTATTATATGAAAAAGACAAAAAAATCAAATATAACAAAAAGAGCGGGAACGGGATGTTACTTCGTAATTTGATGGCAGTACAGTATTAGTTTTTCGCCCTTGAACAAAGCACATACACTTATATATTTCCTTAATTTGGGATGGTTTTAGTTTTGACCTAGGTTCAGCTTTTGCCTTGTTTCACTGGTCATTCCTCCCCCGATTGGTTATCTCTTCCAATCATATGGAGAGTTTTTTTTTGCCTCCTGCATAACAGACTTATACAGTGTCATTTTTACTGCCATGGTCATCACGAGTCGTGATTTTGTTCAAGGGAAGTCTAACCAAAGTCGGCAATTCTGCGGTGTCTCTCGACTAATTATTTCAGTCGGCCTACCCAGTCTTGTCAGTATCTTGTTCTATCACATCAGATGTTTTGGCCTTCTGCTTGTGCTGGTTTGAGAAGGTCTCCATTGACTTCTTGCTAGCGGGTTTGTCTCTCATCGACTACGACATATTGCTCTGAGAGTAAACCTAGAGCCGCACCCTGGCCCTATTTCCATCATTGATAGGTGACCTTGTGCTCAGCATTTGATCATCATTATGGGTATTTGACTGAGTGGTTTCCCCTGTATTCGACGTCAGCATACATTATCACACTTGGGATTCGTGCAGTACCTTGATTTCCATTTGACCCTATTGATGGATATCTCGCCTCTGTGTCAGCTTTCATTATTGGTTGGTTTGGGGGCTTCTTTCATGCGCTAGCTTCATCTTGTGCATGTTGGAAACGTACTTCGGTTTGGTTCCGTCACTCTGCTTCGTCCGATTCCTTCCAAATCTTGGCCTACGGGTTACACTCGCGCTGGACTGATGTGGGATGCCTTAATGCCTTCCTTCCAATAGATATTTTCCCATCGACTCCGACTCATTTCTCTGGGAATAAGGTCTAGAGTCTTTTGTCAGTACCTTAGGGTTTGCAGTCATCAGTGGCAGACTCTTTGCTATCGACAGTGGGGATTAATCATTGCCTCCTGATTGGTAGATTCTTCCAAGTGTTCGACTTCAAATCATTTATTCACACTTGTTAGATTGTACTGGGGCACCTTGACACTCATTTTCATTATTGGTGGGTTGTCTCGCGTTGGTTAGCGGTATACATTATTGACCGGTAATCCAACGATTTCTCACATGGTTGACTTCAGCTCATTTATTCCCATTGTGTAGAATTGTGCCATTGAGATCGGTGAAGACCTTGGGTTGCATCAACATCTTTCGGTTCACTTTTGACAGTCCATTCAGTTTCTGCCCATGATGCCGTTCACCCTTATATGTTGCAGTGTCAGTACAGCAGCATCCTATATGTTGGCTCCCGAGTTATGTGATTGTACCATGTGTTCCACCCCTTATGATTTGGTACCTGGAGATTCAGTTACTTTTGTGATCAGACATCCATTTTCAGCACTATTGATCAGTTTGATATATGTGATACTTGGACATTGATTCCGACTTGTACTTCCGGGCCATGCTCAGTTGATTCATTGTGTACTTTCAGTTCAGCTATACTTGTATACATTCTGGATCTATTCTGTACTTTATATATGGATATATTTTTGACTGAGCATGGGTATGCCCACCTCAGACATGAGTTGACTCTCTATTTTCTTTCATTGGTTTTTGGTAGGCTGAAATCTGGTGAAGTCCTCTCTTGTCCTCGCGAAGTTCTTTCTATGCACATAATATATTTCGGCCATCATGTACCCCTTCTGACCTCATATATTAGGGGGCATATGTTATAGCATCATTTTTCACCGTCATGTGATTCATGATTGTCTTTTTGGCCTTGGGCACCCATTCCCACAGACTTGAATAAAGTTCATTAAAAACAGTGTTTAAAATCCCATACGTGGGTATGCCCAGACTTTTCCGCGTGTATACGCGAGTCCATAGATACTTTTCCGCGTATGCCATTAAAATCATTAAAAAATATATAAAAATCCCTATTTTCGAGGCTAGGTTGATGGTTATTCCCGTAATTTAACCACCCCAGCCCGTGGCCAACTGTTTCCAACAGATTGAAACTACTTTGAGGGAGTATAAAAGCCCCTCATGTGTATGGCCTAAGGGAGGGAGAAAATTATAGACATTATACTCTGTTGGAGCCCCAATTCAAGTCTGATTTCCCGTGCCTCCTGCACTTCCCAGATTTTTACAGGAAACCCTTGTTTCCTGGAGATGTTCATCAGCTTATATGTCATCTCGTGTGCACAAGTCTTGAAATTATCCTAGCGAGGCAAGGGCGGGACGGATCCGGATGACGGTCTGTTCGAAGATCGTGGAAGGATTCAGGTGATCTCTCCACCTTTCTATTATTGTACATGCTGTTTATAATGAAGAAGAACCATCTTGTTCCCGAATTCATGTGTTAATATCTGCTTGCATATGTGAAAATATTGTTAATTAAGCATTTATTATTGTTTATATGATGTTTCACATGGATTACACTAACATTTAGGAGAGATATATGTTGTACAACTAGATTTCCGTGCATTTTCTTTCTTGATTTCTAGGTTGAAGAGGAAGAAGGGTTGCTGGGGGTTTGGACCCCGCGGGATCCACATCAAACGTAGGATTTACGGGTGAGTTCTACAATCGATGTTATCTAGTTTTTAGCATACAAGTTTGGTTGTGTGAGTCCTTCTTGAATAGCATGCCCTGATCTATGGAGGTTTTGACCCAACGACCTCTAGGGAGTTATTTCCCGAAACAAGAGCTCCAACCAAAAAATATTAAAAGGCCATGAACTGATCCTCAGAATCCTTTTTATCATTGAGGCCTTTATTTTCTTCATTTTCCTCTATTTTTCGTTCAATTTCCTCTCATGCAAATATATGACTCTTCACCATGCTTTTCTCCTATTTTACTTCATTTTCATAAATAAATGCCAATTATCTCCACTTTTCCTTTTCAAATTTCCTTAGCTAGGATGTTTTTCCCACCATTCAGCTTGGAATACATGTCCCATGGCCTTGGTCTTATATTATTTACATGGAAACTTAACCGGGGTCGTTAAACCCCCCCCCCCTTGGGGGAACACTGTCCTCGATGTTCAATGATGCTTATAAGCAACAAAACATACTTCCTATGGAGTTTTATAAAACAACTCGTTGTAGTATTTACAACATATCAATCGCTGAAGACATGACCACCATACTTCTTATGGAGCTTTATAACCCAACTCGATGCAATATTTACAATGACAAACACATATACTCATGCACATTTTCTTCAACCAACAAATAATCACAATGTCTATGGAGATTTATAAATCCAGCTCAATAAAATATTTAGAATAACATACACATACATACATATGCACATTTTCTTCAACGAACAAATAAAAGGATATGATGCTTGCATCAGTGATGAGGTAATTCAGTGGCTCACACCTCCACCCTAAAAAATAGTACTAGGATTCACCTCATTCCCAGGAAGCATAAATTCCAATGCCAAAATATAGGTCCACATCCAATGTCCAATGCTACAATCCTTGCGCCACCTATTCTATCAGGGAGCAATTAATGACTCATTGTTCTAGCGCACACTCCCAATGTGTTTATGGTTCCATCTAACAATGCTAATGACAAAAAAAAATTCATTCCTTGACCTTCCCTTCTCTACTACACATTCCCTCTAGAAATAATGTAACCCCATCCATGCAGTTACACACCTTCCAAGTTCCACTAGAATCCCCATCTCGGGAGATCCATCACTTGACAAGGTTTCCTCGCATCGGAAGGTCCACAAAACAAGGAATATCCCTACCTCAAAACCATCATACAATTAATAATATGCTCATTGAAATAAGTGGACATTATTGGGTACCAGTGGCCCACAATGGCCCTACTCCTGAAGTGATTTACCATCATACTGCTGTATGTTCCAATTCCTTTTTGTTGTTGCTGCTAATTGTTGCAGTATGTTTCAACCACCCAAAGTAGGAATTTCTTGTATCAAGCTCATAATTTCCATTAGACCCAAAATGAACTGAAATAAATTCAACTCTTACCTCATTGGTGGCTCGTCAATAAGGTACATTTTCAATTCTATTTACTTCCTCTTACAACAAGTCAAACTAGCTCTTCGATCAAATTATCATGTATAAACATATCACATCTGATTAGCTCAAAAATAAAATGTCATATATCAAAATCATAGATCACATGTAACCATCATATATCATAGTCATAGATTACATGAATAGATAAAGCTGAAATGAAATACTTATACTTATCTTTCAAATGGTTCTTTTCTTCTGTCTTTGTTCCTTTCTTCTTTCCATACACACACCAGATTGGTTTCCAAACACGGAAAGCACCCAATTCCTTCTCTTCTCTTCAATCATTTACACATACACACAATGTTCATCACAAAAAACACCCACACATGGTATAACACACAATACATACAACTACACCCGGTGTACATCACAACACATACACCTACACCTAGTGTACAACACAACACATATACGTACAAAGAGTAGAACACAACACATACACATGCCACGATACAAAGACTACAAAATACACATAATACAATACCACATGTGCACAACAAAACGTGTACAACATGTGCACAATACCACATGTATACAACAATCACCTGCATAACGTGTATGCAACACCACATTTACACAAACCCACTTGCACAATGTGTACACAACACCACCTGTACAATGTTACACAACACTACATGCACACAACACCACATGCACACAACACCACATGTACCATATGTACATAACACCCCATGCACATAGCACCACATGTACAACATGCACACAACACCCTATGTACACAACACCTCATATACAATATGTACACAACACTGCATATCCAACATGCACACAAAACCATATGTACATAACACCACATATAAAACATGTACACAACACCATATGTGCACAATACCGCATATACAACATGTACACAACACTGCATATGCAACATGTACACAACACCAATACTGCACATCTGAAGAACACACCATCTCTTCCAAACAACCTTACTTCTACTGTCTCTTTGCTATCCATGAATGTCCCAGAATGTTACAAATCACACTTCTTTCATTCCGCTAATGTATCTCTCAACATTACCTTCCATAGCATAAACATGGGCATAGTATAAGCACATACTATCAATTCATATCCACATGATACTGACCTCATAGATCTATCATGACTACTCTTACCACTTTATTCCTCATAAGAATAGGAACCTCTTCATTCCATTCACTCGCATAAGCAATCATTCCTCCACAAGCATGATCCCTAACAACAACATACATACATACATTAATACATATATGGAAATCAACATAATCACGATCACAACATAATTACTGGATATCATAAGGTCTAGGTTAACTTAGCCAAGGAATTTGATACCTTAATCCCATTTACTTTACCTTTCCCATTACCTTTCTCATGGCTATCCTGCCACTATCCATTTACCTCAATGGACCCAACTAGTCCAACAAGTTGTCATTTTCTTGCTTTCAACTGCCCTTTATTCATGCACCAAGCTTCATTTGAGTATTTAATTACTTGTTGGGTACCACAAATCTCTTCTTGTGCTCCATTAAATTTCCTCTTTCCAAGCCAACTCCAAATACCCTCAAAACATAAAAGGAAAGAACAAAAGGAAAACATGAAGAAAACCATGGAAAACCAACAACAATACAACAACAAAAACAAAGTGGCATGGCCATGCACCAAACACAATAAAAACTACAAATCAAGCACAAAAAAAATCACAAAACACCCAAAGAACAAGACTTGCAACAAAAACCATGAATCAACCCCCATAGTTTCAGAGTGCTTCCAAGGGTTCATGAGTGACAACTCATGCCGAGCCTTCTTCAAGATCTATGATAATATATTTTTCCATCTGATTCATTACATCACACAACATTAGCTCATGCTTTTATTTATGCCTTACAATATTAGGCTCAGACTCTTATCTCAAATATCGACCTTAAATTAACAACCTATCTTTTACACTAAAATTTTTCACCATGACATTTAGCTGTCTATATGGGTTCATCATTACCTATTTATTGCTGCCTTAGAGGTGTAAAAACATAAAGTTCCTGAACCAAGTCTTGGAACTGGAGAAAAGCTCTTAAAAATCCAAAAAAGCCTAACTCCACACTTTTCCTAGTCATTCCCTGTGGTACCGTGGCTAACTGCTATAAAAACTATGTTACATCCCGCACGTAAAGCTCATTAAAACCGCGGCCCCCCATAAAAGTTAAAATAAAGAGAAAAGTAAGTTCTAGAAGCCCAGCTGGTCGAATATTCTCCCAGCTGGGGCCTTCTAGAAGCCCTATCTGGTCGAGCTTTTCCCCTTCCATTCATGAACCTTCATCCCTTCATAAATGGAGCTATCCCTTGGTTTTTGGAGCTAAAATCCCATGATGAGAGGGTTTTATCCCTTCCTTTTTGGAGCTGAAACTACCTCTCTACAGCTATAAATTGAGACCATGTTTCAGTCTCAAGGGTAATTTTTTGTACTTAGTAGATGGTATTTACTTCTTAGCTTGTAGAAGAGAATTGCTGAAGAAATTAGACTCTCCACATTTGGCATCAATGGCATGAGAGAGATTAAATACTCATGGCCATAGTCTTATGATGATTCAGAGAGTTGGAGTTTTGTCAAACTGAGGAAAACGGCTGTTCGGGACCCCAGAAGAACCTGTACAAAGATCAAGGTGTCAAGGTTGTAAGGTTTCTTATTTTATTCAAAGTTAATACAAATGGATTCTATTTTCTCATTGAGTTGTTCATCTATCTTTTGAATGATTTAATTCTTAGACTCCTTGATCACTAAGATAGATTATTGCTTTCGAATTATCATATTTTGTAGATGCTTTTGATCTGGTTTTTCTGTCTTTGATTGCAGATCTTATATGCTGGATCGATAAATTCTGGAGCAACTGGATTGAATATCAAGCAAGCATTGGACTTCAGGTAGGAATATATATCCATATTTAATGAGTAATTATTAAGCAAAATGGTCTAGAGAAAATGGTATACCTCTGTCTGTTTGTTTCTAGATATCCTTAGGATACTAGGGAGATTGTTCTCGTCCGTAAGAGGTATTCGTCCGTGCAACAAAATGGCGACTCCACTGGGGAATATCTGAAATTAGTTTTCTTTTATTTTCAGTTTGATTTTTGAAATTTCTTTGACTGAGATTAGCTCAAAACTTGATTGGGTAGAAAACTCAATAGGATCCCTGACTGTAAATCTGTATTTTTATTTTTTCTATACTTTTCCTGCCTTCCTCACTTTTTTCTTTAAAACACAGAGGTAGACTCTACAATCTTTAGTAGAATAAAGTGCGGTACTGCACCTTATTCCATTAAAAACCGTGGATCTTTGGAAAGTTTAGAAAAAGTAGAAATTTTGTTTTCTGGTATCCCATTACTTAATTTTTGTTCTTTACCCAATTTGCCTTGATTGTCAAAGACTTCTGTCAAGGTTTCTTTCAACAATTTCTATGATTAAGTGATATATTCAGTTAGTTTGCATATTATGAGTAAAAAATTTTCCTAGTCCTCCCATTGCTATGAATCAGAAACTTTTGTATACCTCAGCTACTTGGTATTTCATTGCTTATTGTTATTCTTATGAAAATTTGATTTTATTTTCATTTGTAAACTTGTAAAACCTTTAGATTGATAAGGTCTGAATTTCATTTTAAAACTATTTTTGGATGCTTTGATTTCTTTCTGGAATAAGCAGAATTTTTTTGGTTAGATTACAAACCAGGCTTAAACATCCTCCAACTTTTAGATAGAGTTCAAAATTTGACATTTCTTTTAGTTTTGAATTTTGTAGTTTTAGGATTTTTAGTTTTATTTTGGAAGACGTTTGTTTTTGTTTCCAATCTAAATGATATAGGGAATTTCATTTTGAGCAAAAGATATTTTTGGAATTGAAATCTCTGAATTGTCTTCTTTTCAAAGTTTCTCATATAGGAAAGAAGGAATTTATATTTTGAAAGTTTCTGAAAATTTCTCAACCCTTTCCTCTAGTTAGATTTCATTGAAAAGAAATGAGTTGTTTATCATATAGATGCATTATAGCGAATTTTGAGTCCGGTCATTAAAACATCATCAAGTTTAATTTCCGTACCTATTGTCCTAAGAAACTGCCAATTAAAAGTAACACTTAATTAAAATAAATCTAGAAATTTTATATTTTCTAGGGATCTTTTCCACCAACATAGTTTAGGCTAGTGCCTTGGAATAGGTTTTAGTTAACTCTCCAAGACAGTAAAAACAAACAAGTAGTCGATCTTGCGGTAGGAAAATCCAATAGTAGCATGTATGCTCTGGGAAGCTCCTCCTAAAGGAGTCAAGCATGAGATCATATCCGAACCAGTGAGGTAATCATACCTATCTCATTGGGAATGATAGAAGGTGTGCATGTATTAAAAACGGTAAACCTCAGATAGACCATTTCCGAGGAGCCTGGGGTCACTTGTTGGTAAACCTTGGATTATGTCAAGGAGCCTTCAAGGGGATTGAGCTTGTTACTCTACCCTTGCGTGTATATCGGATCGTAGACTGTTCCCCTAGGTATATGTGTTCCTTTTGGTGACCTTAGAGGCCATAAAATTTAGGATTCTTTCCCAAGGTGACGGTGGAGGGGAGGTCCCATTGTACCTGGAGCAGACATCGACTAGACTCGCTTAGACTCTCTGGAGGGTTATCTTCACTCGAGATGGTTTAAGTGGAAAAACTTGCACTAGTCTATTTCATTAAGCAGGTTGTCGGGGTAACTCTTCCAACCGCCATTTCTGCATTAAAATTCTACGATGTTGGATTTCATCACCAACTAGTGTTTTTAGTGCAGGAATCTATTGTTTGTGTGTGGATTTATCTCTTAAATTTTTATAGGCATGTGATTCATTTTGTTGTTTCCTTAGAGAATTTAGGGTTTGTTTGAATTATTCTTTGTTTGCATGTGTTAAAAGTTTTAATTGTGGCTGAATTACCAAGACGATCACGTAGAACTCAGGGGAAGCCCCCTGAGTACACACCAAGCCAACTAGAAAGACTTAAATCTCTGATACCAAATGTTATCGGTAGAACTGGATTAACAGAACAAAGAGAATCATCCATAATTATTCATCCTTATTCTAAATTAGATCAACCGTAAATAGCAGAACATACTCCATAGACAGTTTCAATTTCCAAATTAACTGAAGTTGCTTCTACAACAAGTGAATTATCACTCGAAGAACCTGAATTTTCTGAACCAGAAACTAAACCTGCTACATCAGAACCTACTTTAGAATTCACTACTCCAACTTCCAATTATCCTGATTCACCCAGAGTAAGAAATCGGATTACAGAATATCTCCCTCCTGGTCTCATTAGTATTGAAGAAATCCCTGATATAGAGGAAGAGATTGTTCTTCCTTCAACTCAGGAAACTTTAGAACTTAGAGAACGTGAATCAATTTTTTACAGTCCTTTTAGACAAGATGCTTGGTATTCTTCATTGATAGATTTTATACAAAACATAGTTCTTCAGTACTCGCCACCCCGAATTCCTTTTTCCCCTACACCAATAGGTTACAGACCTACGCTAAACATGTCTAGTGAGTCGTCTATGTTTACTGAATCACCAAAAACATTTCTACATGGTGGTCTATCTGTTCCTGTAGGCTATCAGTCGCTCTCTGGTACATTCTCAGGAGAATATATTCTTCCTAACAAACCAATGAAATCATCTGGCCCGAATGAATCAAATACTGGAACTTTGAACAATGAGAAATTTTATATGATGTCTGGAAATATCCCGAAACCCGGTTCTCAAGGTAGTAATGTATCACCTGGGGGGAAATCTCAAAATAGTCAAATAAAACCTTAGTATCAACCTCAAGGATAGTACATACCCCAGGGTCAGCCTTAGGGACAGTATATGCCTCAAGGTCAGTACGTGCCTCAAGGTCATTATCAACCTCAAGGGCAGTACCTAGTTCAAGGATTGCAACCTACTTTAGGACAACCGTTCTATCCAGAAAAATAAATCATACAAGGAGGTGGAAATTATCCAGTCAATTATCAGCCATATATTCAACCAAGTTACGGTCCATCTTATGTACAACCTTCATTGGGACCTTCATATCCTGGAATGGTGCGGGATCCATCTCAAGTCCAACAAAATTTACAACCAAATATGCAAGTACCTTATTATCAAGCTGGACAAAAAATTGGTTATAATCAACCCCAAAAACTTTTCCAACCTGTCATCCAAACACCTACATCTGGTCCTGTTCAACAGCTTGGTCCGAGTAAACCTACGACTCTGCCCCAAACAGTTGCTCAGACTTCTGTTCAACCAACCACACCTATTCCTGGAGTTTCTATAGCTCCTATCACATTTGCCCGTCAAACATCAGTGCAGATTCCTTAAGTTTCTATTCTGTAGTCTGGACCTACAATTCAGACTACTGTTTAGGTGCTGACATGACAACCTGGTACAAGTACAGTTATAACAAGTCAACCTCAGTTTACTTATCAATCATATCAGGAGCCGTATCAATATGGACCTGTTCAAACTCTAGTCTACCCGCAATAACCATACCCTGGGTATACATATCAGACACCTGTTCAACCCCAGTATGGTCCGGTTATTCCTGGTTATCTAGGAGGCACTCCGATTCCCAATGCACAACCTATTCCAAGTTATCCTGGATATCCTCCTCCTGGGACTGGTTTAGTCTCAGAAAGTTATCAAAAAGACCCTACCCGTTGATTTCCATTCATAGCAACTTTAGATTTACCGGATTTATCTTGCCTTATGAATGATCCTATCTATTATCATCCGTATTGGCTGCCTATGCTGCATAATTTTCCGAGTGATATCCCAAAGTTTGAAGGAAAATCAGGAGAGGATCCTTCTAACCATGTCATGACTTACCACTTTGGTGTGCATCCAACTCATTAATCGACAATTCCATTCGACTTAGACATTTTCAAAGAACATTAATAGGATTAGCTACCAAGTGGTAGAGGCTCATTTACCAATTTCAACGCTCTAGCAAATGCTTTCTTAACTCATTTTCAGTTTCCAATCAAATACGAAAATGGCACGGAATTATTAACTTCACTAAAACAATCTACGTCTACATACATGTCAGATCATATACATGAATGGAAATGTAGAAAATGTTTGGTAAATTTTTTTATCGTGGATCAAATATTGGTAGAATGGTTTGTTAAATCATTGCTACCAAAAATCACTGAAGATGTAGCCAAAGTAGGAGTTGTAACCAAAGAACAAGTTATTGCTCAAGCTCAGTATCTAGACTTGGTATATACCCAGTCTGGAACTTGGTATGAGAAAATTCTTGATTTACTGCGTCCTGTTCAGATAACAGTAACTCCTTCAGGGTCTCATGCTGCTAATGGTGTAATCAGTTCAATTAGTATGACTAAGAGTAAGAAGAAATCTTCAAAGGTTACTTCTCCCATAATAAATTTGCCTGATTCACCAAAAGGAGAATCTTCCCTGGAAACTTATGCCAATATTCACATTGTATATTCATCTACTGCAAAGTCAAAATCCAGCAACAAGAAGAAAGGGAAGAAAAATAATAAAAAGACTTCATCTCCCAAGGAAAAAACTGATAAAAATGAATCAACTGATGATAAATGGAAACCTCGTTATCCTTGTCTTATCTGTGACGAGGATCATTTCACCAAGGAATGTCCACATAGGGCCGAGGTATCTAAATTCATCAAAGGTTCATCCACCCATGCTATTTTGAAGGATACTTTTCCAGTTCAAGATATCAAAATGATTGGATCTTCCTCTAATACATCAACATATATTTTGATGGTTGCAACTTGATCGAAAGATTATGGTAGTAAAAATCCTGTTGCTGGTAAAGAAGTAGAAAATTATAATTCTGCACCAACTACATCTCCTTTGGTTTCTGATCCACTGCATATCAAGAAACCAAATCCTGATTTAGTAATCAAACCACTTGCTAAAGGTGTACTTCGTAAATTAGCTTTCAATCCACATGCGAGAGCTGCTCAGAATTACAACATTGTGGAAGATTTAGCAATATCTCCTTCAGCGATGTCAGCCTTGGAAGTGCTGCAATCATGTCCGAAACAAAGGAAACTACTCTTATCAGTAATTGGAGCTGTAGATCTTCAGGATTCAAACCTCATGGTCTTTGATTTAGAGAATTTTACACCTCATCTCCCTCATCAAATGGCTTTTCATATCCCAGTACTAGTAAAAAATAGACTTTGCTTTCGTATTGTTATTGATGAAGGAGCATCTATGTGTATCATGTCGTTAAACTGTTGGAAATCACTTGGTTCTCCAACCCTTATCCTCAAAGCTTTTGACGAAAGAGGATTCTATCCATTTAGAATTTTACAGGATCTACCTATATAAGTTGAAGGAAAAACTGTTAATTTAGATGTGGAAGTAATTGATGCCCCTCTAGATTACAACCTTCTTCTGGGTCGAAGTTGATCTTATGCTATGATTGCTGTCGTGTCATCCGTCTTTCGGATAATTATGTTTCCTCATTAAGGAAAGATTGTGAAATTCGATCAGCTCTCATAATATTCGTTTGACCCAGCTTCTACTGATAGTATTCAGCACGTTGGAAAAATGACTATCCCTTATGAGGATGTAGGAGTAGGTTTAATGAAATATTCTGCTTTAATGGGAACTTTTTCTATGCCTCCACCTAATGTACCACATAATATTGCTAATATAAATATGATTACATCAAACACTATTCCATTTGCTGATACTTGGATAGTGCCTTTAGAATCAGAACTGGATTCATTCAATGGCATGATGCCTTTGAGTCCTTTTGAAATAGCATATCAAGCAGTACAGTCATTTTCTGATCCTTTATCAATTGATGATGATCCAATGAATGTGATGAATGAAGAATCATTTTCAACATCAAGCTCCAGTCCAACATCAATTCTTGATCCTTTTAAACAAGTGTTTCATATTGATGAAAGCATTCATGAATTATTGTCTGTAGATGAATTTCCATGAGATGATCTCCATCATAGGTCATCATTTTTATCTGAGCTTTACAAATTCGAAAATAAAATTTCCTCTACTTTTACAGCTGATTATGTCGAGGAACCTCAGAGTCCAATCTCGATCACAAATTTGGATTCTGAAGTAAATTTGGGGAATATTTCTTCTACCATTCCTGTTGACATATTAGTGAAACCTGGAATAATTGAAAACATTCATATAAGTGCTTCGTGTATGTCAGATGAAATTTCTACATATAAATCCCTGTTTCAAGAATTCCGCGACATATTTTTCTGGTCTTATGAAGAAATGCCAGGAATCGATCCTAAAATTGTCATTCATGAAATAAAGACTTACTTGGATGCTAAACCTATCAGATAGCGATTACGTCCGATACATCCACGAAAAGCTGCTGCCATTAAAGCCGAAGTTGAGAAATCACTGAGAGCAGGTTTTATTTATCCGATCCAGTTAACGGATTGGGTATCTAAGATCGTTCCTGTTACGAAAAAATAAGGAAAAATACGAGTATGTGTTGACTATAGGGATATTAATAAAGCTTGTCCTAAAGAAAATGATCCAACTCCTTATATCAACCAAATTATTGACGATTATGATGGAAATGAAATGTATTCATTCATGGATGGATTTTCCGGATACAATCAAATAAACATACTCCTTGCTGATCAACCAAAAATAGCATTCATTTGTCCTCGGGGAACATTTGCTTACTGTAAATTACCTTTCCGATTAAAAAATGCTGGGGCAACTTTTCAAAGGGAAATGTGCTATTCTTTTCATGACATTAAACACATTGTGCAACCTTATCTCAATTATTTAACTGCTCATTCATTACACAGGGAAGATCATCCAACTCACTTACGAGCGATTTTTATGAGATGCAGGTATTATAAGATTCGCTTGAATCCACACAAGTGTGTTTTCTGTGTATAATCTGGTAGGTTACTGGGATTTGTCATTTTGAAAGAAGGAATTTGTGTCGACCCTTCGAAGGTTGAAGCTATTATTAATTTACCTCCTCCTTCCTCACTCCACCAACTCCAAAGTTTGCAAGGGAAAGCAAACTTTCTATGTAGATTCATCCAGAACCAGTCCACGAGAGATTAAATGAATGTTTTCAATTATTCCAGGTTTCACGAAGCACTTATATGAATGTTTTCAATTATTCATGTGGAGAAATTGGCCTCGGTAGAAGTTCAAGCTGTCCAATGTTTTCATCATTACATTTTGTTACGAAAAACAACTGTGATTTCTAATTGTAACTCGATGATGTACATTTTGACTAAACAATTGCTCAGGGGAAAATAATTTAAGTGGATATTTATCCTTCAAGGGTTTGATTAGAATTTGAAAAATTCAAATCAAAGAAATCACTGGTATTCGCCGAACTTATGTGTGACTTCCCGAATACTGAAACAAAAACTGTGGTAGAGCATCCGATCAATGATGAATCTCTGTTTCTTATCAGTACGTTATATCCTTGGTATGGGGATATCATAATTTATCTCCAAACCCAAACTTTTCGGCCTGAAATTTCACGTTCATATCGACGAAAGATCCGTTACCAATCCCAACAATACAATATTGTTGGAGACACACTTTATCGTCATGGTGTGGATTTTTTATTTCAACGTTGTTTAACTCATGAAGAGGCTGAACAAGTTTTGAATGACTGCCATTACGGAGCATGTGGCGGTCATATATCTGGGTATGTCACAAACCAAAAGATATTGTGCACTGGTTATTTTTGGCCTTCGTTATTTAAAGATTGTATTCTTGCAGTCCGAAAATGCCACAATTGTCAAAATTTTGATTAGAAAATGTGTGCACCACCAGCTCCTCTTCACCCCATAATTGTTGTCGGTCCTTTTGCAAAATGGGGAATTGATTTCATTACATGTAACCCTCACTTGGCCGGGGGGCATGGCTATATTATTCTCGTAGTAGATTATTTTACCAAATGGGTAAAGGTGATGCCTACATTTGTGGTAGATGGAAAAAATGTAGCTAATTTTGTATTCAATCACGCGATTTCTTGATTTGGTGTACCCCAAGCTATCATTACTGATCATGGGATCCATTTTTGAAACATTATGATGACTGAACTTTCCGACCAGCTTGGCCTACGACATGATAGTTCTACTCCATATTACCCGCAGGCTAATGGTCAGGTTGAAGCTGTCAATAAAGTTTTAACCACTATGATTAAAGGGATAATCAAAATTCATAAATAAAATTGGCATACTATGGTTTTCTCAGCACTTTTGGCATACCTAACCTCAGCAAAAACCGCAACAGGTTTCACTCCTTTTCAACTGGTCTACGGTTTAGAAGCTATGTTACCGATTGAATGCAAAATACTGTCACTCCAATTAGCCATAGAGTTACTACTAGCTACCTCTGAAGAGGAAAAAAACTTTTTGTACTTAGAAAAATTAGATGAGACTCGACGCACCATTGAATTAGCAACCGAAGCTCATAAAAAATGCGTTAAAGCTCAGTACGATCGAAGTGTTACACCTCATGTTTTTTCAGAGGGTGACCTAGTATTGGTATATGACCAAGCTAATGATAAACTAGGAGCTGGGAAATTTGAACCTATGTGGCATGGTCCTTATATTGTTAAGCGAGTTCTTGCAAAAGAGGCTTACAAATTGATTGATTATAACAGGGTCTCTTTAGGTAAACCCAGAAATGGACTTTATCTAAAGGGATATGATGCTTGATTTTTTGTGTGAAGATATTATCTGTAGATTAGTTATTTTTTCTAGATTAGCTGCTTTAGATTATATGAGTGTGTTTAGTTAAGGTTTGCGTTGACTACTATTCCTGCTTATCTTGATTACTCTTGATATTGTAGATGTCTATGTCCCTTCAAGCCTACATTGGTTTTGATAATGGTTCTTGTCGTAGTACACAAAATATCTCTTCTGCAGCCTGGGTCATCTATTCACCCACCGATGAGTTAGTTTCTATGCATGGGGTAAGCCTTGGTCAAACAACAAATAATGTTGCAAAATATAGCGTAGTGATTGAGTTATTATCTGATGCCATTTCATTTGGCATTCGGCGTTAGATCGTTAGGTTAGATTCTAAACTCATTGTATTACATTTAAACAGAGTATACGCAATTAAAAATCCAGTGTTACTGAGATTATTCTTGAAGGTTCGTCTCTTGGAAAGGAAGTTTGATTACATTGAATATCAACACATTTCGAGAAATTTAAATACATTGGCTGATGCATTAACTAATAATGTTATAAATAGAAATTTGCAACATTGAAATAGTAAGTTAAAACAACATTCGATAAGTGTTGAACAAGATAACCGTTGAAAGTAGTCATATCATAGATAGAGTTTGTGTTCAAAAAATATTACATCGTCGAGGACCATAGGTTTAAAACACCTTATGATCTGAAAGGTAATGATACAAAAATAAAAAATACAATGATCTGTGATGATCATCTACTATTCGTGGTGATGATCATGATAATACGCTATCGCTCATGCCACTCTATGCAAATATCTCCGAAACTGGCCATGAAAACCAACAACATGCCTCTGGAGGCCTAGAGTAATATCATCCATACTAGTCTCTGGAATGTCTCTGGTTAACCTCTCCAGGTTCTGCTCTAAATCAGCGAGAATCTCTGCTTCCTAATTCTTTGGTGGTGCAATAGCATCTGTTCGCTTCCTCTCGAAGTGGCGGATATTGGCTAGTCTTCGTGGACCAACATCTACATTTAAATTTTTGTCATCAGTATTAGACGATTGAAAAAAAAAATATAGTTAAAAACACATCAAAATGATTGATTTACCTAACTTATTCCACTGTGTTCCTGGAGGAAGAGGCATATCAGGGTCACTGCGGAAATCTATCCCAGCATACGGAAAATCTTCAATGATGAAGATTTGGTTCTGTAACCAATGAAAGTACGCAGGTGTAAATCAAACTATCTCAAAACCCTCTCCATGACGAGCCATCACTTGTACCCAACGGGCCATCCGAGGCTCTCTGACTCTACCAGCATAAACCGAGATAAGCTGGGGGGAAAGAGATGGAATACTCTCTAGAGCAAAAGAAACTATGATAGCTCCATATCCAAAGTTTTTCAAGTTTGCGTTCTTAGCTCTGGTCAATTTCTCGGTAGAAGTTCAAGCTGTCCAATGTTTTCATCATTACATTTTGTTACGAAAAACAACTGTGATTTCTAATTGTAACTCGATGATGTACATTTTGACTAAACAATTGCTCAGGGGAAAATAATTGAAGTGGATATTTATCCTTCAAGGGTTTGATTAGAATTTGAAAAATCCAAATCAAAGAAATCACTGGTATTCACCGAACTTATGTGTGACTTCCCGAATACTGAAACAAAAACTGTGGTAGAGAATCCGATCAATGATGAATCTCTGTTTCTTATCAGTACATTATATCCTTGGTATGGGGATATCATAATTTATCTCCAAACCCAAACTTTTCGGCCTGAACTTTCATGTTCATATCGACGAAAGATCTGTTACCAATCCCAACAATACAATATTGTTGGAGACACACTTTATTGTCATGGTGTGGATTTTTTATTTCAATGTTGTTTAACTCATGAAGAGGCTGAACAAGTTTTGAATGACTGCCATTACGAAGCATGTGGCGGTCATATATCTGGGTTAGTCACAAACCAAAAGATATTGTGCACTGGTTATTTTTGGCCTTCGTTATTTAAAGATTGTATTCTTGCAGTCCGAAAATGCCACAATTGTCAAATTTTTGATCAGCAAATGTGTGCACCACCAGCTCCTCTTCACCCCATAATTGTTGTCGGTCCTTTTGAAAAATGGGGAATTGATTTCATTACATGTAACCCTCACTTGGCCAGGGGGCATGGCTATATTATTCTCGTAGTAGATTATTTTACCAAATGGGCCGAGGCGATGCCTACATTTGTGGTAGATGGAAAAAATGTAGCTACTTTTGTATTCAATCACACGATTTCTTGATTTGGTGTACCCCAAGCTATCATTACTGATCATGGGATCCATTTTCGAAACATTATGATGACTGAACTTTCCGACCAGCTTGGCCTACGACATGATAGTTCTACTCCATATTACCCGCAGGCTAATGGTCAGGTTGAAGCTGTCAATAAAGTTTTAACCACTATGATTAAAGGGATAATCAGAATTCATAAATCAAATTGGCATACTATGGTTTTCTCAGCACTTTTGGCATACCTAACCTCAGCAAAAACCGCAACAGGTTTCACTCCTTTTCAACTGGTCTACGGTTTAGAAGCTATGTTACCGATTGAATGAAAAATACTGTCACTCCAATTAGCCATAGAGTTACTACTAGCTACCTCTGAAGAGGAAAAAAACTTTTTGTACTTAGAAAAATTAGATGAGACTCGACGCACCATTGAATTAGCAATCGAAGCTCATAAAAAATGCGTTAAAGCTTAGTACGATCGAAGTGTTACACCTCGTGTTTTTTCAGAGGGTGACCTAGTATTGGTATATGACCAAGCTAATGATAAACTAGGAGCTGGGAAATTTGAACCTATGTGGCATGCTCCTTATATTGTTAAGCGAGTTCTTGCAAAAGAGGCTTACAAATTGATTGATTATAACATGGTCTCTTTAGGTAAACCCAGAAATGGACTTTATCTAAAGGGATATTATGCTTGATTTTTTGTGTGAAGATATTATCTGTAGATTAGTTATTTTTTCTAGATTAGCTGCTTTAGATTATATGAGTGTGTCTAGTTAAGGTTTGCGTTGACTACTATTCCTGCTTATCTTGATTACTCTTGATATTGTAGATGTCTATGTCCCTTCCAGCCTACATTGGTTTTGATAATGGTTCTTGTCGTAGTACACAAAATATCTCTTCTGCAGCCTGGGTCATCTATTCACCCACCGATGAGTTAGTTTCTATGCATGGGGTAAGCCTTGGTCAAACAACAAATAATGTTGCAGAATATAGCGTAGTGATTGAGTTATTATCTGATGCCATTTCATTTGGCATTCTGCGTTAGATCGTTAGGTTAGATTCTAAACTCATTGTATTACATTTAAACAGAGTATACGCAATTAAAAATCCAGTGTTACTGAGATTATTCTTGAAGGTTCGTCTCTTGGAAAGGAAGTTTGATTACATTGAATATCAACACATTTCGAGAAATTTAAATACATTGGCTGATGCATTAACTAATAATGTTATAAATAGAAATTTGCGACATTGAAATAGTAAGTTAAAACAACATTCGATAAGTGTTGAACAAGATAACCGTCGAAAGTAGTCATATCATAGGTAGAGTTTGTGTTCAAAAAATATTACATCGTCGAGGACCATAGGTTTAAAACACCTTATGATCCGAAAGGTAATGATACAAAAATAAAAAATACAATGATCTACGATGATCATCTACTATTCGTGGTGATGATCATGATAATACGCTATCGCTCATGCCACTCTATGCAAATATCTCTGAAACTGGCCATGAAAACCAACAACATGCCTCTGGAGGCGTAGAGGAATATCATCCATACTAGTCTTTGGAATGTCTCTGGTTAACCTCTCTAGGTTCTGCTCTAAATCAGTGAGAATATCTGCTTCCTAATTCTTTGGTGGTGCAATAGCATCTGTTCGCTTCCTCTCGAAGTGGCGGATATTGGCTAGTCTTCGTGGACCAACATCTACATTCAAATTTTTGTCATCAGTATTAGACGATTGAAAAAAAAAAAATATAGTTAAAAACACATCAAAATGATTTATTTACCTAAATTATTCCACTTTGTTCCTGGAGGAAGAGGCATATCAGGGTCACCGCGGAAATCTATCCCAGCATACGAAAAATCTTCAATGATGAAGATTTGGTTTTGTAACCAATGAAAGTATGCAGGTGTAAATCAAACTATCTCAAAACCCTCTCCATGACGAGCCATCACTTGTACCCAACGGGCCATCCGAGGCTCTCTGACTCTACCAGCATCAACCGAGATAAGCTGGGGGGCAAGAGATGGAATCCTCTCTAGAGCAAAAGAAACTATGATAGCTCCATATCCAAAGTTTTTCAAGTTTGCGTTCTTAGCTCTGGTCAATTGGCCTTTTACATTAGCCAATACTCCTTCACACTAGTTGAAGATGGTGCCTCTGTAACATTCAACCGTTTTCTACATTTGGGCTTGAGTAGCAATGTGTGGAGCTGCACTCTCACACAATCTATCCACTGTGAACGCAACCACTTTGAGTTCAAGACAGATAATGGTTTTTATATAAATGCGGTTGTCTTTTGGATCAGCCTCTTTGTTACAAAATTCTTGTTGATAGCTAGCTATAAACTGGCCACCTTGTCTAGCTCCAAACAAGGAAATAGGTTTTCCTCTTTTGGAAAAACCTGTAAGGAAGTATATATCCTACAGCTCAATTTCGAGCCAGTGATCACCAATAATGAAACATTGTTCTTGAACATCCCACCTGTTCACCGACCATGTCAAGAGATCTACTTGAGCCCTCATGCCTTGCATTGCCCAATATTTGTATAATCCAAAATTTTTCAAAACACTCAATGTGGCTAAAATTCCCATAGCTGCCTCATCTACTGCCTCATGTTCACGTTCTCTCCATTCAAGCATTGTGGATGCTCTACAACAGACACATTGAAAGATTAGATTCAATTAGAATGGAAAAATTTTCCTTAAATTGAGAGAAATCATATTTTTATTTTGTTCACGGTGCCTCCGCACTTTTTGCATTAAGACAGTGCGAGTTACCGCACGCGTTATCCATGAAAAGTGCGGGACCTCGATAATTTTCCTTTGGAAAATTATCGGGGTTCGCAGGTACTGTGTGTATTACCTGCAGTACCCCGAGAGCGATTTTTTGAACCTATTTTTCTCTCAAAAAATGATTTTAAAGCCTAAAAAGAGAATGTAAATGGACAAAAATGAAGAGAAATGTATTGTGGATTACCTGGAGTTGACGGTTTTGGATTCAGACAGTTGGTTTTTCTGATATCTCCTTCCGAACTTTTTCTACCAAAAGCGCTCAACTTTCACTCTAGATGCAAATGGTAAAAATGAATTAGTTAAACGACTTTTTATAGGATTTTTTGAATAAATAAAATAATATTTTATTTATTTTCCACTTTTAAAGGTTGTTTTTCAAATATTTGTTACTTATCTAAAATAGGTATGTTTATTTTTTTGGGTTTTTGTGCAGAATACAGGATTTTCAAGTGAAATAATCATTTTGGCAATGAGTATGCTTTTTGTCACTTTTTCGAACTCGTTAAAACTTACAGAAAAAGTGATACCATATGAGTACATTTTATCACTTTTTCGAACTCGTTAAAACTTACAGAAAAAGAGAAACCATGGAGTCCTCTTTTAAGCCCTTTTCAGACTCTCTAAACATGAAAAGATTGCCGAGTACTTGACTATTCGAACTCGTTAAAGGAAATGAAAAGTCGTCCCTTTAGTATAAGTTTACCCCTTTTCCGGACTGAAATGGACTATTTACGAAAAAGGTATACGTTGACTAATCATGGTCAATAGAGTTATCTCTTGCAGTATTTTATCCTTTTTCGGGCTTGAGAGACTAAATTTACGAAAAAGTACACCCGTAGAGTTTTCTTAAGTTTTTCTTCTGACTCCCTAAAATTGAAAAACACCGAGTTTCACCTATACTAACTCATTAAAACCTAACAGTAAAGGACCTATAAATTATAAACAGGGATGAACCACTCCTTCTTAGGGTTCGATTTTAATACTAAGTTGGACTCATCCGAAGGATGAGCTTATATAACAAGCAAATGTTATCCTCCTCAAGCTTGTCAAAAATAAAGAGGTACTTTCCAGAAATGGTGGGGGAAAAAGAGAGAAGATGAATCCAGTTGTCACACTTTGTTTCAAAAATTTGTATACCACTCTTGAACACAACACTTTTGTCACATTCATATTTGGGTTGGGAAAATCCTTTGGCCAAATAGTTAATCAAACCACATTGAAAGTCTTCAGCCAGTTTCTGGGTATTAGCTTTAGGTCAATCATCACCATCTGCAGTGTCGTTATGTGTTCAACTAGAGATCAGTTTCATAAACCATTCATTGCAAACATTTGTCTCCATTTGCGTTGACCATCCCTGAGTCAGTCCTTGCTAAAAATTCTTCAAAACTTGACCTAATGGTTTTGTGTCGTGGGCTTTCCTATGACAGATCAATTTCTATCGATGACAGCTCATCATCCAGAAAGTTGATCTAGAATCCTAATAGTACCTTGGAATCTGCATGCCCTAATGGCAGGTTTCTCGCCTTCGATGATAGGTTGCATCATTGATCTTTGATCGAATGATTCTGTGAAATGTTTGACTTCAGATCAAAAATTCACATTTCATAGATTGTACTGAGTACTTTGAGAACCATTGTCATTATTGGTGGTTTCTCTCACACTTGTTAACAGTTCACATCATTGACTGGTAATCAAGTGGTTTCTATCATGTTCGACTTCGACACAATCAATCGCATGGATAGAATTGTACTAGTTCGAGAAGCAGGAATCAAGACCTTGGATCTAGTTTCCACCATCCAGGCTGCGAGGAATTTTATTATTCATCATACAATAGACTACTTCTAACAGATGACTGCG
The DNA here is from genome assembly GCA_034641835.2 of Pinus albicaulis. Lineage (NCBI taxonomy): Eukaryota > Viridiplantae > Streptophyta > Pinopsida > Pinales > Pinaceae > Pinus > Pinus albicaulis. The sequence continues at coordinate 436,492,433 of CM076577.1, read as the reverse complement.
TCCATACTGTGTCTACTCTTCATGTAATTCTAAAATAATTTCTTTATCAGAACATGTAGTTAGTTTTGATCTGAGTATGGGAATGCCTACCTCAACGATGATATACATATATATATTCTTGCATTGAATGTTTTTTCAGGGTTTCAACTGGTGTGCCTGTAGCCCGATCCTCAGAATGATAAAGCACTTCAATCTTTAGAAATCTTCAGAACTCTTCAGATTTCGCACTTTAGGGGGAAATCTATTACACTAAAATTTGTCACCATGACATTTAGCTATCTATATGTGCCATCATTACCTATTTATTTCTCCCTTAGAGGTCTAAAGACATAAAGTTCCTGAACCAAGTCTTGGAACTGGAGAAAAGCTCTTAAAAATCCAAAAAAGCCTAACTCCGCACTTTTCCTAGTCATTCCCTACGGTACCATGGCTAATTTATATAAAAAATGTGGTACATCCCGCACGTAAAGTTCATTAAAACTGAGGACCCCCATAAAAGGTAAAATAAAGAGAAAAGTAAGTTCTAGAAGCCCAGCTGGTTGAATATTCTCCCAACTGGGGCCTTCTAGAAGCGCTATTTGGTCGAGCTTCGCCCCTTCCATTCATGAACCTTCATCCCTTCATAAATGGAGCTATCCCTTGGTTTTTGGAGCTAAAATCCCATGATGAGAGGGTTTTATCCCTTCCTTTTTGGAGCTGAAACTACCTCTCTTCAGCTATAAATTGAGACCATGTTTCAGTCTCAAGGGTAATTTTTTGTACTTAGTAGTTGGTATTTACTTCTTAACTTGTAGAAGAGAATTGCTGAAGAAATTAGACTCTCCACATTTGGCATCATTGGCATGAGAGAGATTACATACTCATGGCTATAGTCTTATGCTGATTCAGAGAGTTGGAGTCTTGTCAAACTAAGGAAAACGACTGTTCGGGACCCTGGAAGAACCTGTACAAACATCAAGGTGTCAAGGTTGTAAGATTTGTTCTTTTATTCAAAGCTAATACAAATGGATTCTATTTTCTCATTGAGTTGTTCATCTATATTTTGAATGATTTAATTCTTAGACTCCTTGATCACTAAGATAGATTATTGCTTTTAAATTATCTTATTTTGCAGATGCTTTTGATCTGATTTTCCTATCTTTGATTGCAAATCTTATATGCTAGATCGATAACTTCTGGAGCAACTGGATTGAAGATCAAGAAAGCATTGGACTTCAGGTAGGAATATCTATCTGTAGTTAATGAGTAATTCTTAAGCAAAATGGTCTAATGAAAATGGTCTACATCTGTCTGTTTGTTTCTAGATATCCTAGGATACTAGGGAGATCGCTCTTGTTCGCAAGAGGGATTTGTCTGTGCAACACTATCAAATAATTATTCATGAATATAACACATATCCACATAATTCCACTCAAAATTAAGGTTAATAACACTTCCTATATTCATACGAAGCACCCATTCATTTGGAATTGCGGTTTCCAAATGTAGACAAAGGAATTCTCACCCAACTCCTTTCTTTTAATTTTTTTTTATCTTGCTTCAATTGAGTATTATTATGTGCTATCACATTCACCCAACTGTTAGTTATATACACAAATCAACTGTTACCTTATCATGATAATACCAAGAATTTTACCTTGACACTGTTCACACATGTCAGTCACATGTTACAAATATCAAGACATGGTGTCTATTAATTTGAAATCAACCTTTGCCAATACTAACAACCATGTCATATTCTACAATCAACTCATACTCATTAGTCAGAGTGCTACAACTAGCACCTACTTGCACTCAAGTGCATTTCAACTTTCTTAGCACATATTGTGTTAGTACAACCATCTTAAAACAAGAGCATTCCTTCACGAAATCTTACAAGCACATACTCATATCATGCACTTATTCAAGCACTAAAACAACTTTTAAATGTACCCCATTACTATCCATGGTCCACACTAAGGTAGAAGGAGGAAACTACTATAATGGCCTGATCTCCATTGTCCAATTATGGAAATGGGATCTCCAAAGCTCTACGAAATTTAACGACACTTGCCACCAATCGATTTTCACTTCTCATAAATTTCGCATGAGATTAAATAAAAAATATTGCACTTATCCCACTTGTAACATACTAACTAAAAGCATGCCGCATAATCATGCCACTTTTCCATTTCCTTACATGCAACTTTTCAAATTCCTTGCATGCAACCTTTCAAATTCCTTGCATGAAAATATTCAAATTATTTTCATGAAAATAGGCATAGATCAAATAAAATCATATTATCATACTTCAATACTTTCCTATAAAAAAAAATAACATTTTATTCAAACAATTACCATACTATTACATTTTCATTAAACAACTACTATACTATTACATTTGCATGTAAGCATTTCTTCACACTTTACATGCAAAATAATACAACAAACTATTTGCATACAAATAATAATATATTAGCTACAAACATCAATACTATCCCCAACCACAAACAACATACTCATTGGGGAATTTCATCAAACATTTTGCATGCAATGGATCATTGAACCATTTACGCATTTCATCAAACACTTTGCATGCAACTAATATGGTGAATGATTCAACACATATATCCTAAAATGATGTATTAAAGTTATGGAAGCTAAACCATATGATCAATGGGAGTTTCCCTCACTATGGTTCAAGTTTCAACTTTTGAAATTTCACAGATGAAAATTTATAACAAAAATACCAACACAATCCTATTTGGTGCACAATTCTAGGAGAATTCAGGAAGCTCAACTTCCACTATTCATATATCCTAAAATGTAGCGACCCAATGTATGAAAATTTTACCAAAATATCAGTGGGATTTCCCCTCACTATGGATAAATTTTCAGCTCCTGATATCTCTCAGAAGAAAATTTATAAAATAAATTCCAATGTGATCTGTTTGAGGCATAGTTTTAGGAGCATTCAGATGGCTCAACTTCCTCTTCTCACATCTCCTAAAATATTGCGACCCAATATCTGAAATTTATATCACAATATCAATGGTATTTCCCCTCAATGTGGAAATTTTCTTTAGCTTCTGGGACCTAACAGAAGATAAGTTATGATAAAAATACTAACACGACCTATTTAAAGATGCATTAAAGAGGGTCATATTCCTCAAATCATAATTCCTAAAATATTGTGAATGAATATATGAAACTTTAACCACATTATTAGTGAGATTTATACTCAATGTTTACAAATTTTTAGCTTCTAAAAATACATATAAGAAAATTTATAACGAAAATAAAATCATTTGTACTCATTGATCCCTTTGTTCTTCATTTCATCTATGATAAAGCCCATCCACTCCAAATATTTGAACCTGGAAGTTCTGACACCACTCTGTAACACCCCACCCCACACTTACCTACTTTAACATACTTTCTAGGGTAAACATGAGCTAAAATTTCCTATGCATGACCCAACTTCTAAGGTGTAGTTATGGAAATGGGGTCTAACTTTCCAATACATGTTATTCATTTTTACAAACACTCCGTGTACATAATACTTGTAAGTCATGGATGCATAGTTTGGTCACTGTTTACATTAGTTTCATCATATATTCATCAAGAAAGTTTACTATCCTATCATAACTGCTACAACAAACACATATTAGCTCATTCATCCATATAAAATAACTAAGAGCCTATCAAACCATGAATTAGATCTAGATCAAGAGCACATCGTATAATAATAAATACACCATGCATGTAGTGTATACTTAACCAATGATAAAACCATGAAAAACTAGTCATGTAAACAATAGTAGATACAAAATTATGCTCATTTATCATCAATAAATAATAAAACATATTAACATATACAAAGTACCAACTAGGTCAGGGACTTCCATGTACCACCTGACCATAGATTGGGCTGAAAAAAATCTCTCTTTCAGACAATCACCCCTGTGGCATATTCCAAGCGTGAATGTGGGATCTCATGGAATAAACCAACCAAAATCAAACTAGGGCTTATAGAGGCCAAACTACCTCAACCCTCAACTAGTGATTCAACCTCATGGGTGAACATCACTAACACCAACCGTATCAGTATCTACCCAAGCTATCTAGGGCTTTTAGAGGCAAAACCACCTCAACCCTCAACCAATAATTTGACCTCACGACTAAACATCAATAACACCAACCATATCAGTATCTACCCAAGCTATCCAGGGCTCTAAAGCGTTTGTTCCAACCGTGGATCCAAGAAATAATAACTCAACCCACAACCTTCCAGGGCTTTAGAGAATTTTTCCAACCAATGCTCCAGGACTAGTAACTCAACCCAGGCTATTTCGGGGCTCAAAAGTGTTTTATCCAACCAATGGATCCAGGAATTAGTACTCAACCCACAACTATAAGGAACCCGAGCACTAATCAGAAACAACAAGTGGAAAAACCCACAACACCATGGCTATCTAGGAAATGGTAAGGCAAGGCTAAAACCACTGTCAATCTAGGAAATCCTCTATGAAAAAGACAACACATAACCAAAAAAATACATGCATATACCATGCGTACCAAAAATAAAAAGGAAATCATACATGTAACTTCGTACTTGAAATGCAATCCCATTGTCGTTGTTGATCCAATTGTTCCCTTGCACTTTCTTGCTTTCCTTTTCCTTCTTTCTCCAAATCCAAATGAATACTAGATTTTTCCAAGCATGCTTCAAGAATGATCTAAGTGTGCAAGATTATGAGAGAGAGAGTGAATAGAAGAGAGCTCTACTTGTTAGCACAATAAGTCACCCCTTGACTACAAAAGGAGTAATCCTTACACATCATAATTCATTTCAAATTTAAAGGTTTTTAGTGGTGGGATGACTTCTTAAATAGTTTGAAATGATTTTTATTCTAGAATTTCATGCATTTGGAATGATGTGGCAAGTATACATTGTATGGGTAAATTGGTATTATAGGGAGAAGATTATAACATGACAGATATTTGGTACTCAATCTAAGAAATATGCATATCCTGAATCAGTCACACATCTACAAGAGTGGCCTTTACACAAACTTTGTTTTATGTAAATGAGACAACATTTATAAATCAAAGTACATGCATAAATTATTTCATAAATATTTCATGAAATCTTCACAACATGCTATACACAACATATTTATGATTTTTAGGAGACTAAACAACATATAATTAACTATTATATCCTCTAACAGTTCTCTTACTCACACCTTACTAGCTGCTGCAACTCATAAATCAGAAGAATAAAAAAATGATATCAAAAACACACCATACATTAGATAATCCTTGAATCACAAAATCCTCTAGCATGAAGTGCAAAAAGGATTTTTCTTTATTATGATAAGTCTTTAGGTTGACCAACATCCAACCCTGAAATGTTATTTACAAATGATATTTATAGAGAGAGAGGCACCAAATCCATCTCTCCTGAAAAGAAGTAACCACTCTTTCTCACATTACATAGGTGTTATAGGACATTAAAGATATATCCTATCAAAATCTAACTAACAATACATATGTAGATGAGGGAAGAGAATACAGTCTCGACTATGCTGCTGAGTATGCTAACATGCTGCCTCTTTTTCTGCTGATTTGTCTCCTCATGACTTTGGTTCTTTAATAACCATGTGTGTTCATTAATTGTGACCTTCAACAACCTCACAACCACTTATCAACCATCACTTGTAATATCCATATCGTTATGAATCATTATCTTTCCTGAAATTGCTCAGAAATTTTTTTGATAGCTGTCAAAAATAATTAAAAACAAGCGCTACCGGAAATTCCGGTAAAAACCTGTAACTGCGCAAAAACTGTAATGCTACCAGAATTTCTGGTAGCGCTCTACTTATTTTTAAAAAATGCAAACAAATACTTGAAAAACCTGTGCATACTTATACACTCTGAAACTTGAGCTGCTATTGAAAAATGTACTTAGTAAGCAAAAAGGTATTTTATTAGGAAACCCTTTTACCTTTCTTCCATATGGGCTGCAAATTTTGCAAGCTTGTCCAAGTCTGATTTTTTGTCAACAACTGATTTTGATCTTGTGGTCCTGGTGGCTGTGGCAGTGGTGTTTTTCTCTTTTGAAAACTTTTGAAATTTTCTTCTTTTTGAGGATTATGTTTGCTAGTCTAAAGGGGCTTTACCCTTATATTTATTTTTGGACTCATTAGTCTCTGCAATTGGAGTTACAATCTGTAACCCTTCATATTGCTTCTCTATATCTATGACCTCTGTTAGCAAACTTGGATTTTGCAAGGCTTTAAATTTGAGCCTAAACTTGTTGTTGTCTCTGGTGTGTATTTTTTTGCTACCAACAACTAGTTTTGCATCCTCTTTCCTTCTCTTTCTGCTAATATCATACCCTGCATCTTTTAGGAGCTCCTCATCATACTTAGTGGGATGATATTCCTTCTGAATTTTCTGTTGAATGTTTGCTTCCAAAACTTTTGGTAGCACCCGTGCTTTGGATTTTTCCTGCAGTTACAGACTTTCCTCTCCCAACTCTAGTATAAAATTTGGGAAAAGGAGGAATGGGAGGCACCATCTTCATTGATTTAGGATTATTGGTTGATGAGCCTTCTCCTTTCTCCAACTTATTCTCAACCTTGGTTGGAGGAGTCTTTTATTTTCTGCCTTTAGCCTTTTTATGGACATTCTCATTCTTAGCCTTTCTCTTAGTTCTCTTACCAATTGATGAAGTAGTTGGTTTCTGGATTTTCTATTTTTTCTTGGCAGGCTGAGGATGTTGCTATGAAGTTGGAGATAACTGATCTAGAATATCTGGTGTAGGTGCAGGTTGGCCTGCCCTATAAAACAAAAATGTTCCACTGTCTGGTTTCTTTTCCTGAGTTCCTTCTCAACCAATACTTTGATAAGAGCTTGATTATATAAGTTTTACTCTGATGCAGTTGTATGTGTTTGTATCCTAGCTGACATCTTTGTCAAGATCTTCAGTAGAAATAATGGAAAGTTGAGGGTCTTCATACCTCCAATATGAAACAAAAATATCAAATGATAAAGAAAAACCACAGTATACCTCCTCTCATAGGTGAGGTAAATTTTTATGAGCTTTATAGTCTCAACCCATTCATTTTTGAGGTAACTGCTAGGAATTCCTTTAGCCCAGTTAGGGTATCTGTGTCCATATTTAATGAAATTGTTGAGGTCTCCTCCAGTGATGACTTGGCCTTTAAACCATTTTTCTCCTTCGTGTGGAAGGTTGAAAGCTTCAGGAATAGACTATGTTGATACCTACAATCTGAGACCATAGATAGTTGCTTCCCGCCCATTGAAAGAGTGAAAATTCTAGAGCTACTCCTAAATGACAGTTTCCTAGTCTTGAACACAATGGATACCACCCTGCTTGAACAAAGAACCTTCTCAAATTCAGATTATCATTAACTATATCAGCTCCTTGGGGTTCAATTCGTCTTATATTTCCTCCTTTCCTACTCATATTAGATAATAAAGAAGGTTGTCTTCTGAAATATGATAGGTTTCAAGATTAGAGGAGCTCACCTAACAGGTGTTGTTGTGTCTTCAATGAAATCTGTCTGAAATCTAGGTCTCCTTCCTTAAGCTTCTCATTCACCAACAGTTCAACTCGAAACTAATGATTTTCCCTTCTTTTCGGTGGTTTAAAAAGATATGCTAGTTCACCTTTCCATGCATGATATTTTTCATAATGGCAAATATCTTAGATCGTAGCATACACCTTATGTTAGCCATTATTAACTTCATTTTGCTGCGGTGTTTCATATGATATGCTACAAGTGGCTGGAGATGAGTAGAGCTGGAGCTGGCAGTCTCCTCCATCGTATCCTTGTTACAAGCCTAGAATTCCAGCAAAGTTCATGTGTGATCAAAACAAATAGTCATTTCATTAATATTGCAGATCCACGATCTACCTTAACATATAATACATACCTCAACATGTGGATGAAATGATTCAACTGAAAAACAGGACAAACAACGGTTGGCTTTTAAAAATTGCGGATTGACACCTTACGTGCTCCACGTATAACCATGACTTCAAATTAACATCACTCAACGTAAAAATTTCCTATCATGTGACCTAATTCATGATAAAATTTTAAAACGTAGTTGATAACAAGAACACGTGGCTTAACACAAAGCGGATGTGCCTTTTTATTTAAAAAAAAAATAGGGGAGGTTACCGGAATTTTTGGTAGCATTGGGTTATAGAAAAACATACATAAAACATAATTGAAACAGACTGTTCGAAAAGGGCTAAAACATATGCTACAAAAAATTTCGATAACATTCTATTTTCTTTTAAATTTAAAAATTTTATCCTAAAAATAAAAAAATTTAAAACAAACTCATGACTTAGCATAGAACTGTGCTAACAATGGCTCCACAGGGGATAGAGCTATCCCTGTGAGGCTCTAAGAATTTATTGCAGTTTCAGTGCCTTTTCATTAGGTTATGGAGTCTTATTATGAAGCACACTAGTATTTATAGTGAATTTAGGCCACCAAAAACCTTAGTAAAAGAATTTTTTGAGAAAGCACCCATTAAATGGGCCTCCAAACAATTTTTTCCCATCAAGATGTTGCAAATCAAAAGTATTGTTTTGCAAAATATTGGAGATTCTGAAATGACCAAGCCATAAAGCATCAAATTTGGAATGCTTACCTGGGTCTTGATGTTGTGCATCCCATTTCAACACTAGATCTCCAATCTTAAAATATTATTTTTTAGTTCCTCTATTAAAAAATTTCTTTACAACTTGCTGATATTTTCTTACCAAATCATATTGTTGTTCTCGCTTTTGTTGCACTTCTATGATCTGATAAATTCTTATGGTCATGTCATTTGGTTCAGCTTCATGATCTTGCAGAAATTTAGCTACAGGAATGGCCAATTGGACTGGAAAAACAACATCATTTCCATAAACCATTTGAAAGGGTAATGTATTAATAGATTTTTTTATTGTCACCCTCTCAGCCCATAAAGAAAATTTCAGTTTAGAGTCCCAAGCTTTCTTGTTTTGCTCCAATAGCTTGGTGATGATTCTTACCAAACTTTTGTTAGATGATTCAACTAAACCATTCCCTTGTGGATAGTAAGCTGTAGAGTGAGTAAGTTGAATACCATAATCTTCACAAAAATTTACCATTGGTGTAGCTTTAAAAGCAGTTGCATTATCTGCTACTAACCTTGATGGAAATCCAAATCTGGTTATGAGTCCCTCCATAAAGTTAATGTTAATGATAACTTTATGAGTAGCATTCCTGGTAGGTATTTCTTCAATACATTTGGTAAAGTAATCAGTTGCAACAAGAATCCAACGATGTTTTCCACTTGAAGGTGGATGGATTTCGGCGTTGAAATCCAATCCCCATTGCTGGAAAGGTGTAGAAACAATTATGGGCTTAAGAGGCAAAGACTTCAAATGTTTCTTACCCGTGGACTTTTGAAAATTTTCACATGCTCTCACCTCGGCACATACATCAGAAAATAAGTTAGGCCAAAAATAGCCTGCTCTTAGTATTTTGTGTGTAGTAGTTCTCTAGTAGTGATGACATCGAAACACACTACTATGCATATAAAACATAACTTTCTTGGACTCATCTGGGTCAATGCATCTCAACAAAACTTATGTAGGATATTTCCAATATAAACAATTATCTTTGCTACAAAATTTAATGGTTTTCAGCTTCAAAGATCTCAATTTGCTTTTATCAAAGTTTGGAGGAGGTTTAAAATGCTACAGAAAATAAATGATATCTTTATACCAGATGCGTTCAGAAAGCTTTACATCTACTGCCATGCTGTCTATAGGTTCTAAATTTTTTCCTTCTAGATTGTCATCCATGAAATTCAAGCCCAAAAGTATACAATTTTATTCAACTAGTAGTTTGGCTAATCCTTGACCTTTGATTAGTTTAGTAGGCTTTATCTCTAAATCAAATTCAAGAACTTTGGTCTCCCACTTACTTATTTTTCCATCAATATCAGGCTAAACTAATATCTCTCTAAAAAAAGGTAAAGGTACATAGGCAATAATTTGAGCCTGCAAAATATAAAATCTAAAAGCCTTCAGAGCTTTCACTAATGCATAAGCATGCTTTCCAACATTTCATACTTCAATTTTGCATCTCTAAGAGATCTGCTGAAAAATGCTATGAGGGCTTCCTTATTTCTACATATTTTTGTAATAAATCAACAACAAAGGTTTTGAGTATTAAGGGCTTACCAACTGAGGTGCTTTAATGATAGTTTTTTTGATCAACTCAAATGAATTTTCGTCTTCAAATGTCCGCTTGAATTATTTTTCCTTATTGAACATGCAAGTAATATGCTTCACCACTTCACCAAAATTGGGAATGAACCTTCTTAAAAAATTGATCTTACCAAGAAAAGATTGAATCTCTTTTTTGGATCTCAGAAGTGTTAAGTCCTGAATTGAAATCACTCTTTTAGGATCAATTTTCACTCCATCTTTAGAAACTACATGACTCGACATCTTACCTTCTTTAAGAGAAAAATGGGACTTCTTTGGATTCAATGATATACCATATTTTCTGCATTTAACAAATACTTGTCTCAAGTGCTGAAGGTGCTCTTGATCTGAAGCTGAAAAAATAGTAATATCATCTAAATAGATGACTAAGAATTTGTGCTTTTCTCCAATGAATGCAAAGTCCATAGCACACTGAAAAATGTAGCTCCGGCATTCATAAGCCTAAATGGTATCTTTGCATACATTAATGTTCCCCAAGGAGTAGTGAATGTTGTCTTCTCTCGATCTTCTGGCCAAACAGATACTTGGTTGTACCTGAAGAACCCATTTAACATGGAAATTCTGTCTGACTCGGTTACCTTTTGAATAATATTCTCCATCTTTGGCAATGGAAAATTATCTTTCTTGGAGAATTTGTTCAGATTCCTGAAATCTACACATAATATAACTTCACCACTCTTCTTTCTTACTGGAAATAGATTAGCAACCCAATCTGTGTATCTCAATGGAATGATGATTTTAGCATCCAAAAGTTTCTTCACTTCCTTCTCCATTAATGGTAACAATAGTGGATTGATTTGTCTTAATTTCTGTTGGAATGGCTTAGTACCATATTTCAATCGTATTCTATGCTCAATGATAGTTGTATCATATGTCTTAAGATCCTCATATTTCCAGGCAAAAACATCAACAAATTCAAAAAATAGTTTGTGGTATTCAGTCTTTATTTCTTCTGATAAATATTTTGACAACTTAACATACCGTGGCTTTATTTCTGTGCCCAAATTGAAATATTCCAATTCTGCATCTGTTTCAGATAACTGTGGTTTGACTGAAACATCATTGTGATAAAAAATCTTCTCAAGTGGGACTAACCCCTTAGAAATATGATTGGTAGCTAGCTGTATGATAGGCTTATCAACAATCTATTTTTTCAGATTTTTGGTATCTTGATAATCAACGTCATTCTTCATGAGATCTTCATCTTGATCAATTTTCAAGACAACAAATTCTTCATCAGCTTCAATGAATCTTCTAATCTCCTGATCATCCTCAAAAAATTTCCAATGTTTGACATTATCAGGAATGATAGGTCTAAACCTAACTTCCACTTCATATTTTATCTTTATAGGTATTGGAACCCTGAATGAGCTTGCTAAAATAGAAAGTGAATAAGCCAAAACATTAATTTCTCTTTGAACAAAATAAATTTTAAAGGTGAGGAATAAGTATTCTATAATGCTCCATATTGAATTTCGATAATCTCTGAGTCTGGGATGCTTACTTTGATAAAAATTTCTGATATGCTGAATAATAAGTTCAACATCTCCAAAAATATAAATTTCTGAAATATTCATGTCTCTTGTTGTTTTTAAACCAATTAAAAGGACTTCATATTCAACCACATTGTTAGTTGCTTCAAATTCAATTTTGAAAGAAAAAGTGGAGCTCTCTTTCAAAGGGGAAATGAGAACTATTCTGGCACTGACTCATTCTCTAGAACATGAGCCATCAAAATACATTTGCCACATCTGAGAACCCTCATGATTGATTTGATTTTCAACAGGCTTCAAAATATAAAAAATTTCTATAGGCAAGGCATAATTATCCATATGTAAAATTCTTGAACCCACATCAGTTGTTCTAGCATAAATTGAATTATTAGTGGGGTCTTTGCTATCACTAATGATATATGCCAGCTAAACTTCTCGATAAAGTCTTCTTTGTTCTCCTCCAAAAACACGGACAATAGCATAAGTGAAATTAATTTGCAAAGTTCCTCTCAACCTTCTAATCTATGACCTAGAAAGTAACATGCCAAATCTACGGAGAATATCAGCTACGAAAATATCCATCACCATCCCTCTCATGGGTAACCGAAAGAGGCTTACTACAAGGTCTTTGATGACACCAAGGCATTGGAATTTTCGAGAATCAAAAGAGTAGAGATCTTGGTACTCTTTAGTTACTTCAAGGCCTAGTTCGTCCATGACTACCTTGGGCATTAAATTATGTGAGGCTCCTGAGTCCATTAGGAAATTATGAAAGATCGTATCATGAATATTCATAGATAGATAAAATGGACAGGTAGAATCATCTCTGTCTTCTACCAAAGGACCTAAAATAAAAGTGGGTTTGTCATCTTGAAGGTTAAAAAAATTAGAGGCTACTTCGGTAGGTGGAGGTTGAAGAAATTTCATAAAATTATTTTTGAAATAATCATTCTTCATGATTTCTAAAAGAGGAACAATAATATTTATCTTTTGTATATCATTCTAAAAATTTAAAACAGGGGGCAGTTTGTGAGCTATTTTTACCTCAAGTGAAGGAGGGTTAACTTCTACCAGAATTTTTGGTATGGTTGGTTCAGCCACTTGCTTTTCTGTTGGAATTTTAACTGCATCCTTATTCTTATTTGGCTGTGCAACAGACTTTGAATTATCATCAATCTTATTTGATTTGAGATTGTATCTACTTTGATGATCAACTGCAATCATGGAATGATCAGAACCCACTTCATTATTATGAGTATATGACATGAAGTCTTCATACTCTGCTTGTGTAAGATGAATCATCCCTTCTTTATCTCTTAGATAATTGATATCAACACTTTTATCTAACCCTTCAGCTTCCTCTTCATCTTCAAATATATCATTCTGCAAAGGGGGTTGCACTTTTTGATCATCCACATCTCTTCTTTCTCTCTGCAAAATTTGAGGAACATTAGGTCTTCTAAACTGCTGCCTATTAGGTTGATCAAATGAAACATTTCTAGTAGTATTTGGTCTTGCTTCCATCTTGAGCTTGGAAATCTTAGTGGTCAATGACTTGACCATCTTGGTCAGCTCATCTAACTTAGGATCTATGTCAGAATTTCATGAAGATGAAAATTTAGCTTTTTGCTTCCTTTTTTATTTGTCAATTCCTCCTCTGAGCCTATCAGCTGCTAATACATTATATTCTACCTCCAGTGCATTGTATTGAATTTGTGTTAGCGTTGTAGATCTTATTTATCTAAATAATAAACAAAAATCAGGATCAAAGACACCATCATAAGTGATTTTGGCTGAAGCTTCAGTAGGTATTTTTCTATACATCTTATTGAATCTCTTAGAAAAATCAGAAACTGATTCTCCTTATCTTCTTTTTATTGCACAAAATTCAATGATATAATACATAAAATATTTTTTATCACCCCATTTCTTTAAAAATGTATCATCTAGGGTTTCAATTCCATTGATGCTACCAGCTGTCAAATATCTAAACCATTTCCTAACATCACCCTCAAGCCTCTAAACAAAAAATCTCATCCAAACATCTTCATGCTCAATATTCAGATTGTCAACATAGGCATAAAAATAAGCAAGGTGTTATTTAGATGTTACCTCTCCCTCACCACTAAACTTAGGCATGTATTTGAGATAATCTCCTATAGGTAATGCATTCATAGGTTGAGGTAAAACCAAAGGGGAATACCTTGCAACAACAATTGCATCCATCTAGTTAGGGGATCGGTTTGGACCTGCCATGGTATGAGTTGTTGGGATTTGTGGAGTAAAAATTGATGGATTGTGAACAACAGATGATGAAACACCAAATTTTGATGTAGAGACTATTTGTTGGCTAGAAAACAAGGGAGGTACAATATTTTCTGCAAAATCAAGGGATAGAGTTTGCAGGACTTATTTAGAGACAATATTTGAGAAAATAGTAGCAGAGGAAGCAAAATTTCGTTTAATCTTTTTCTTGATTAGATTTTCAGGGTTAGAGACTAGGATTCTCAAAGGGGAATATGGGTTAGCCCTGGTTCTAGCCCTTCTAGGAGCCAAAACATCAACAATGGAGTCGCCACTTGTAAAGCAGTCTAAAAAGACAACTAGAACAGTACACCTCAGAAACAGACTTATAAATTTTTCATTCACCCATGGATAAACTTCAATTCGCCTCCCCAGAAATGAAGCCAAATATTTTAGTGCATGGAGTCACTCCTTGATTGCAAAAGAAATAAGCCTTACACATCATAGTTCATTTCAAATTTAAAGGTTTTGAGTGGTGGGATGGCTTCTTAAAGAGTTTGAAATGATTTTTATTCTTTAAGACTTTCATGCATTTGGAAAGCTATGGAAAGTATAAATTGTATGGGTAAATTGGTAGTATAGGGGGCATATTGTAACATGATAGATAGCTGGTACTAAATCTAAAAAATATGCATGTCCTAAATCAGTCACACAACTACAAGAGTGGCCTTCACACAAAATCTGTTTTATGTAAAGGAGACAACATTTAGAAAGCATAGTACATGCATAAAGTATTTCATAAATATTTCATGAAACCTTTACTAACATGCTCTACACAACATATATATGATTTGCAGGAAAATAAATAGTATATAATTAACTATTATATCCTCTAACATTTCTCTTACTCACACCTTACTAGCTGCTGCAACTCATAAATCAGAAGAATAAAATAATAAGAAAAAAAAAACCATACATTATATAGTCCTTTAATCAAAAAATCCTCCAGCATGAAGTGAAAAAATGATTTTTCTTTATTATGATAAGTCTTCAAGTTGACCAACATCCAACCCTGAAATGGTATTTACAAATGATATTTATAGAGAGAGAGGCACCAACTCCATCTCTCCTAAAAAGAAGGACCCACTCTTTCTCACATTACATAGGTTCTATAAGACATTAAAGATATATCCTATAAAAATATAACTAACATAACAGACGTAGATGAGAGAAGAGAAGACAATTTGGACTATGCTACTGAGTATGCTGACATGCTGCCTCTTTTTTCTGCTGATTTGTCTCCTCATGACTTTGGTTCTTTAATAACCACATGTCTTCATTAAATGTGACCTTCAAAAACCTCATAACCCCTTATCAACCATCACTTGTCATATCCATATTGTTATGAGTCCTTATCTTTCCTGAACTTGCTCGGAAACTTTATTGACAGTTGTCAAAAATCATTTAAAACAAGTGCTACCGGAAATTTCGGTAAAAACCTGTAACTCAGCAAAAAATGTAATGCTACCAAAAATTCTGGTAGCGCTCTGTTTCTTTTTAAAAAATTCACAACAAATACTTGAAAAACCTATGTAGACTTATACACTCTGAAACTTGAGTCGATGTTAAAAAATGTAATTAGTAAGCAAAAAGGTATTTTATTAGGAAACCCTTTTACCTTTTTTCCATATGGGCTACAACTTCTACAAGCTTGTGCAAGTATGATTTTTTGTCAACAACTGATTTCGATCTTGTGGTCCTGGTGGCTGTTTCACTGGAAATGGTCTTTTTTCTCTTTTGAACCCTTTTGAATTTTTCTTCTTTTTGAGGATTCTGTTTGTTGGTCTAAATGGGCTTTACCCTTATCTTTCTTTTTGGACTCATTAGCCTCTGCAATTGAAGGAGTTACAATCTGTAACCCTTAAGATTGCTTCTCTATATCTAAGACCTCTGTCAACAAACTTGGATTATGCAGGGCTTTATATTTGAGCCTAAAATTGTTACTGTCTCTGGTGTGTCTCTAACAACAACTTGTTTTGCATCCTCTTTCCTTATCTTGCTGCTAATATCATACCTTGCATATTTTAGGAGCTCCTCATCAGAATTAGTGGGCTGATATTACTTTTGAAATTACTGTTGAATGTCTACTTCCAAAACTTCCGGTAGTACCTGTGATTTGGATTTTTCTGTGGTTAAATACTTTCCTCTCCAAGATCTGGTCTAAACTTTTGGAAAAGGAGGAATGGGAAGCACCATCTTCATTGATTTAGGCTTATTGGTTGATGAGCCTTCTCCTTTTTCCAAATTCCTTTCAACCTTGGTTGAAGGAGTCTTTTCTTTTCTGCCTTTATCCTTTTTATGGTTGTTCTCATTCTTAGCATTTCTCTTAGTTCTCTTACCAATTGATGAAGTAGTTGGTTTCTAGTTTTTTTTCTTTTTGCTTGGAAGGATGAGGATGTTGTTATGAAGATGGAATATTTGGTGTAGGTGCAGGTTGGCCTGCCTTGTAAAACAGAAAATGTTCCCATGACTGGTTCCTTTTTTTGATTTCTTCCTCAACCAATACTTTGATAAGAGCTTGATGATATAAGTTGTACTCTGATGCAACTGTATGTGTTTGTATCCTAGTTGACATATTTGTCAAGCTCTTCACTAGAAATAATGGTAAGTTGAGGGTCTTCATACCTGCAATATGAAACAAAAATCTCATATGATAAAGAAAAACCATAGTATACCTCCTCTCATAGGTGAGGTAAATTTGATGAGCTTAACAGTCTTGGCCCATTTATTTTTGAGGTAATTGTTGGGAATTTCTTTAGCCCAGTTAGGATCTATGTGTCCATATTCAATGAAACTATTTAGGTCCCCTCCAATGATTAATTGGCCTTTAAACCCTTTTTATCCTTCTTGTGGAAGGTTGAAAGCTTCAACAATAGAATCTGTTGATACCTGCAATTTGAGACCATAGATAGTTACTTCCTGCCCATTGAAAGAGTGGGGAAATTCCCGAGCTACTCCTAAATGAGAGCTTCCTAGTCTTGAACAAAATGGATACCACCCTGCTTGAACAAAGAACCTTCTCACATTCAGATTAACATCAACTAGATTAGCTCCTTGGTTTTTAATTCATTTTATCTTTCCTCCTTTCTTACTCATCTTCAGTAATAAATAAGGTTTTCTACTAAAATATGATAGGTGTCAAGATTAGAGGAGCTCACCTAATAGGTGTTGCTGTGTCTTCAATGAAATATGTCTAAAATTTGGGTCTCCTTCCTTAAGCTACTCGCTGGAGCTGCTCATTCACCAACAGTTAAACTTGAAACTAATGGTTTTCCCTTCTTTTTGGTGGTTTAAAAAGATATGCTGGTTCACCTTTCCATGCATGCGATTTTTCATAATGGTAAATATCTTAGACCGTTGCATACACCTTGTAGTAGTCATGATTAACTTCGGTTGGCTTCAGTGTTTCAAATGATATGCTACAAGTGGCTAGAGATGAGCAGAGCTGGAGCTGGAAGTGACCTCCATCGTATCCTTATTACATGCCTAAATTCTAGCAGCGTTCATGCGTGATCAAACCAAACAATCATCGCATTAAAAATATAGATCCATGATCTACCTTAACATATAATACGTACCTCGACATGTGGATGAAACGACTCAGCTGAAAGACAGGACAAACAACGATTGGCTTTTAAAAAATGTGGATTGACACCTAGCATGCTCCATGTATAACCACGACTTCAACTTAACATCACTCAACATAAACCTTTCCTATCACGTGACCTAACTCATGATAAAATTTTAAAACATAGTTGATAAACACATGGCTTAACACAAAGCGGATGCACTTTCTTTCTTTCTTTAATAAACAGGGGAGGTTACTAGAATTTTCGGTAGCATCGGGTTAAAGAAAAATAGAGATAAAATAGAATTGAAATAGTTTGTCCGAAAAGGGCAAAAACAAACGCTACTGGAAATTTCGGTAGTGTTCTAAATTATTTTGAAATTTACAAATTTTATCCTAAAAAAAAAAATTAAAACATACACATGACTTAGCATAGAAATGTGCTAAAACCACCCAAAAACTATCAAAAGGCCATGAAATGGTCCTCAAAAGAATTTTTATCATTAAGGCTTCTATTTTCTTCATTTTCCTCTATTTTTCCTTTAATTTACCTCTCATGTAAATCTGTGACTCTTCACCTTCCTTTTCTCCTATTTTCATAAATAAATGCTGTTGGAACAGGGTCTCCTACAAGCTGCAAAACTGGTCCATTTTGAATACTTTTGATTAGATTTAGTCTAGCATAGGGGTTTTGGGGTGGGTCAAAGTCCCGAAAGCATTGTAAGGGGTAAAAGGGTAAACCAGGGTCCGAAAACTATGGTTTTTCCTTATTTGTTGGCTCGAGGGGTCCTGACCCAGGTTCGGAGTGCAAGGTTTGCCAACAAACCCCTATAATACTGGCCCTTTTGGCAATGACCTACTTGTGCAGGTCAAAGTCTCACCCGAAGTAGTATGGGTGGGTGCTAGAACCAGGATTCCACACCCTGAGAAAGGATAGGTAAGGAAAGAGGAGCTGTGCTAGGCCCTATGATACCTAGATTACCTTGTTATGCGCAGGGTCAATTAGGTCTCTATTCACATTCACGTGCGCTAGATCTATAATTATATGCTTTTATGACATAGCACAACATTGCATAAATAGAATAGAACAGATCCAGAAACAGGAAACACACTTACAAAGATCTTCCCAGCTTAAATATAGAAAACACACAATGCAGTCATTACCAATGATTCACACAAAGAGTACTCACAGATTCAATTCTCTATCAAACTTTCTTATTCATCAATTCACCAATTCCTTCTTACAATTCCCTTCCCAGCCTACGCACACAGCAGCAGGGTCCGCACATAGATGGACTTGGATCTCTGTGCACACAGCCAATAGGAGTCCTTTCCCCAAAAACCCAAACAGATAACTTAAACCACAATTCACATCAATTTCTCTTCATTTTTCTACCTTACAATACAAAATGTTCCTCTATTTATAATAATCTAGCCTAGAATTTCCTATGGTCCGCAAACCATGGTTTTCGGACCCTTGGTATACCCTTTTACCCCTTACAATGCTTTCAGGGTTTTGACCCACCCCAAAACCCTTGCGATAGACTAAATATAATCAAAAGTATTCAAAATGGACCAGTTTCACAGCTTGTAGGAGACCCTGTTCCAAAATTCCCCCATAATAATATTGTGACTCATCCCGAGTCACTATGGTGGTGCGGCCTCGATCTACGCACGCAAGGTATCAAGAGCGCGGAAGAGCGGGGGGAGCACTTCCTAACTTTGGGCAACAACGCGCTGTGAAATGTTAACAAGCGTCAAGGAGGCAGGGCCATCCAAAGCCGTGGTAACCTGTTCTAACATCCGGTGGAGGCGTGCGATGGCGGTATGAGCATCCTGGGAGATCTGGAGGGCAGTATTTCCCCATGGTTTCAATCATTTTCTAATGACATGCTTGGTGCGATGGAGATTTGAAATCATGTCCATGACAGCTAGACGCTGCACGAAGACGTTGGAGGGCAAAGAAGTTCTGACTTGATCGAAAGCAGCTTCTGCCTGCCGTAAGTCTTCATGGATATGCTGAAGCATAGGATGGCACCAGACCACTGTCCAGATCTGTGTAGCTATTTCAACCAATTGCATGCCCTGAGTAAGCTGCTCCTGAATAATATTTGTTGCTTCTGTGACCAATGCAACCCGCTGTGCCCGAACTTCCGGAGGTATTTCACATTGCTGTCGTGCAGTCCGGTCACAGTGACAAATTTCTTGCAACACAGCGGTGTATAATACTTGTAGTGCCTTGAGGGATAGCTGTGCCAAATATATTTGTATGTCCATAGTTGTTGGAGCATGATCGTTAACTAGGGCAGTGCGAGGGAGCGAACAAATATGGCTTCTGCTGGTCGGTAATCTGGGACTGCAGAGAATTCGTAATATATCCCGATATCTCATCATTCCTTCCTTGTGTAGGACTAGTCGTGACCTGATTACGGCACTGTGAGTGGGGGACCGTGATAATAGGGTACCCTCCTCTGCTGTGTTATCCAAGGCCATCCGACTGGGTCTCGTGGTCGTCCCCGGGTTGCGAAGGTCAGGAATTCTTGTCACGCAAATATGGTGCCTCTCCGTGCGGGGTTCACAGTCAATTCCCTTTGTAGGGGGCCAGCGACCAATCATTTGATCACTCTTGACATCCCCAGACCCTATCAATATGATGTCTGCAGGTGCTGAACGGATAGGGACCGAAGCATTCGGCGGGTTAGGGACCGCCATAGCAACAAAAGGACAGGTGTCCTAGGAAACGTCAATGATCCCAATAAGCCAGTAGGAGGATAACAGGGGCACGGTATAGAGACAATATGTAGTCTGTCGCGAATTTATCCTGCTAACTGCACACTGTTCGAAGCTATTTAATGGCAGAGTAACCCATACGTGAAACTTACCATCGATCATCCGGCACAAACTTACCATAAATGGCCGCATTGATGGTCTACTGCCCATTTTGCGTAATTGTAAGGTTCCTTTCCTATCAAAGTGGGGTGGTTTGACGATTGTTATTCATACTCAAGGACTTTCCCATGGATCGTCAGACCTTAGATGACACCTGCGTGCTTTTCGCGTACCCTGAATTAAGGCTAACGCCAGATGTTTTGTAACATGGTTCCGGTACCAGTCCAGAAATTTAGCCACCATACTTCTCGATAGGTGCGCTTTTCCCTTGGTCGAGAGGTCCTTGTACACCAGGGTTGCGTCAAGCATCCTCGTGCCATCTGTCACTGGAAGTGTGCGCAAATTATTCCAATTGCACGTGGGTTGGTGCAGCTCTGTAGCCGAATGCAAGCCTAGGTCATTAGTAACCAGGGGAGCCTGTTCGGGCATGGTCCTATCGTACCATTGAGTTTTACATGTCAGAAAGTATCTGCATGGGTCCACTGACCTTGGGGCCCATCTGTTAGTTAGGGTCCCCAAGCATAGGCTCATCCCACTCCAACACTCCTCCCAAGTGCGGAGTACAAACCCATGCATATCCCACCAACACATAGGTGCTCCGCGCAAGGCTAGCGGCAGTGCCCCTAGCCTACGATCCTCAAGAACTTCATCTTCGAATGGTCTCTTACCTCGGAGGAGATGCAGTGGAATTTCCTGGTGACCCGAAGACATCAAAGCAACGAAACCTCATGCAGCCAGCCTTGCCAATTCTCCAGTTCCTCATCAGAGTCGGAAAAGCATTCACTGTCCTTTTCCCAGTAGAGTACTCCTTCCACCGTAGGGTTAATCTAGTCTTCATCCTGCGTAGTAAATTTATAAATTCAATCTATTTCTTCCTCATTTCGTGCTGGCTCTGTATATCGCGCACCTTCTGCGGGATCTAGCAGAACTATTACACGCGTAACGTTATTTTCAAACACCATGCTGCCATTTTTGAGATTGTTGAAACCCCCCATATCTATAGCCCAATCCAGTCCTAGGAGTGCAGGGTAAGGATCTGCATCCTCCACAATTTCTATGACTTCAAAGTCAGCTAAGACCTTTACTCCTACGATATCTACCATGACTTTGGCAACCTTCCTAGAGGGATGACCTTCTGTTGATTCACCATACGCAGCTGGATGGTGGACCATTCCAACTTAGGCTCTCCCATTCGTTGCCATGTTTGCTTTGGTAATATGTTCGCATCCGACCCAATATCGAGAATAACTTGATCCATCTCATAGTCGCCAATCTACGCACTCAACCGCATTTATCTTCCGGTGCATTTCTTATAGCTGTATAACTTGTGTACATCCCTAGTCTCAGGAATTGTATTGGGCCGGGCTGCGCAGTTATGTAGTAATACTTGAAGGTTTCTTACAGCCTGCGGGTTACGTAGCAACTTCAGACATGCCTGCAGAAAGGGCTCAACCCCTTCCTCTATCTTGAGGTGCGTTGGTGGCTGCATAGGGGCTGCTTGTGTTTCTTGCCCTCTGATGTTCAATCCTTCCGAAGAGGTCATAGGATCCCTAGTACATGCTTCCATGGCTCCTTGGGTGACCATCCCACTACGTGTCATGAATTTTACATTCAAGTATATATTCCTTAGCTTGGTTTTAACCCTTTGCACATTCTGCGTAGGGGTGGGTATTTTTCCTGCATCTTTCCTATTAAAATTGGGCAACCCTCAACCACATGGTCCAACTGCCTGCAATATTTGCACGATGGCCTGGTAGGATTTGTGCATTCTCTGGCAAGGTGTCCTACCTCTCCGCATCTATAACAGATTAGCTACCAACGTCCTCGTCCTGCACTTCCTCCCTGACCTCCTCTACCCCTAGCTGGGGATCCTCCGAGGTGCGTGGACGTTCTTGGTGATGCAGGGTCTGATTGTACCCTATACAAGTTCCCATGATCTATCATCAAGTCATAAGTACCACAATTCTTCTCATCGTGTCCTACCGGTCGACAGAACCTGCACCATTGTTGCTTCAATTCTAGGACATACGCACCTAGCCGAGGGGAATGGTTCGTATCATGAAATCCTGCTACATGACATTTGTCGCACCACAGCGCAGGTTCGCTCGATCCTGGTTGTGATAGGATGGGTTCCCCACTTGCTCCTGGCTGTATCAGACTAGGTCCTCCCACTTGCATGTAATTTTCCAATAGAGGGCACTGATCCTTCGTAGGGCCAGATAGCTGACATCGTATGCACCATAGATTTTCACGACCATCCTTTCTTCACTCCTTTCGCAGGTTCTGAATTTCCATATGCATAGCCCCAAGCTATTCCTAAATTTTCTATACCCCTATCGACGTATCCTCTCTGGGTGCAGCTTCTAGTTTCATAGCGACTTCCACAACTTTTTCTTGCGACTCAAAGGTTTGGTGACTCATTGGCGTGCGCAGGTGAGGTAACAACATAGAGATGAACCATTCCGTATGTTTCCTATCGTCATACTCGAATCCTCCTTCCCTGATTGCTCTCTTCAATCGCTGATCATCCTCCCACACCGAATCAGATGCACCTTGTTTGAAGTCCTTTACTTCCGCTACCAGCTGAGAGTAAGATTTTGGCTTTTGGAACTGTTTTTTCAGAGCGTCTTTGATATCTTGAATAGATGCACTCCCATTCTGGGCAATGTATCTCATATACCAGTCCAGTGCTCTATCCTTGAATGCCAATGACAGTTGTGCCCTCTTCACTGTATCGTTTGCCACATTCTGCACAGTCCAGACAGAGTCTGCAACAAACCAAAATCGGTCCATATCCTCATCCCCTACCCCCCTGAAGGTAGGTAGTTTCAGGTGCGCAGCCATATCGTTGTTCAGCGGGGGTGGTGGTATGGGCGAGTTCTTACCTTTGTGCAGCCTGGATGGTGGTGTAGCTGGGGGATCTTGCACAGCTGGTTCTTGCAACGGAATATAGGTGGATCTCCCCCCGTTAAGGTTGGTCCGATAGTATTTACCACTACGCGTCATGCTTCCGTCTAGATCCAAGGTCATTCAGTCGGTATGACTACACAAAATGCTCTTTTCACACAGTAATATCTTAATCAGCAATGGTAATGTCCTCAAGAATTTGTCCCAGAACCCTTTAAATAATCGTTGTTCGGCTTCAAAGTATGAGACAAACTGATCAATGGAAAATTCTGTCACAAATCCTCCTAGCACATTGTCTACCCAGTGATCGACCGTGCGTGTGATATTATTATAGTCCTCTCCAGCTGCTGGATCAGCTTTGGGGTCCACTGAGTGACTCGCTCGTCCTTACAGAACTTCTGGAACTCTACGAGTCTGGCCAGCCACCTTTGAAGCTCGATCGAAAATGTCACAAAGAATATTTCATAGCTTTCTGTAAGAATGTACCTATTTTTCCACCTTTTTGACATTAAATTTTCGATGCGATTTTCTTTTACCGAAAATTCCTGGATCTGCTTTTTGAACCAGTCTTCGATTTCCTTTCTTTGAGGCTTCCAATATTCTCTTGTCATTAGTCGATTCCTTTCTCAAGATTCTCTAGGTCCCGGCAACGGAACCATTTGTTGGCTTGAGGAGTCTTGACCCTGGTTCGGAGTGCAAGGTTTGCCAACAAACCCCTATACTACTGGCCCTTTTGGAAATGACCTACTTGCGAAGGTCAAAGCCTCACCCAAAGTAGTATGGGTGGGTGCTGGAACTAGGTTTCCGGACCCTGAGAAAGGATAGGTAAGGCAAGAGGAGTTGCGCTAGGCCCTGTGATACCCAGATTACCTTGTTCTGCACAGGGTCAATTAGGTCTCTATTCGCATCCATGTGTGCTAGATCTATAATTATATGCTTTTATGATAATAACACAACATTGCATAAACATAACAGAACAGATCGAGAAACATGAAACAAACTTACACAGATCTTCGCAGCTTAAATATAGAAAACACACAATGCAGTCACTACCAATGATTCACAAAAAGAGTAATCACAGATTCAATTCTCTATAAACATTTCTTATTCATCAATTCACCAATTCCTTCTTACAATTCCCTTCCCAGCCTGCGCACACAGTTGAACTTGGATCTCCGTGCACACAACCAACAGGAGTCCTTTCCCCAAAAACCCAAATAGATAACTTTAAACCACAACTCGCATCAATTGCTCTTCATTTTTCTACCTTACAATACAAAATGTTCCTCTATTTATAATAATCTAGCCTAGACTTTCCTATGGTCCACAAACCATGGTTTTTGGACCCCTGGTATATCCTTTTACCCCTTACAATGCTTTTGGGGCTTTGACCCACCCCAAAACCCCTACGCTAGACTAAATATAATGAAAAGTATTCAAAATGGACTAGTTTCACAGCTTGTAGGAGACCCTATTCCAAAAAATGCCAATTATCACCACATTGTATTTTCTAATGCCTTTTCCAATTCCCTTAGCCATAAATAAACTGAAATTTACACCCAGTAGGATGGTTTTCCCACCATTCGGCTTGGAAAACGTGTCCCATGAACTTGGTCTTATATTTTTTACATGGAAAATTAACCCAATGTTGTTACAAGGGGGCCTAGAGTCATCCACCCCTCCCTGCACCCCCAACCCCAAAGTCAAATATGGGATCTAGATGGTATGTGTGGTATCACATATTCTATAATATTTCAAAATATGGTATTGATCATAAACTATGTGTAATGTGTAGATGGCTTGTTAAAGGGGTTGGTAGGATAGACTACCTAATAATGAGAGGATAATATACCTTACCTAAACCTTTGGGGCCTAAGATGAGAATGGATGACAAGGATTTTGAAAATTGGATAAAGGGTCCATCATGCCCCCAATCATGATATGCAATGTATCATTGTATGATGATGGAGGGGAGATTACCAGGTATGCAAATGTGCTAGATTGATTCCTCTTGCTTCTTGTGTATGTAGCATGATAGGAGCATGCCTTAGGTGGTGGTTATACATATATGCCCTAGGGGTGAAGTTTTGTAAAGTGATAAATACCCATGTGAGATTTCAAAAATATCATTCCAATGGTGTTATGATTCACCAATTGGATCTTAGATGAGTCATCAATGACCAAGTTAAAATTAGTGAAATTTATATAAAAGCGTTTTCCCCTCCAATTCCATGTCATTTGTGCATTTAATGGAGAATATATTAGAGAGGAATTGGAATCCCTAAAATATTATGGGACTATCATTGAAAAATCAATTAGTAGAATTCATGTTTTTATCTTTTGGGTATGTCTCCAAACTTGTCAGTTTAAACATGGCCAAAGGGGCTAAAGAAATATTCCTTAATTTTTCTTGGAAAAATGTTTCTTGAAGGAGAATCAAAGAAGGAAGGATAAGGGGATGAAATACCGTAGGGGAACCATATTAATCCCTATACAAAGTCAAACATAGGGAATATATGGTAAGTGTGGTATCACATATAGTATAATATATCAAAATATGGTATTGACCATCAACTGTATGCAATGTGTAGATGGCTTGTCAAAGGGGCTAGTAGGAGAAAATATATAATGGATGAGAGGAAAACCTACCTATTGATGGCATTGGATCCCACCAAAATATAGGGGGTCTCTCCAATATGAAGTCCCAATTAGACCTCACACCATTTGGTGTAGGAGCATCATCTAGAAATGTGGCCCAACTTCCATGTACTTACAGATTTTCTTTGGCTGCAGTAGTTAGCATAAGAGAGAAAAATACATGTAGTTTTGAATGATCAAGTAAGTATGCCTTGTGAAGTGTTCATTTGCAGATGTATCAAGGTTACTTCACTAGAAGGAAACAAAAGTGAGTCTTTAGAAGAAATTAATAGTACTATTCTAATAAAGACACACACATATGCATAGGAAAGAATTGTTAATCATCAAGCAAAATATATCACATAGACATAAAAATCATTAAAGTAGGTACAATACATGTTCAATAAGATGATCACCAAATCCAATGAAATAGTTCAATTTATTTAATACATATGAATGCCAACATATACCGCAAACATCCAAATATTAGTCTTAAAACATTCACGATATACACATGAAATATGTTGGCTCAATGAGCTTCAAATATTGTGCAAAATTTCAAAGATACATTGATACAATGAAACACCACTAGCTACGCCTCCAAGAAAAATTAGAGCAATTAAACTTGCTATACAAAGAAGAGCGGTTACACCTCCTAAACCCCCTCATAGAAATAATAAGAGACATAGTTCGATAAGAATGTCTGCTGGTACATTTGTTGAAGGAGAAATAACATACACTAAAGAACCTGTGGATATATTTAGTGGACAATTCGAGGATAGTTATCATGGATTCCCTATTAAGGAAGAATGGTCTAAGGCAGAGATTTATAAAACAGGGGAACCTGGAACAATTTCAACTGAAGCAGGGGTTCCTGAAATAGAAATACCATGGGAATCTAAGGAAGTATCTGGAAAATATATTCTTGTCTAAACTTTGGTGAAAAAGTGGAAATTGAAGAAGCCAAAAATTGAAGAATAGGAGGTAAGTGTTGAAGCAACACCATAAGATAGAGCAATTACACCTCCTAGATAAAGTAGAGAAACTACACTTCCTAGACAAAGAAGAGTGGTTACACCTCCTACACCCCTTCGTAGAAACCCTAAGTGATGGATTTCCATAAGAACATATGCTATTACATACGATGAAGGAAAAAGAGCATGCAATAAAGAACCTGTGGATATATCCTGCGGACAATATGAGGATAGTTATTATGGATTCCCTATTGAGGAAGAAGGGCTTGAGGTAGAGACTGTTGAGAAAAGGGAACCTTGAATAATGTTAGATGAATTAGGGGTTCATGAAACAAAAATTCCCGAGGAATATAAGAAAGAATATGAAAAATATACTCATGTACAAACTGAGGTGAAAAATAGGAAATTGAAGAAGTGATTGGGTGGAAAGAATCCCAAGAAGAGAGAGTGGGTAATTGTTACACCATCAGTTACCCAAATATCTGAGGAATGGCTTGATACAAAAAAACCAAAGGAGTCCAAGGGACGATAGAATGAAGATAAAGAAGTATAATTTGTAAAATAACATACCCCAACACCTAAAGTTCATGTTGTTCCACCTGAATCAAAGGAATATGAGGAACGACCGAAAGAGGAGGAGCACAAAAAGGAATATGAAGATGTATCTTTAATAGGTATGTCTGAAACTGACCTCCTTATTAAGAAAATTAATAAATTAAAGGATGAAAAGGATAATTTAAGGAAAAAAATTACCATGGTTGAAGGGTAGCTTCAGTCTAGAAAAAAAATGAATTAGAAACCCTAGTTGAAGTGGCAAAAGTAGTGTCAATTAAATTTTGTGATGGATGTAACGAAGTGGAGGAAATGGGTTATGAAAGGCGAACAACTATTTTGGTTGGAATTAAAGTTGGAGAGCAAGATGAATAATTCCAAACCATTGTTCCACAAGAACTTGCTAAAGATGTTTCTATTACACAAGAACCAACTATTGAAGTAGAGAGAGATGGAGATGTTAGGAAATGAAATATTGTATATAAGTTGGGGAGAGATATTGGGATGTGATATTGACATATTTTTGAACTTATTTCCCTACCTTTTCTTTACCTTTTTTTATTCTCAAGACCATACTCTGCCACTATAACAACCGTTTTCAACTTTGATATGTCTCTTTTTATATGTCATCCCTACGATCAAATTATACGTATAATTTGGCATGAGAACCACTATTTTAGGCAATTTTTCTTGTAAAAATGACAACTGGGTTGTTATAGGGTTTGTGGCATGTTGAGATGTTGTTGCAGGATTACACTTTCCAATTTTTCCTTGCCAAGGACACGACAAGGACTCTCTGAGCATTGTTATTAACACATGAAGATCTATTTTGTACACACTTACCTCCTTAAATTATTTATTAACATCAATTTGGAAAGCATCTTGTGAAAAGATAGTTCAATTGTTAAAGGAGAAGTTTATGGACAACGCAATTGAAACAATTAGGATTTTCTATTGATAATTATTATAATTTGGAAAAAGTGTTACAAATTTATCCTAACCTTGGAAATTGTTATCAAATTGTTAATGTGTATTCTCAAATTAGATCACATGATAATCAAAAGATTCTCATGATGATATTATCATTGCAATATGAAACTATAAATAGGTGTACTTTTTGTTGATTTTTGGTAGTTTGGGAAGTACTCCAAGCCCTAGGGTTTGGGGTTTGGGGGTTGGAGCACCACAAAAATAATTTGTGGGCTTGGAACCAAAAGTTGGGGTTTTCCACCCATCGATGTTTAGGCAAAAACCATACGGCATTTTCTACATGTGATGGATGGAGATGATAGAGGATGGCGAGGAGAATCCAACACAATGAAAATCGTTGAAATTCAAGTTGTAGAAGGTGAGATATGAATTTTTGAAGTTAATAATTTATTTTTGGGATTTCAAGTCATGTAGGCTTGAAGTATAAATGTCCAAAAGTCATGACTCTCAGATAGTTTTTCGAGCCCTCTTGTTTAGTATAAATAAGAGGTGATGTGATTCATTTTAGAGCATCTAAGAGAAACATTTCATTCAGGAATCATCACTTGTGTAGACGTTGTCTAAGGATGAGAAGGCCGAGGATCATAAGGGAATTTTTGAATTATGTTTTGTGGGTTGGATAAGTCTGAGGTACAATAGAGGCTAAACCAAATTTTTCTAGGCTGTTTGGTGCAGGTTTAAGAGTGGATATCCCTTGATTTAATTGGTCGCATGCCCTGTAGTAATTACATAGGAACCAAACACTTGTTACGAGAATGCTAGAAGGGTTGTAATACCTATTACCAAGTGTAGAAGTAAGGGAACATGCAGTGTGGGAGGCAGCTAAACAAAGTCACACTGATTTTGAGGACTGTTGTAGTGGTTAGAGAGGGTTGTCATGGAATGAAATGATTCCATAAAAAAATTTATATTCTACAACAGGTGCATCAAATCATGAGTACATGTATGTGGATGATTTTGTGTTGAATTTGTTGCTAGGATGAACATATTGCAGCTTGTGGAAGCTAATTAGAAGAGGGAAAACTTGGTGGTTAGAATCCCTTTCCTAGGGGAATATTTCACAGTGGATATTGGTCATTGTATTGGGCATGATTTTATTGTTGGAGGGAAACGTGTTGGTGTCCCAAAGTAGCCCTTGACAATTTGTCATAAAGGGATTTTTACAAATTAAGGTTAGGTGAAGTTATTGGAGACTATGTGTCTCTCTTTGATAGACGAAAGAAGCTACTAGATTGGCAGATTGGAGCTCAGGTGTTGGTCAACCTAGAAGAGCATATTGGATAAGACCATGTTCATTGAAGCAAAAGTGTCTTGTAGCAGTGATATGTGCCCTCCTAAAGTCTCTATTTGTTGTCTCTTAATGGACTAAGGGGAAGCTAGAGAGAAGATCGGGAGTGAAGGACCTACATGAGGAGATATGACATAGAGGTTGTGATTGTGCACTAGAACAACGAGATTGCAGTATATCTTGTATTCTTGTACTTGTGGATATTTGAGGGCCATTGTCCCTTGTAACAAAACCCTATAATGTTGTATTATATGTTGATGATATAACAAATTTGGGTTACATATATTATTTTCACTTCTCTTATTGTGCACATGATTGGTTTACTGCATTATATTGTTGCACTGTGCTAAGTAGCTTTATTGATATTATTGGTTTGGTAACATCAGAGATTTAATATTCTATCCCATACACCAAGGTCGTGGAAATTCAACACTCTCTTCCCACGCAAGATAGACAATGATAGAGGGGAAGAGAACCAACATTGTAATCCTGTATGTTTCATTAATGCAATCTCAATCATTGGTGGTGCCATACCTTTATGTTGACTAGCTTGTGTGCAATGTAGTGCTACTATTACTATTAGTATCGTTCTTGCTTAAATGATTATAGATTCTAACCATTGTATGGTGTAAAAAAATAGGTCCTGGACGGGTCCCTTAGTTAGCGTGAAAGGTATTTAATTCCTATTACAGTTTTATGGTGTGTTCATTTTATTTGAATGTGTGTTTCAACATTTTTTGAAAGAATGGTTTCCAAGAGTGCTTTTCTTTTATAAATAAGAGTGACAATGTGACAAAGTGGTTTTATTCTGCATTGTGTGTTTGTTTCTTGAGAGTGTTAAAAAGGTTTGAGAGTGTAACAACCAGAGTGTTGAGTTGTTGAGAGTGTGATTACAATGATTGAGTTTGAGATTAATTAGCACTAGTCATCGTTTTCCCTTGCATATATTTTGCGTAATATCCTTACATTAACAAAACCTACCCAAATTTAAAAATAATGTGAAGAGTTTGAAATATTTCTTTGAATTAAAAGGACAATTGTTATTCCCAAAAGAAATATGAAGAAAAACCTATACACAATTTTCACATAACGTAAGTTGAAGCAAAAATTGGAACGTTATATGAAATTTGAAGCAAAATTATTTAAGGGTCAAAGTAAAAATATAATAATTCAAAGGTGTGTAAAATTGTTAGGTCCCTATAATACTAGTGTATCCCTTTAGTGTCATTGTTAGTATAGCCCCCTTATTGTTATTATTGTGCCCATGTAGTCCCCATATTGTTATTATTTTTCCCCATAGAAGCCCACTATTGTTATTGTTGTGCCCTTACATTGTTATTGTTAGGTCAACTAGGATTATATTGTGATCCCATGGACTCCTATATATAGAAAGGAGGTTTTGTCATATGAATCATCCAAGAATTGTTTATTTATGTAATGTAAAAGAGGTTTCTCCCTCAAAGTGGGTTATTTATAAGGAATTGATCTCTATTTTCTTCTATTTTGGGGGCTGGTTTCATAACATTCGGTATTAGAGCACGCACACCAGGAGAGCGAGGTTCCCGATGGTGCTGGGCGGGAATTTCACAGTTTTGAATGGCGATGGGAGGAAATCTGTGCAGGTTCTGAGCGCCGAGACATTCGAGGATCTGTCAAGTAATAGTGCGCAGCCCGGTATTCTCTCAAAAGGAGCGGTGGAGTTTTGTACATCCTCTGGAGGAACGCTGTCGTCCGTTGGCTACAGGGGTGAATCTGAAGGGAGGGAGGGAGGCGTTTTGACGGTAAATGGACTTGACCTGCAGGCGCTGAGACTGAAAAAATCTTCGAACGTGGGTATTGATCAACGAGGGCACAGTTTAGAGCGCGGGGAAAATGTTAAAGACCCTTCGGTGCTCACGAACAGATGGGGGGATGAGAACAGAGATAGGGAGAACTCGTTCGTTGCCTCAGAACATATAAGTTGGGAAGAACAGAGTGGTTTCCATGCTGCTGGTAACAAGAAAGAGTCTGGCTCAACCGATGCAAGGGAGGCTGGAGCGACGAAAAAGGGTAGCAGAAAACGAAACTGGATCAAGGTAAAAAAAACACAGTATAACTATGTTTTGGGTGAAGACATAGGCTGGGAGCAAGTATCTCAAATGGCTAACAGGACTCTGGTAGGCAGGGCTGTGGGGAGAGTTTTTGTCCTGAAAACCGTCATTGCTTGGGCCGATGCACAATGGAAAGAGGCTCTTGGATATGTTCCTGAGGTGGTGTCCCTCTCAAAGGGATGGTATGCATTCAACTTTCTGCAGCCAGAACATACACAGTGGGTGATGCATCGGTGCTGGGCTTTGGACCATTCTCCATTGCTCTTAAAGCCTTGGCACCCCCTATTCGATGCTAGTAGGGAGAGGGTGGACTCGGTTCCCCTGTGGGTGCGTATTCCTGGCCTGCCTCTCCATTACTGGACTGAGGAGCACCTCCGGGGTATTGGAAATACACTTGGGGTTTTCTTACAGGCAGATCTCTCCTTTCTCACGACAAATCACAGGAGGGTGGCTCGAATACTTGTCATGATTAACATTCGAGAAGGACTTGCTGAATCCATGAACCTCCGTTGGGGACTCTATGTTATTAAGCAACTTTTAGATTACGAAAACGTTCCGTTCAGATGCCGCCGCTGTCATGTATATGGCCATCCAGCTTCCGAATGTGCTTCTTTTTCGCGAACTGTGAACAGCAGGAGGTCTAGACCATCTGCGGCGGAGACTAGTTCGATGAGGGCAGGTTCTAGACCCCCCAATACGCAGGCTGGGCCCTCTTCTTCTACTACCTGTGTATCGAACCTTGCTGTCAATGTTTCCAGCCCTCAGGATAAACTGGGCTTACAGGTGTTGGTCGAGGAGTCTGGTCCTCCTGCTGGGCAAGAGTTGCTCCCACAGATTCCTGTCTGTGGAGCGCTTACAACTGTGTTGACCCATAGTCGGCATCATGGTGCGGCCTTCCAGTTCAGAAATGTCGGTTTGATGAAGACTGTTTTAACTCTGTGTAAAACATCTCTTATGGGATCCTTCCCATTCTCACCCATTATAAATTTTTCTCTTAATATGATTTCGTCTACAGTTTCGGTCCAGAAGATTGAATGTGACAAGCTGTCTTGTACAGTTTCCACTCTTTCCTCTCAGTTAGCGCCTCAAGAGAAGGTTATTGTATTTGACCCGGGTGATGGGCTGTTGACTCCATCGGATCTTGTTGCCCCCCCGGTCTCTAGCTATAACTTGAGATCCAGTGCAAAAAAAGGAGCTGGTGGGTTTGGGAGGGGGAAAACCCCAGCAATACGGGGCAGGGGAAGGATCTCCTTGTTGGCGAAAGCTCAGGATAGAGCTGTGTTGGATGTATTTTATGGGCGGCAGATGTCAATAGACAGGGCACTTAGAGCAAGTCATTCCCTGAGGCCTGGTGTGTGATGAAGATTCTATCTTTTAATTGTAGGGGATTGGCAGGCCCCCTTAAGAAACCTGCTTTCCGGAGGATTATAACTCTGGACTGTCCGGATATCATTTTGCTACAAGAAACCTTAGGTGATGGGAATGTGGTCAAAGCCAGATTGGAGGGTTGGCTGCCAGGATGGATCTTTGAGACATTGGATGCTAGAGGGAGGTCGGGGGGATTGGCTGTTGGCTGGAATGAAAGAACAATCAAACCACTGAACTTCTGGGGTATGGAGTCGGTCCTTGGATTAAATTTTCTATCGTTGGAGCTTGGTGAAGCTTTTAACATATTTAATATTTATGGCCCTTATCAAGATAGGGTTCCTTTCTGGGACACACTATTGGGAAATACTTTACTCAAGGGGGACTCAGTGATTCTGGGAGGGGATCTGAATTTTACAATAGGACAGTGTGAGGTATGGGGTCCTCATGCACAATTAGATTCGTTGACTGAGTACTTCACTCAAAAATTGGAGGAGCATCATTTTCTTGATATCGAGCCCTTAAAGATGAAACCCACTTGGAGGAACAATAGGTGTTCTGAAGGTAGAATTGCTAAGCGACTTGACCGTTTCCTGGTGGCTGAACAGCTTGTGGACAAGCCTTTTCAGATTAGGCAGTGGATTGGATGTGGGGGTGCATCTGATCATTTTCCCATTTTTCTTGAGTTTAAGATTGGGCCTAGGCAGCCCCCCAGCCCTTTAAAATTCAACAAAATCTGGCTTAGGGATGAATCTTTTAAAGCACATGTTCATGCTAGGTGGATCCCCTTTAGGGCGGATAGTCCTCTTACTGCGGCTTTTCAATTTGCAGAAAACTTTAAA
Organism: Pinus albicaulis; assembly: GCA_034641835.2. Classification (NCBI taxonomy): domain Eukaryota; kingdom Viridiplantae; phylum Streptophyta; class Pinopsida; order Pinales; family Pinaceae; genus Pinus; species Pinus albicaulis. The sequence goes on along the minus strand of CM076577.1, from coordinate 436,458,240 downwards.
CGCATCAAGGCTGCTGTTAAGATCTGGTCGGCTGCAAAGAGACAGAGGGAGGACCTGGACTTGAAGCAGGTAGAAGAGGATCTTTGTAAGATCTATGAGGGGTTTGGTGGAGGGTTTCAAACTCAAGCAGATAAAGACACTCTTGTTTCACTAGAAAAAAGAAGACACTCCCTACTTATGGATAAGGAGGAAACATGGAGGTTGAAAAGCAGGGCCACTTGGTTGGCAAGTGGGGATGATAATACAAAGTTTTTTCATGCCTATGCTCGTGGACGGAAGGCGGTGAATACTATTTGGAGCTTAAGAGATGGACAGGGAATGGAACATACTTCTTTTGAGGCTAAAGCAAAGCTGGGGATTGATCATTTCAAGGCTCTATATAAGGCTCCAGCTCAGGCATCTATTGCTGAAGTGATTAGAGTTGCACAGTTCTTTCCAAGATTTGTACAGGAGGCTGATAACAGATCATTAATGGCTGAGGTTTCTGAGAAGGAGCTAAAGGAGGTTCTTCATAGTTTCCAAAAATACAAAAGTCCTGGGCCAGATGGATGGTCCGTAGAATTTTTCTTGGCACTGTATGATGTGTTAGGGGCAGATTTGCTGAAAGTAGTGGAGGATACCAGAATTTCAGGGAGGATTCCCGCTTGTTTCAATTCCACTTTTATTGATTTAATCCCGAAAGTGGATAACCCACTTACTCTGGCTGATTTTCGACCAATCTCTTTGTGCAAATGTATTTACAAAGTGGTAGCCAAGGTGGTTTCGAGAAGGCTCAAATGCATACTGTCTTCACATATCTCCGGTGAACAATTTGGCTTTTTGGATGGTCGAAAAATACATGAAGCAATCGGGACGGCTCAAGAGGCCCTCCATAGCATGAAGACCAAGAATCTGAAAGGGACTGTGCTGAAGATCGACCTCTCCAAAGCATTTGACCGGGTAAGTTGGTTATATATACGTATGCTTCTGACTCATCTTGGTTTTGACATAGGTTACATAAGATGGATCATGAGTTGCATTACAACTGTCTCTTTCTCTGTTTTGCTTAACGGGGCTGCCTCTCCCTTTTTTCATGCTGAAAGGGGTCTGCGTCAGGGGTGCCCCCTTTCCCCCCTTTTGTTTTTATTGGTTGCTGAGGGTTTAAGCAGGGCACTTCAGGAGGCCAAGAGGCAGGGCTCTTTAAAGGGTATACAGGTTTCTCCTAATTTATTCATCACTCACCTACTCTTTGTAGATGATGTTTTAATTTTCTGCTCTGGCTCGGTGCGTGATGCAACCACTATAGGAGAGATTTTGGATCTATTTAGCAAGGCTACAGGTATGGAAGTGAATGCTGGGAAGTCTACCTTAACTACTAATTTTCTGAGGGATGAGGAGAGGCATGAATTTGGGAGGATCTTTCCCTATATTTCTGCTGGTTTGGATGCAGGACTGAATTATTTGGGGTTCCATTTAAAACCCAATGACTATAGGAAACAGGATTGGAGCTGGTTGTTGGAAAAACTGGAAAAGCGCTTGAGAGTTTGGTGTCATAAATGGCTGTCCAGAGCTGGGAGGCTGATTTTGGTTAAGTCTGTTCTGGAGGCTGTTCCTGTATATTGGCTGTCCCTCTCTTGGATTCCGAAGGGTATCTTGGAGGCAGCGAGGAGGATCTGCTTTAGATTCCTTTGGAGTGGGAAACAGGATTCTTTGGTGACCCCTTGGGTGCGATGGGAAAAAATTGCTGTCCCAAAAGGGATGGGAGGATGGGGACTGAAAAATATCTTCCTTTTTGCTCAGGCTCTCGCTGCTAAAGGTGGGTGGAGACTCATCACTGTGGACAGCCTTTGGACTCGGGTGATCACTCAGAAATATATTGCTCCTTATTCTATTGTTGACTGGATTAGGAATCCAAGGAAATCTTTTGCAGGTGGGTCGATAATTTGGAAGGCCCTTGTCAAATCCTTTCACATTCTGGAATCAAGCCTGGCTTGGGATGTGGGTAGTGGCAGGAAGCTCCGGGTTGGGGAGGATCCTTGGATGGGAAGTGATCAACAACACATCTTGCCCCCGCACACGGTTGAGGCTATAAGGCAGAGGGGGATTACCTTTCTTTCCCATCTTGCTGATCCTGATCGGAGAAGGTTGGGAAATCAGCCATGGATTTTGGCCTCTTCCTTGGGGCTGGATGCTATCGATGAGAGGGCTTTGGCCGTTTATATCCGAGCTTTAAAACAGGCCCATATATTCCTTCAGGATAGGGATGATATGATAGCTTGGGATTTTGATTCTTCGGGGACATATTCTCCTCGGGCGGGATACACAAAACTAAGTGCTGGAGCTGACTTGGGTGAAGAGAGGTGGTGGTGGAAGAAACTCTGGAAACTAAACTGCCCTCCTAAGACTCGCCTTTTTATGTGGTGTGTCCTCGAAAATAAAGTCCCTACCTGGGAGGTGCTGCAACACAGATGTTTTCAGGGCCCTGGATGGTGTTGTCTGTGCAAAGCTGATGAGGAATCAGTAAACCACCTCTTCCTCAGTTGTCCCTTCATCAAAGGTGTTTGGCTAGAAGTTTCCAGGTTAGTGGGTTTTCATTGTAGATGGGAGGGCCAATCTGTGGCTCATGCATGGGATCTGTGGTGGGTGGCTTATGCCGAGCAGAAACAAAAAGCTTTACCTCTCCTTGTAATCTGGGGTTGTTGGTTGGCTCATAATCGACTGCTTTTTGATGGGTCGGTCAGCACACCAGAGATCATTGGCGCCATGACTGTAGGTCTGCACTCTGCCTTTCCTATTCATATTCGTGCAGCCAACCAGAGGGAGATTCTACAGATGGACATTGATAGGAGGATTCCTTGGGGCTTTTTCGATGGGGCTATGCAACGAAATATTTGTGGTGGAGGGGCTCTGCTATTTCTTACTGATTCACATTGGTTTGAGATCTCAGCTGGGCTTGGGGAAGGAACAAACAATTTTGCAGAACTGCTGAGTCTCAAGATACTCCTGTTGTTCGCTGTGGAAAGAGGTTGCAGAAAGATAAATCTCTTTGGAGAATCATTGAATGTGATTAATTGGGTAAAAGGTTTCCAGATCTGCAGAGTTTTCCATTTACAACATTTGATGCGCTCCATTAGGGAGATCCTCATCTCTTTTGAATCGTTCTCCTGTCAACATATATACCGAGAAAACAATGAAGGGGCTGATCGAGCTTCAAAGAGGGGGATTCAGCTGGATGAGGGAATCTGGACTATCAGAGAACATGAGGATGGGAATATTTCTGAATACTTTCATCCTTCATTATTTGATTGAGAGGATTCAGGGTACCTTTGTTGGCATGTTAAACATTTGCCAACTAACAGATCACACATGGTGTGAATTCCTCTTTCTTTTCTCAACAGGTTAGATGCAGTTGGGTGTGATCACTGCTATTATCTCTGGGGCAGCAGTCTCGTGGATGTGTCTTTGCTGTGGGCAGGACAACCTCTTTTGCTTTGACAACTATTATCTTGCATCTGCCTGGGGATGCATTCTAGTGGTAGAGTTTTTGCTGTGGACTTGTACACATATGCCAACTACTTTTTATCTGGGGTTACAGCCTCGTGGTTATGCTTTGCTGTGGGCACACCTTATTTGCTGGGGTTGTGCTTTGCTGTGTTTATTTTTCAGCTTGGGAATATTTCTGAATACTTTCATCTTTCTTTGATTGAGAGGCTTCAGGGTACCTTTGTTGGCTCGATAAACATTTGCCATCCGAATGAACACACATGGTGCTTGTGGTAGATTTTTATGGCTGTGGACTGGTACACATATGCCATCTCTCTCTATCTGGGGAGAAGCCTCGGGTTTATGCTTTGCTGTGGGCAGAAACATTCTACTATGGATTATATGCTGTGGTAGTTCGGGTTCATGGTTTGCTGTGTTTATTTCTCTGCGTGGAAAATGGTATCATGATGGCTGCATTATATGACTGGTCTTCATGCCTAAAGAAACACATCAGTGGGCTGGTCCCCTTCTATTTCGACATACACATCTCTTACCTGGGCGGTGCTTCTTCAATATGACATTCACAGTCATATGTCCCTTCTTATTTCGACAAACACATTGCCTATTACAGAATTATTTTGTGAGGCTTTTTTAAGCATTGGAGCAACCACTTGGTCCCTGACAGTGGGCTTTGATTGGCTCGGATTACTTGAATTCTTTTTTCCTTCTTACTGGTAGTGCTACTTCAGCAGGTTTTTTGCATATATTCTTGCAGGACTGTTTTAAAAGGAGTTAGCAACAACTGTTTTTAAATCTTGAACAGCAGTTTCTCCTTCCGAATATGATCAAAGACTGAATTGGATACAGAACTGGAATGTTTATTTCTTCTTTGTAAATGCTTTTTGTTTACAAACTCTCTGGGTTTGTCTTCATATAACACATAGTACATGTGATTCTCATTGTAATTTTGTACTCAACTGCAGTAATAAAATTACGCTTTTTTCTCGAGGAAAAAAAAACATTCGGTATTAGAGATTTGGATTCTAGGGTTTCACTGCTTCAAACAAGTCATCGTGGAATTTTCGCTATAACAGATTTTCTACGTAGGTTCAAAGGCTACAAAAAAAATCCATTTGAGCCGAACTCTTTAGGAATGTTGTGTAAAAATTGAAGATCTTGGTTCATTATATTTTCAGAGATATGATTAGAGGACGTTAGGGTTTTTGCAGGCTCCCATATTTCATTGCAAAGAAGTGACCTTGGGAAAATAATCATAACTTTATCTCTAAGAATCGAATTCAAATTATGTAAAAAGTCGCCGAAAGTGCACAGACTATAGTTTCATGTGTATCAAATTCAGAGCTGAAAGATGAAACAATGACACGTGGCACACCGTACAAGTGCGCTATACTAAACCAATACACAATTAGGACATGGTGGGATATTGGGCATAACTTTGTCTTGAAGAATACAAATCAGGTATGACCTGTGGAATTTTAAAGAGGACACATAGGGCTACTACAAGACCGAATTTCAGATCTTGGAGATCCTAATCTACAAAGTTATAACCATTTCAATATCAAGCTCCTAAAAGAAAGAAAAATGTGTGTATTTGTTTTTTAAAATTTGCATAACTTTTGTTTGAAAAAGCAGTTGAAGTGATTACAAGGGCATATTGAAGCATTGTTACCAACATTGCGTTCTATAATGCCTCCCAAAAATAATTCTACACCCATTACGCCCTCAGAAAATTCTACTATGACACATGAAGAGGAAGAATTGCAATATGATATATCAAAATTACGGTACCAAGTGCAACAAATTTCTATCTCACTAAGATCAACCAAATATGACATAGATGGTTTAAAAGTAGACATGGAGGCTAAGGTGGATGGTTTGAAGGATAAAATGAAAGCTACTATGGATGATCAAGCAGTGGAATGTCAAATTGAGCATAAACAAAAAGTTATACAACTCTTAAAGGATAACCTAACTTTGCTGCAGAATCGAATGAAACAACAGGAAAATAAACATCACAACGAAAGAAGTTTTGATGTAGGCAACTAGGTATTTTTATGAATACAACCATACAAAAGGATGTCCCTCAAGCAAGATAATAAGTATAAAAAATTATCGCTAAAGTACTATGTTCCTTATAAGGTGATGCAAAATATTGGTACTATGGAATAGAAATTGGAGCCACCTGCATCTTCTCGAGTGCACCCAGTTTTCCAACTTTCTTGCTTAAAGAAGATTATAGGTGGAAAAATCCAAATTCAAATAATATTTCCAGAACTTGACGAGGAAGGAAAAACCATATTGGAACTTGAAGAAGTCATGGAAACAAGAAATCGACAACTATGAAATCGATTAATTTCAAAGTATCTCAACAACCTTACCCACTGAAGATTCCACATGGGAGGAAGACAATTTGATATAGAAACATCCAGAAATAATAAAGCATTTAGGATCACACTTTTTTGAGGGAGAGGGGCATGTTAGGTCCCTATAATACTAGTTTATCCCCTTAATTTTATTGTTAGTATAACCCCCCTTATTGTTGTTGTTTTGCCCATGAAGTTTCCATATTTTTATTATTGTACCCCATAGAAGTCCACTATTGTTATTGTTTTGCCCTTACATTATTATTGTTAGGTCGGCTAGGATTATATTGTGACTCCATGGACTCCTATATATATAAAGGAGGTTTTTTCATTTGAATCATCCAAGAATTGTTCATTTATGTAATGTAAAGGAGGTTTCCCCCTCGAAGTGGCTTATTTCTAAGGCGTTGATCTCTCTTTTCTTCTATTTTTGGAGTTGGTTTCATAAGAAAATTATTAAATAGAGAATCTAAAATTTGAATCAATTAGATTGGCCAAAAAAAGAAGTCTAGGCCATTTTAGTGAAACAAGGAAAGTTTGGTCTGTTTCACAAAAATGCATGTCCATCCTTCATTTCAAGGAAAAATTGAATGATTAAATTTTGTGAGTGTGGTTTTACTCATAAATAACATTAATTCTCACATATAAATATATGCTATGCAAGAATATGCCAAATTGGATTGATTTCGTAGGGTTAAATTCAAGGTTTGTATGCCTCAAATAAATGCACACCAAGAACTGTACTTAATTGATTGTGTGATAATGATAGTTCCAACCTAAATATAAAACCATTTTATGCAAAATAACATAGTAATTTTCGTAAAGGAAATATTATACACTGCAATCCAAGTGCGCCATAATAACAATTGATCATATATGACAATGATCACAATTAAAACAAATATGCACTCCCAAGCCAAAACAATTACACTCTTGGTAATGAAATTTGAAATGGGACATAATTGGATAATTCCTAACTTTAGTATATAACCCTGCATCATGTCTGACAAATATCCTACATAACTATGTTTCTCACTTATACACAACTTTCACATAAGGCAACTCAAAGAAAAACTTATAATGTTGTAAGAATTCAAGAGTATAAAATCATTAAATAAACAATATACAATATACAATTTGAATCTATCAGATTGCCCAATAAATGAAGCTTGGGTATACATTTTAGTTAATCAATAAAATTTTGGCATGCTTCACAAAAATGCACGCCCAACCTTCATTTCAAGCCCAAATTGAATGACTCAACTTGGAGAGTATTTTTTTACTTATAAGTAACATTAATACAACTAATTTTTTATTTTTTCACACACACACACACACACACAGATATATATATATATATATATATATATATATATATATATATATATATATATATATATATATATATATATATAGTTCAAGAATACTCCAAATGGCATGGATTATGCCTCAAATAAATGCACACCGGGAATGTTTGGGAACAAGGTGATGGGCTAAGAAAAATCAACCTTTTCATTTTAATAGTTGAAACTTATAGTTTCTTGCTTGAAACACTATAAGAGATAACAACCATGGTTTGTAGGGTCTATTTTAGGGTTTTTCTATATTGTACATATATTTAGGGTTCTAAGTTTAAGATTAGGTCAAGTGGCATAGTGAGGGTTTGAAGATAAATAGGTAAGGAGAATGGAGACAAATAGGACTAGTTCTTATTTCTTGTTTTGCAATGAATTCTAAGTAAAGATATAACAATGCAAAAGTGTGTAAAATATTTAAATAAACAATCTACAATATGTATCAATCATATTGGCTAATAAATGAAGCGTGGGCATGCATTTTAGTGAAGCAAGAAAATTTTGGCCCGCTTCACAAAAATGCATGCGCAACCTTGGTTTCAAGACCAAATTGAATGATTCAACTTGGAGAGTATTTTTTTACTCATAGGTAATATTAATACAATAAATTATTTTTACTTTTCACATACATTTTTGTGTTGTTAAAAAATCTCCAAATTGCATGGATTTCAAAGGGTAAATGGTAGGGTTTTCGTGCCTCAAATAAATGCACACCGAGAATGTTTGGGAACACGGTGATGAACTAAGAAAAATCAAACTTGAATTTTAATAATTGAAACTTGTAGTTTCTTGGTTGAAACCCTATAAGTAAAGTTGGATAACCTTATAATTTAAGTAGTAATTATGTTTAAATTTTGCCAAGGGATAGATAAAGATATAACACCTAGGGTTTGCAGGGTCTATTTTAGGGTTTTTCTATATTGTACATATTTTTTAGGGTTTTAAGTTTAATATTAGGTCAAGTGAATTAGTTAGGAAATTTACTATAAAATATTTGGCTGCCATTTTAATACAAAAAGGAAACTTATTATCATTTATGAATAACTAGTTTCATGATGGAAATTTGGTCAATTCTACCCATGAGAAAGAAGTGATGGACATATTACATGCCAGCTAAATATTGTAGCCCTATTTTTCAAAGTGTTATTTTTAATAAATTATATCTTATATCTAATTTTTTTTTTTTTTTGTCTCAGAAAATATAGGAGTAAAGGAGCAAAGTTAAAGCACCTTATAAACAATTTCATTCACTTAATACAATTTTATTTTCTTTATAAAAGTGATTTATAGAAACATAAAGCAATAAGTTAAAAAAAAAATCATTTTACCATGCATTCCTCAATGCACATTTTTGCATTCAACGTGCATTCATCAAGGTTTATTTATCATGCATTTTTTCATTCATCATGCATTCCTCACGGTCTATGTAACATGCATTCTTGCAATCAATGTGCATTTAGCTACCTTTCCTTGAACCCAGGAAACAATGGCCTCAATTGAAATAACAACATCCTCATCCCCACAAACAATTGACACACGAGGTTCCCAAAGAAATTCACAGTCAAAAAATTAAAAGAGTGTGCCGATACATGGAGAGATACAAACATTTGTCCACTAGGTATGTTAGATATCTTGATAAGAGCATGAGTTTATAATTTTATATTTGGAAAATTCAATTTCCAAAATGATGAGATAGATGAGGCCACATAAAAATATGATGATAAAGCCATGGAAGTAAAAATATTTGGGCAGAGGATTGACTTAGACCCTCATATGGTTGGAAGAGCAACAAAAATTCCACATAGAGCGGGAGCAATATTTAACTCCAAGAAAACCCCTAAGGTAGAAAATATTGAAATGACCAATAAAATATATGGGGAAAAATAATTTGTTTTGTGTTAGGTCCCTATATTACTAGTGTATTTAAACCTTATTGTTATTAGTGTAGCCCCCTTATTGTTATTTTTTACCCCTGTAGTCCCCATATTGTTATTATTGTGCCCCATAAAATCCCACTATTTTTATTGTTGTGCCCTTACAATATTATTGTTAAGTCGGCTAGGATTATATTGTGAACCCATGGACTCCTATATATAGAAAGAAGGTTTTGTCATTTGTATCATCCAAAAATTATTCATTTATGCAATGTAAAAGAGGTTTCCCCCTTGAAGAGGCTAATTTATGAGTCATTTATTTATCTTTTCTTCTATTTTGTGAGCTGTTTTCATAACATTTGGTATCAGAGCTTTGGATTCTAGGGTTTTGTTGTTGCAAATAGGTGATCTTGGATTTTTCTCTATAATTTTTTTTCTACGAAGGTTCAGAAGCTAAAGAAAACACATTTGAGCCATAATCCTGAATAAATTCTTGTAAAAATTTTAGACCTTGGTTTGAAATATTTTTGGAGATATGATTTGTGGAAGTTAGGGTTTTTGCAGGATCCATAATTTCATCTCAAACAGGTGACCGAGGGAAAATATTCATAACTTTCTTTTCAGGAATCCAATTTGAATTTTGTAAAAAGTGGCTGAAAGTGCATGGACTACAGTGTCTTGTGTATTGATTTCGGAGCCGAAGGACGAAAAATGACACGTGGCACGTTGTAAAATTTTTATGTACCAAACCAACCCATAATTAGGTCATTGTGGGATATTGGGAATAAATTTGCCTTGAAGAATCCAAATCAGGTATGAGCTGTGGAATTAGAAAGAAGACTCAAGGATACTATAAGACTAAATTTTAAATCTTAGGGATCAAAAATCTCAGAGATACATCAGGTTCAATATCGAGCGCCTCACAAGCAAGAAAAATGTGTGTGTTTTTTTTAAAAACAAATTGCATAACTTTTATTTAAAAAATCAGTTTGAAGTGATTCCAAGGGCATATTGAAGCATTGATATCATTATTGGGTTCTATAATTCCTCCTAAAATGAATTAAATACCCATTAATCCCTCAAAAAGCTCTACTATGAAGAGGAAGAAGTGAAACATGATATATCAAAATTATGAGAGAAAGTGCAACAAATGTCACTCTCGCAAAAAGTAACAAAAAATGAAATGGAAACTAAAATGGATGATTTGAAGAAAGGAATGGAAGCTAAAACGAATGGAGTGGAAGCTAAGATGGATGGAATGGAAGCTAATATCGATGGTATAGAAGAAAAACTGAAAGGAAACATGGAAGACATGAAGAATAATCTGAAAGAAGACATGGAAGGTTTGACAAAGTTGCTACAAGAAATGATTCCTAATGGAAAAAAGGTAGTAAAGGAAACTCATGGTGAGAAAAAATAAACGTTAATCATGATTTCATAAACTCTAACTTTGTATTGAAGACCTAACATATTCCAAAGATTGATATGGAGAAGTTTGATGGCAAGGATCCCGTAACATGGATACTACAGATGGAGAAATATTTTGATCTCCATAATGTGCAAAACACACAAAAGGTACGTATTTCAACTTTATATTTAGAACATAATACATTTGTATGGTATTGATGGCTTTTCTCTCGTAAAAAAATTGTCACTTGATCAATTTTTACGGAGAAAATGATAGCACATTATCGGGAATCAAAGAGAAACACCTTCTTTAGCCAATTCATAAATCTCAAACAAAAGGGTTCAATGGTGGAGCACAATGATAAATTGAATATACGGGTAACTGATAATCTAGAGGAACACAACATTGATGTCTTCATAGGGAATTTAAAGGATAACATCCAACATGAGTTTCGCCTTTGGGAACCTGATTCATTGGAGAAGGCATTCAGGTTGGCAAGAAAAATTGAAAGAAAAATTATGGTGACAAGGAAGCCTATCGCTCACAATTATAAAGATGGAAGTGTTGCTACTCCTATACTTCCACAATCTACAAGGTTGGCACCACAAAAAATAGAAGAAAAAAGAGAAAAAAGGATTTTCTACAGTTGTCATAGAAAATACACAAAAGTTCATAAGTGTGTTGAGAAGAAATTATTTTACATATATTTTGAAGAGGAGGAATAAAATGAACAAGAAAATTCAAAAGAAGAGGATATACACCAGGAACCAACCCTAGAGAAAGAAGAAATGAATCTAACCATATCCTGTAATGCATTGGAAGGAATTACCACTCCTCAAAATCTCAATATAGAAGGACATATCAAGAATAAAAATTTAATAGTGTTAATTGATTCAGGTAGTACCCATAATTTTATTCATTGTAAGGTAGCCAAGGAATTGAATTGCTTCCTATACCAAGCACCAAAGTGTCAAGTGATTGTTGCAAATGGAGGAACTATAAATTTCTCTGAAAAGTGCCATAATATCAAGCTAACCATGGGGGAATATGTATTGAATAGTCCAATTCTTTTCATTCCAATGGGTCGTGTTGATGTTGTACTAGGAGTACAATGGTTACAATCTTTGGGGACGATAGCTTTTAATTTTCAAGAATTTTTCTTTAATTTTTTTTTCAGAAGGAAAGGAATTTGAATTACAGGGTATCACAGGGAAGCCAAGAAAGATAATAATCTCTAATGTAATGACAAAGATTATGAAGAAAGAACAAAAAGGCATAATTGAAAAATTATGCTCACTAGAAGTTCCAACATCAAAATCATCTATTTCTCTAGATCTCTAAAAAGTCTTGGACAATCATTCCAAGGTGTTTGAAACTCCCAAAGGAATCCCACCTATTCATGATCATGATCATGCTATTCATTTGATTCCAGGAAGTTTTCCTCCAAACATTAGGCCTTACATATATCCTTATGTCCAAAAGAGAAAAACTAAACATATGATTACAAAAATGCTAGAGGCTGGTATAATTTAACCTAGTCAAAGTTCTTTCTCTGCTCCAGTAGTATTGGTGCACAAGAAGGATGGATCATGGTGCATGTGGCCAGATTATAGGAAGCTAAATAAGCTCACTATTAAAAATAAATTTCCCATTTCTGTGATTGTCGAATTATTGGATGAATTACATGGAGAAATTTATTTCACCAAGTTGGATCTCTGTTTAGGATATCATCAAATTAGAATGAAGAGTGAAGACATTCTGAAAACAACATTTCGAACTCATGAGGTTCATTATGAATTTTTGGTCATGCCTTTTGGCCTTACCAATGCACCTTCTACATTTCAAGGGGTTATGAATTCCATTTTCAAACCCTTCCTTAGAAAATTTGTGTTAATTATTTTTTGATGATATACTAATCTACAACAGGTCTTGGAAGGATCATGCTCAACGTGTTGGTAGGGTGCTAAAACTATTAGAGGAGAAATAAGAGGTGGAATATCTGGGTCATATTATATCTCAAGAGGGTGTTAAGGTAGACCCTAACAAAATTAAATCCATTAAGGAATGGAAAGTCCCCACAATCACAAAGGAGTTGCGAGGATTTCTCGGGTTAACAGGGTATTATTGCAAGTTTGTTAAGAATTATGGGAGAATAAAAACACCTATATCAATATTATTGAATAAATATGCATTTTCATGGACTCCTGAAGCAACTAAGGCCTTTGAATACCTTAAAAAGGAAATGTGCCAAGAAGCGGTCTTAGCTTCTCCAAACTTCACAAAAACCTTTATTGTGGAATGTGATGCCTCAGGAAATGGAATTGGTTTTGTTTTAATGAAATAAGGAAGATCCATTGATTTTGAAATCCATCCAATAAAAGTTAAGTATTTACAGAAATCTATTTATGAGAAGGAAATGTTGGCAATACTACATGCACTAAAGAAATGACGACCTTACATAATGGTAAGAAACTTCAAGATAACAAATGATCATGATAGTCGTAAATACTTTTTGGAACAAAGAATATCTTCAGAAGAACAAAAAAAAATGGGTCACAAAGACGTTGGGTTGTTACTTTGAAAGCATATACAAAAAATGGAAGCTAAATGTTGTTGCATATGCACTCTCAAGAAAGGACGAGGATGTGGAAGCATTGCTTTGTGCCATTTCTATTATCCAACCAGATTAGATAAGCGAAGCAAGGGAGGAATGGAAGAATGACGAAGAAGTGTGGACACTCATTCAAAAGTTGCAAAAATATCCCAGTACATCTGATACATTTAGTTTGAAAAATGATTTCTTATGGTACAAATATCGCTTATATCTTTATAAGAATTCCCAACTAAAACAAAATATTATTTTGGAATTGCACACCTCTCCCTTAGGAGGACACTTAGGATTTTTAAAAACATACCACAGGGTGAAGAAATAATTTTTTTGGGATGGCCTTAAATCTTATATTCAAAACTTTGGGGTGAAATTTTTGGTTTTCCAACAAAATAACGTTGAGACAATTAAGACCTCGGGTCTGCTACAACCTTTATCCATTCCAAGTCAACATTGGGAGGAGGTTTCAATGGATTTTATCATAGGTTTACCTAAGTATGAAGGAAAGAGTGTCATCATGGTGGTAGTTGATAGACTTACCTAGTATGAACAATTTTGTACATTATCTCATCCCTTTAAAGTGAGTACAATTGCTATTTGATTTATGGAAAAAATTCAAAAGCTACATGGAAACCCAAAGATTATTGTAAGCGATAGAGATCCCATTTTCACTGAAAATTTTTGGATGGAGTTGTTTTCTTGTTTGGGTACTCAAATAGTTCATAGCTCATCTTATCATTCTCAATCCAATGTTAAAACTAAGATAGTGAACGAATGTTTGGAAGGATGTAATATTCCTAAATTATCCTACAACTAATTGGAATATTAAAGTTTTGTTTTGTCATTTAGAAAGGTGAATAAGTGGGTAGGGAGACCCATAAATATCTTTATTGTGAACAAAACCACTTCTCATGTGAAAGTGGATCATCTTTTTAGCTTAATAAAGCACTCTAAGGTGTGAAGAAGGGCTAAAACATGTGGAATGGGTCAACTTTGACCAAATCAACAATGCTGCCATGGAGGAATGGACATTAATGAAGGATCAATGCAATTTTAGATGGAGACACATTGAAAGGAAGTAGTGTCATTAATGAATGGGGCTTATGGTTTGGAAGCTCATATATTATAAAAGGAAGAGGATGGCAACCATATCATGCATGTTGGTATATTTGATATTTTGATATATGGTCTATTTAGACATATAGATTTCTTCAGTTGTTTAGCTAAGATTGCATGTGCTATTTAGCATAGGGTGTTCCTGATCGGAGATCCCACCTCTTTCCTTGAGAGGCATCTTGGAAAAGTTTTCACTATACTTCCACATTCAGGAATTTGGTCAAGCTTGAGTCTCATGTACAATGCAATTATGTTTAGAGTTGGGTTGTGTTGCAGGGGTGTAGTAGTGGAGGAGAGAAATCTCCATTTTTTGAGCTAGTTTTCCATTGGAGGGATCATCCTTTCATCCAAAGGCTTGTGAGGAAGACTTCAAGGCTTCATTACACATTTTGGCACCAAGCCAAGTAGTATTCATCAGCTACAACGTAGTTTCCTGCAGAAACTGCGTTATTTTGGAGAGCAGCTGCAGCAGTGGGTTTATTGCCCTATTTGGAGTGTTTGGGTTTCCTGTGTGGGGATCAGCCCTTCATTTAGGAGATCCGTTGAAGGAGGATCATCCATATTTTATATCATATCATCCATCTTCCATCAGTTATTTATTTGCAGAGATTATTCAGTCCTAGGGCCAAATCTACTATAGTTTGTATAGTGTGTATTTCCAGAAACCTTTTTTGGGTTGTCCTGGAATTCTGTTTTGGAGCATGGATCTCTAGCCTTAGCATTTTTGGAGTATTATATCAGCAGAAATATATTTTTATATCTTTCAGCTTCTATTCTCTCTTAGACAACGCAGTTTTTTGGGTTCATGTACTTCATGTATTAACAACATTTTAGATCTAGGTGTATGCTTTCATGAGAGGCTTATTTAGCCAACTTGAGGGATATTTTCCTCATGATATTGTACTTATTTTGCTGTTATAATCATAATGGAATGGATCCAATGTTATAATCTATTATATTTGTGCATATTTCCAGTTTTATGCACTCTATTCTTGCTTTTCCCATTTGGGAATATTATAGTGGTATCAGAGCATAATCTTGGCTCAATCGGTGTACTTCAACCATTATGTCATCTAAGAGGCTTCTCATAGGAAGGAGAAGGTCTGCAGAAGAGATGAAGGCAAAATTTCATTTTCAGGAGGGAAGGAGTTCTCAAGGCTTCTTCTTCAAACTATGCAATGCATTAGGAGAGACATCAAAGAGATGAGAATGGAGAGATGTAAATATTCTCAAAGAGGGCTTATACATGAAGAAAGCTTCAGATTTTCACATTATGGGTATAAGAATTTAGCTACACCATCAGATATACAACGTGGTACTACGCCTAGGTTCATAGCAAGAAATATGGAGGAAAGCGATGTACCAAAGGAGGAGACTCTTGGTGATTATCGTCAAGAGTATGGATCCCAAACTCAGAGATTTAGTGATCATCTAAACTTCCAAGGGTTTTGTGAGATCAAGGAGGATAGAAGATCTAACAACCATGATAGAAGCACAAGGTTCAAGTAGCATGATGTGGGTAGATTCTTTCTATCTACTTTTGATGGATCACCTAAATGCTCAGCTAGGGCTTGGGTGAAGGAGCTAGACACTAATTTGTAGCAACACCAAGTTTTAGAAGAAGAAGCCATTCGAGTAGCAGCGCCGCATCTTGAAGGTAAGGCTTATGTTTGGTGGTTTTATGAACCTTATTCATTAAAATATGCAAATATGTCTACTTATGTAAGGTTCAATAGGAAGATAGTAAAGATATTTGATGAAAAACATTCTGAAACTTCCTTGGTTGAGCTATCCAAGCATACACAAAAAAAACCTTTGCATGAGTTGGAAGGACCTATAAATCCAAATGCATTTCAGAAAAATATTGAGGGGATTAAAAACTTTCATAACACCTTGCTAGAGGCAAGATCCCCATTTCAGAAAGAGCCCTCTTCTCAAAGGGAAGACATGGAGGAACTAAACAAATAACCTCTTAATGTTGATGAGACAACCTCCATTCATGATGAAGGAGAAGAGAAGGTAAGAGGTAACAATGCTGTCACAGTACCTTATGAAGAAGAATATGGAGAAATTGTTCCAAAGAGAGAAAATATTGCACTCTTGCAAGGAGTTCCAAAGAATCTCACATATGGCGATCAAGGCACAGTCCATGTGCAGCATGTGCCATCATTGATAGGTTGTGAGATCTCAAAGATAGAATGAGATAAAGGGGAGGAAAATTCTCATATGATGAGGAGTACACACCCCTCTCTATTTCAGAAGGTTGATGCACAGAAGAGGCAGGAGGATTTGTGTAGTGAGGGAAAGGACAAATCAGTCCACTCACATATACATCCTACTCTAGGCCTTGATGTTTCATTACATGGAGGCATTCAACCAGGGAGACCCCCTGATTGGAATATGAATAAAGAGTTATCTCAACATGGTGCAACATTGATATATTTGGCTAGGTAAGGAGCCTTTGGAGGAGCTAGCACAACGCTGAGAACCTTTGATGGGTTCAAAGGAGGAGTGAAAATTTTTTTGATATGGACATTGCTATCTCCCACTCAGCCATTTGCACTGAAATATGATTCATAGATCTATGATGACATGAACACGGTGTCAAATGACCACTCCATAGCCTTGGAGAAGAAAATGATACTTCATATGAGGAAGATTTCTGAATATGACAAGAGGTTATTAACACTCTTGCATTCATTGGAAAAGCTATGGAAGTTTTGGAGGGAAAATGTCTTCCAAGAGGAGGTTGACCTCCATGTACTTCAATCTTGTCTTAGGCAAGATAAACTGCAAGGGAGGCAGAAAAAGTGGGGTAAAAATACTCCAACATGTGGCTTTAGCATTAAGCATGTCAAAGAGGAGAGTTGTGATGTGACAGGTGCTTCATTTCAGATTTCCACAGTGCTGTCATTTTTGGGAAGCCTAGATCCATATTGGGAATCCCAAATATTGGTGGGATATTCCAAGGACCTCTTCACATGTAAGGTTCTTGATGTACAAGTGGAATATGGAAGGTATATAGTCACTAGTACATTTGGGAGAAATTTCGACACTTGGTTCTGACACTTTTGACCAAATGTCGAAAATTTCCCCAAATTTTTTCAATCCCGCCTGAAACCGTCGCTATATTGACGTTTAGAGAAAAGTGTCACAACACCAACACTTAGAAAAAGTGTTGCAATTGCGACGTCTTCCTCCAAACGTGGTAAAAGACCGGAAAAATGGTCGGCTTACAGAGCAGCGCGAGGAGTAGTTCATCGAGGCACCTTTGCGATTGCGCATAATTTGGAGAGAAAATAGTAATAATGAGAGAGGCTCCTTTAATTGCGTCTTTTATTTGTGAAGGTATGGATTGTCCAGCCTGCAATTCTATGCTGTCGAGAAAGACTCGCAATCCTATGGAAACAAGACTGTTGTGAAGATGCCTGGCGAAGAAACGAACATCGGGTTCACGACTGTTGATGAACACATCATAGTCCGGCGAAGAAGGCACCAAGGAGGGTATTATCAGTGAATGAGGGATTGCGTGTGCGTTATGCATAAGAAATTGAGAAAGATTGAATAAGGTCCTGTTAAAAGAGCAAGTATAACCACGCTTTGTCTATTAAAGGATGGCAGAATTTGCCTAAAGCTTACTCCCCGCCTGTTTGAAGTAACAAACGTTGGTTTGTTAAGTGGATGATCGATGGTGTAGCTTTATCTCTATGGAAAAGGAAGAAACCAGAGTTAATTGGCGTTGAAACTTTAAAGCGGAACCTCGAAGCGGAGATGAAACGGAACCGCGATGCATAAACAGTAAAGGTGGTATTCGGGAATGGGTTATGGTTTTCGCGCAGGTCCACTAGTGGTAAGCTGTATTGAAATCAAAAACGCGATACCACAAAGCAAATGCCACGTGTCCCTAAGCGGATTTGAAAAACCGTGAGTTTCGTGTTATTTCTGAGCATTAACGCTCGGTGAGAAAAAAAACGTGAAATTGCTTAGTGATCGTCCGATTAACGCTTGGGGAGCGACGCCATATGGATCGTTGGATCCGCTCGACGTTTAAGAAAGGTGTGTTTATATGAACGTGGGCCCGAGCATCCGTTTATATGTCGTGATTTTAATTCAAATCGAAAACATAAAGGTGGTAGGCCTATATCAATGCGTTTGCGGAGTTAGTGCCCATATGAAATATATGTGGGGCCGAGTAATATTATATAGGGTTCGGGGTTAATCACAATCGAGGCTTATGAAGTTGAATGGTATGATTAAATTTCAAGAAATGGTATATGCGTTAGGCCAATATATATATATATATATATATATATATATATATATTTGCATAGTTGAAGGCGAAAGCTTGGTGGACCATAAGTACAAGGTGAATGTCGGGTTAAATGATATATGTAGATTTACTATATATGTATGGGCTCATAACCATATAGTGAAGGTAAAGCACTCCCGCACAAGCAGTATACCTTGGGTGCATGGTTTTATAACCATTTGTGTAAAAGGGAAATGAAATTGACTATGGTTGAGACCATAGGTTGAGCCTTTGACAAGAAGCTCCCAATAATACTCAACACTATTTCGATAAAATAAATAAATAGAAATAAAATAAAATAAAGATAAAATTAAAAATACAAATAAAATAAATTTTTTAATTAAAACATAAAAATAAAATAAATAAATAGAAATAAAATAAAATAAAGATTAAAATAAATAAATTAAATTAAATTAAATAAAAATAAAATTAAATAAATTAAAATTAAATAATATTAAATTAATAATTATTATTTTTATTAAAAATAAAATCCAATATTCCATATCGTCACAAACGAACAAAATATTCAGCTCCTTCAGTTATTACACATTTTACCCCTCATATAGCACAAAATGATTCACATCTCCTCCTTTCGGCGTTCCCTTGCACCTCCGGTGCAATTGTTTGTTTATAAGATTATATGATACATGTGAGATAAAGGTTTATTATTTATCATATATAAATAAATTTTATCAATATTGTACATTTACACTTTTATGAGGTGATTTTATAAGTAAATTCATAAATATCTCTTTTTAATCCTCATTTTACTCCATGAATATATTTGGAAATGAAATTTCAATAGATTAATTTTCTCCTAACCTATGTATCATCAATATTGTACATTTACATTCTTAATTATGAGGTGATGTTAAAGGTAAATCCATGAATATCTCCTTTTAATCTTCATTTTACTCCATGAATATGTTTGGAAATGAAATTTCAATAGATCAATTTTCTTGCTATTATATGTTTTACGAAGATATGGTAAGGAATTCTCTCTTGTTCTTCTTAGAAATATATATATATATATATATTTTTTTTTTTTCAAAACAGATTATAAAAATTATATGAGAAAAATTATTAATTCATCAATATGTGTGTGTGTGTGTTGTGAGGAATAATTTCATAGTTCAACTTAATGGTTCATTATAGAATCATGTGATCATCACCAATGATATATCTTAAAAAGCAACTGAAAAGCCATGTGTACAAAATCGATGTATACTCTAGAGAGTGGTTCTCATATCACTATGTAAATTGTTGTATGCCACTTCAACAAAATTATAAGATAAACTGTAATACACATCATATATGCACCATAACAATTGGTGCAGGGTAAAACCCACCTGCCACACCTTTGTACTCAATCCAATTTTCTCTGTCAACTCTTCTAGCTGTGGGAGTTTCCTCCAAGGATCATAATACCCCCAAGGCCTATGCCATGCCTTCTCGCATGCGGAACTTCTTCACTTGATGGTTCTAAACCATACTATAAGTCCCCACGTTCTATGGTCTAATCCGCATCATACCTATCAACATTCAACCGCTCTTTACACACCCCAAATATAATGACTAGCCTACTCTCATTAATATATACCCCAATAAATAAAAGCCACTTAGGAATTAAACCCCAAAACCTTGGGCTCACTCATTTTACATATTCGAATGTATAAACTGCTCGACCCTCTCGTATTTCAACCGTGATGTTTAATGTATGTCGACCTTGTCAATTCGAACTCTGTCACTTGGTTTCAACCAAATGCATGTCCCTTCACATAATTATACAGTCCTCCTTATTATAATCTCTGCCAATCATCAAAGATCGTAACAAATCTCGACTTTGGTCTATAACTCAACGGTCATACATAAACCATTCTTGGCTCCATAGTAATTTACCTCTCAATCCGACGGTCGATGGAGCATCGCGCTGGTTTGGAGGATCCAACGGACATAACGAAATCTCACGTAACAAACACGCCCAAGGGTTAATCTGCGATGAGAACGGTTTTATAATTCCGCCCTCGGCAACGTGTCTCACAGAGACATATGTCGCGTCCTTTTCACTAATTATGCTTACCACCTCCAAACTTGTGCGGTATCGCCGATTTTCCAAACGGTGGTTTTACTGTGCACTTTGGTCATGGTTCCGCCTCTTATCTTCCAGGTTCCGTCGAGCTTTATTTTATTGTACTCCGCTTCCGCTCCTTTGACTCACATCTTCCTGTACTAGTTTTTTTTTCTTCAATTAAGGACTCACTCTCCATGAGGTTCCTTCACACGCCGGTTATATGTACGTGGTAGCACCGATCGAACCTTGAATCGAAGTCTTGAGCACAATTCTCTATTAAACTATGGGGAGATCCATAATTTGGACCTGTGGACCCTCTCTACCATGGAATTTCCCACTGTATTACATGAGTCTCGACCACAACATTTCCATACCACTGTCCAATGCCACACCGTTCACTGTCATGGCGCTTAACACAGGTTATCACACAACTTTATTCGTCCGAAAATTCTTACACCGAGTTAAAATAATATCCAATGGGTTCGGGAAAGGCTAGAACCTCTCGCACAAAGGCTAGTAATCCAGGAAAGGAATCAGTTCCTCTTTCAACATATAGGACCCCATTAAACCACAATTATTGAGTATGTATTCCAGACTACTATACAGTTGATTATCGGGACACAGAAACCATTCACGACATAATTAACTCGACAAATGCACAATACCATTGAAATAATTCTACATTTATGCAGTGAAGTACTTACAACTTTGGCTCGACTAGATCTTCGAATTACTTGGCCCTTCTCCTCTACTCTGTCTCTACGACAGTCCTACGCAGCTTATGCGGTTCTCTATGCAGGTCTGCCTTATTATGCCTATAAGGATTATTTTTATACAAACCCTGAATTGACTCAACTCCTCTAGCGCTCAAAACTCTTCATATCTCTAACTCTGAGACTAACCCTCTGACAGACAGAGACAGACTCCTAAAATTAGCTTAACTTCTGAAACTGACTATCTCTTCAGGTGCCCATTAATCATTCGGGCAGTTACATTTTATTCTCTAATTAACTAATAATAACTCAACTATGAATAAATACATGGGGAAATAAAACATGAGACCCCCCTTTACATTTATTTATGGACAAAGGTTGTTTTGAGCCTAATGCCCCTGCATCAACAATTTCCATACAACTAATTTGTTTTAGGATACATGTGGCATTCTAGGGGTAAATTCCATATGATGTGTATATCAATCTATTAGGTGTTGGTAAGTTGTGAGTATATAAGAAATGATAAGGAATATCCATACATCATGATCTTGTAATGTGATTATAAATTGTGTCTATAATTTCCATAAAATGTATAAATGATTTGTTTAAAAAAAATCAACACAATCAACCCTAAACAATGCTCATTATGTGGAATTTCATTGGCGAAACCAAAATGATGGTCACATGTCCCATTTCTATGGTAATGGTTATCATATATATGTTGTAGCGACACTTGATGAGTAATTAAATAAATCTCAGAGTGTGACTCATTGTGCCATATTTTTTTAAAGCATGATTTGTTTTCCTAGTTTTTACTAATTTGTTAACATATTTTATTCATTTTGAAAGCTAATTAATGATGCTTTAAGTAATTAGGACCTAATGAGAGATCATCTTCACATCTTCACTGAAATATATTTGGTAATTGTAGTCACTATATGAACCGCACATGCATGCTACTTAAGAAAAATTGAAATATAAACTATAATACACATCTTATATATGCCATAACAATTGTCATACAACTTATTTACTTCTAGATACATATGAAATACTTCAGGTAAATGCCATATTATGTGTATACCAATATAGTAGGTGTTTGTAAGTTATGAGGATCTAAGAAATGATAGGGTATCCACACATTAGTGCCCTGGTGAATTTTTTGCATAATTTTCTATTTGGTGTAATTTTGTTGCCTAGATTTGTTATAGATTTCAAATAATACAATTATCTACCAATTGTTCTTTATAAAGAATAATTACAATAATTAGTCACCTAAAAGTGAGCCATGTGAAAATATTGGTAACATGAGTAACCTGGTAAGTTGTAAATGAAAAGTGAATAACGTCCACTCACCAACAGGTGGCAGGCAGGGTTGGAATTTGGATTTCTCTTTACCTATCACACAATTTTTTTTGACGTTTTGGTCATTATTTTTCTATTCAATAAAAATTACGTTTAAAATTTTGCACTTCATTAATGATGTTCTCGTAATAAATTAACCCTTCACCAATAAAAGTTTGATTAAAAAAATTGAACGCTCTTCCATTTTCTTTGGATTTTGGAGTGTGATATATCTGTGTGATGGACTTTTAATACCTAAAGTTTCAAGAGCAATAATTGATTCTTGTCAAACTAATATTTCCTCAATATATTCTATGATCTACTAAAAATTACTTCAAAAAGAAAGTAACCTTCCAATATAAAGAAAAAAACGTGAACGAGCTTTCCCTAAATTGCAATAAATTTATGTTTATTATTAATATTGCATAATCTGTCTTATAAAAATTGCATAATCGGACTAAGAACAGATCCTCAGTGCATTTTTTATTTTTGTTGTGTTTAAAATAATGAGCCAAAGAATGCTAAGGCACTCAGAGAAATCAATCTATGTATTATTTCTCACAAAATCATGTTGAGTAGTGGAGACTAAGCACTATATTTTTTTTTGTCCTCAATCTCTCTATTAATTATGTCTATGTAGTTATAAGAATAACAAGCCAAAGAAATCTCAGGCTTCCAGAGAAATTAGTCTCTGTGTGCAGAAATTAATGATTATTGTTGACTAAATATTATACCATTTGAAATTGCTGAGCGAAATTAATCAGGCCATGATGTACCATTTGTCAGTATCTATTTTCTCATGTATGAAAGTTGATGTACCATTGAAAGTTTAATAATTCTATTGAAAGTTTAATAACTATATATATATATATATATATATTTTAAATTTAATGATTAATAATAATTAAATTAAAATTCTTAAAAGACAAAATAAAAGCCTAATAATCACGAACTATTATGATAATTTAAAAATATAGAACTTAGGCTGAACATAGTTACAAAGATACCAAGAAAAGAAGAGTGCATGTGCATGATAACCTCTTTCTTGACAACCTATGAATGCCATTCTCAATGAAGACTCAAGACTCAACTGGATTGGATTGTGTATCAAAACAGTAGCAATGAATCAAAGTTCAATGAATGAATAACTTGATCGAGAAAATTTATAGGGAAAGGTAACTTGACTATCAATCTACTAAACCTCAATTCCATGATTGAAAAAACACCCCCACCTTCTCAGTGGTCCCATCATGGTCCACCAATTGAAAAAAAACCAAAAAATATTATTTTTTATATATTTTTGCATGGCCATTGGACAATGATTTACTATGGTTTTCCTACTAAATTCCAATGGATGATTATTCAAAAATATTGAGAATTATTTTAGTCTCAAGGCATAGTCAAGAGTCTTACTGGATAATTATAGATTACCTCTCCATTGGATGATTGTACATTTTTCATCTACTTTTTCACGTGAGTTTCAGTTGATGCCAGATCTTTGCCTTCTATTTCTTTAGTGAAGCTAAGAGTTAACTTTGATCTTACATTAATAACTATACTTGCATGAATATACATGCTTTTATACTTCCCCAATGTGGTCAATGTTGATGTATGGCATTGGCCCATTGATCTTACAATTAACTCACTATTCATATTCAATTTTCTCCAGTTCATCCCAATAAAATAAGGAAAACAGAAAATGAAGTCTTGATTTTTCTTTCCAGTGCTCCTACATGATACAAATACTCTTAAAAACCAATTAATATATAAATTGTCATCATTCATGCTAAAATCAGTTTGAATTTTTTTAGTGAATCTGCTTACAATTAATAGATTACATTGCTCACAGAATAAGAGATAATTTAGAACTATGATTTCACAATAATAAATTACCCTAGCAGTTCAAACTTCGAACATACCTTATGAAATTAAAATATGGCAGGTTAATGAGCCAATCTAGTTTCCTCGGAGCCATTCTTGAGCTCGGCCTAATTCTGAATGCCTTGAGAGTGCGAGTGTAAGGAAATAGACGCCTAAAGATTTTGTTTTGTGCTTGTGTAATTCACTATTTGACCATCAAGCCAAGCCACCAACTATATTAACACTACTTCATATTGGGGCAGATTGGCATTCTAATTTTTTAGTGCTATAGCCATACTTTTTCACTGCTTCACTAATCACAACCTTGGAAGTTTGCAGGGCAATGGGCTTTATTCTTTCTTTGGTGTTTTATGTAAAAGAAAGAATTTGTGAAATTTCTGTAATAGGAAGGGGAAAACTAAATTGATTCTAATTTTAAAATATCAATAATGATAAGTGGTAATTCCTTTATTAAATTTTTAATTTTGAGTGAGCCAAAAAAGTAACTTTCCTTACTTTTTGAGTATAGCCTTGCAATTACGAAGAGGACTAGTGTTGCAAAATTATTGGTAAGTGGAAATTAAAGGGCGTTAGAAAGTTTTTGAAAAAAATTCAAATGTCAAAATTAAGTCTTCTATCCTTCCTAGCACATCACGGAAAACGGGAATCCGCAAATTCTAGTTGTCAAATACGTGCAAAATGCCTTATGACGGGAAAAATGGAGGACTGGTCCTATGCTGCTACATGAGTTAGGGTTTCATGTGGCAGCAGGGAACCTTGTATAGTTTTTCAAGGATAGGAAAGGAGAATATTGTCAGTTAATCATCACATGAAACTTCATCACCATTTGAAAATTGTGTCCTAATTTGAAACAATAAGACTACCCAACTATTTCATTATTTAATTTAGATTATGTAATACAAAAAAATATCCTAGATAACTTAAATAATGTAAGCACTTTTGCAAAAATTTAGTGGGGAGAACCTTCAATTACATTTATTTTGAAGATCCACTTGCATTTTAAGCCATTTTAATTAGTGTTTCATGGCTATTCTAGTAAAAATTTCAACCTCTTGTAGAAATTTGTTTGTCACTTGTATTAGAAATGCAAAAATCAAATGTATATAAAAATGATTTGAAATGCAAAAATCAAATGCGCGCTACATAAAAATGATTTTATTAAAAACTACATTAACGTCTGATATCACGCGCGCATTCGCCCTCAGCTCTTGCAGAACAACATTCGCCCTCAGCATTCGCCCTCAACTCTTGCAGAACAACATTCGCCCTCAGCATTCGCCCTCAACTCTTGCAGAACAACATTCGCCCTCAGCTCTTGCAGAACATAATTCGCCCTCATCTCTTGTAAAATGGTAAGTTCTTACTGCAGGCCCTTCCTCCTATAGTAGGGTTGACTCTATTTGGGTTTTTTTGGTCAATTCCATTGGATTGTGTTAGGCTATAGGGTTCTCTCTAGATGTCTTCCAATGTTCTTTCATATGAGTTTCAAAGAGGATGTGTAAGATGTGTTTGTGCTTGCATGAATTTGACTCCACTAGTTTCATGAAGTTTAAGCTATGGATTTTAGTTCGACAAACTCATCCATCTCAACACCCAGTAAAAAATTGCCCTTGGTTTGATCTATATTTAAGGTGAAGTGCAAAGTGGTAGAGAATGGGAGATCGAACGTCATCAACTTTATCACAAGGGTAATACTCCAGATCGAAAGTGATGAGATTTAGTTCTCCAAATTTGGGGATTTTCTGATATTTGGGGATTTTCTGATGACATACCAAAGGTCACATCCATACAACCATATCAAGGTCAATGTTGAGATCATTCTCATATAGATATAGGTCACTAATATATAGGGTTAATATCATCATCATTATCCATGGAAACTGAATGGTTACAAAATTTGTGATTGTGGTTGGCTCATTTATAATTATTACCCATTTACAGTAGAGCACAGAAACACTAAATATGGCCTGAGCAGAGCCTTTACAATAGGCAATGGAATTTCAGCAGCTTCATCAATAACCAATAGCTCCACTTGAGAAAATTTTTCATAATCTTGGGGCTGGATATACTGCAGAGCAAAAAATTGTAGTTATCATTCTTGCTCCAATATATTAATATACTTTTTACATTGAAATGAAGAAAGGGAAACAAGCAAATGCTAGCCATCATACAATGCTTTGACATAAGAGTTTTGAGTGACATACTTGAAAAAATAACTCATCCACTGATATTTATAATCATTTGAGTTATTCAAGTTAAACACAATGTCAAGAATCAAGATTCAATACCCTCTATTATCTTCATCACCCAATACAAGATTTAAATTTTTCCCAAAGAAACACTTATTAAATTGGCAGCCATTATTTCTCCCTGCTTTAAAAACCCTACATTTAAATGAAAACAAACATTGCATTTCAACTACAAAAATATATTAGTGTTCAAGTGTACATGTGTGCATCACTTGTGTAGGGTATTCCTTTTCCACTTTCACATTATCCAAGAATGTGTGCAGTATAGTTCATATTTTTGTGATTTAGATTATCTTGAAAAAGGAAAGGTAAATTATTTCCCATGGAAAAAGAAGGTTTTCCCTTTTTACTACTGGAAATGGTACAACAAAGTTCCATTTCTACCCGAAACTCCTATGAAACAGGAACCAAATAAAGGCCATGTCCTCGATGGACATCATTTGGCTTTGAAAATGGCCATTGCACCGTGTTGTTTCTTATATTACATCACGATAGTTTCTTAGGTCATTTCTTGTTTCTTGAGATGAAAAAAAACCAAAGAAATCATGAAGATCCTTTCAAGAAATAAATGGCCATTTCTCAATCATATCTCAACTATTTTTTATTTTATTCAGTGGTTGCTTACTTTGAAAGAAATTTGACACTTTTATAAGGAATATAAAATAAAAACACAAAATGGGAAGGAAATGATGAGGTAGATGACCTTTAGTTGTTGTCAATTAAGAATTGATAATACACGATGCATGTTCTGTACTACAAACTAGATTCCTTCCTATAGTTAGGACACAAAGTATTGAATCAAAGTTATAGTTTCTAACTTCTTGTATTGGTTCATCAATCTTGAAATTCAGACATTGCATGTCTTCATTGCTTCATGTTTGAATAATTTGCATTATATCATACAATAGGAAATTAGGAATTGTGATTATTATTACTTTATGGATCTGTTAAGTTACTTTTAAGTTTGCATGGTTTAGTGTGAAATTATTCTTGTGTGCCCCTAGGCCCAGGTGAAGGAATGCCAAGGACTGAGAACCCTAGTTTTTAAATGGTATTGTTTCTTATACCCAAAAACCCCTCAACATCACTTATTATTAGTTATTAACAATAGTGTTGTAAACATTTGAGAATTGATATAGCAAAATCTCACACTTCTTAAGATAAAGTCCTAAAGCTAAAGTGTGATACCATGTGTAATTCAATAGCCCCATTGTCACCTCACCAACCTCTTTTCACTTCGGGCTAGCTCTCCTCCAACTCAAGGTGGGTTCTCCCTAGTAGATGTTAGGGATCTAATGGCCCAACCAAACCAAGTTAAAATCCCCCTAACTCTCTATGTTTACTACTATCAATCAAAATATTGAACAATAGGGTCAGACATGCATCCTGAAGATAAAATTGCCAGGGTATTTTTGGGTAATTTCAAAGGGAAAGTCCCAAAACACATATAATCAAGGAATTATAACATGATTTCAAACATTAAATATCAAAAAAATCGTTTAAAGGATATTTTAAGGAAAAAGGTGATGGAAGATAGAAAGTGCCTTAAATGCTCTAAGGATTTTTCAATAGTTGCTCCAAAAGCTTCACTTCAAGGCCCTCCAAGATCGTCTCTAACAATGCTATACCATCAGCTTCAACAATGTTGCTCCAAAAATGTCCTCAAGGTCTTCACAACAAGTTTACTAGAAGTTTCTCCAACAATATATTCAATAAGGTCTTCAACAAGGGTTACTTGCTCCTTTGTTTTAGAAATCCTTTAATAATGTTTTTATCCATGGATTAGCAATAATGCAAGGAATATCTTTAATAAATATGAGTTGAAGTCTGATTCAAGAAGAACCAAACTCTATTTTCAACCAAGCCCAATGTCTTCTTCCAAATAAGGTCTTATTCTTGTTGAAGGTAAGGCTACTAAAAAAAATAGATCTATTAAGAGGATCTCCAAACAGTGCACAAATCCAAACTCCTTGACGCAATGTATGCAACAACTAGCCCAAAATATGTAACAATTTGAGGTTTGAGGTCTGCAAATAAAAGATCTCAATAAGAGACCAAATTTCCTGCTCAAATAATTCTTCAAGACCAGCTTCCTGTTGTGACTGAGATCCGCTATTTTGAAAGAGATAAATTTTATAATTTTTCTGAACCACCCCAAAATTGAGCTCAACCTAAGGTCTGCAATTTTGGTATGAAGTCTCAAGATCTGCAAAAACAAATGTATAGGTCTTCAAGATAAGAAGTTTGAAAATTTCCAGTTGATTCGAGTCTACAATTATGAAAAATCCTGAAATCTGTACTAGATTCAAAGTATAACATCACTAGCAATTGCACCGGGAGGTGCAAGGGAACCACATAAAAGAAAGAGTTGCTTGGAGGAGGAGTAACCACATGAAAGGGTGAAAATAGTTTCTATTAGATAAAGAGAACGCTATAGTACCATCTGTCCAAGATCATCTATGGTCCCTCAAAAGCACCTTCTCGAAATTTTGGGGTAAAAATTCTAACATGTGAACCATACATGCCAATATCCAAAATAAAAGCAATTTTTAGGTCTTCATGAAACCGAGTATGGACATAAATATCTCATCAATCTAATTCTCATCTTTCATCTTCAATATCAATGACTTGATTTCATGATGAATATAATTTCTGAACTTATTTCTAGTTTCAAAAACCAAGCATAATGAATGGTTTGATCTGCTACCCTTGTTTCTCATACATAAATAGCCAAAAGTCCTTTCCAAACAGGCTGCAACATTTTCTTCTGATACGTGATTTGATTTTAAAAAGGTTCTTTACAACAAAATCCTCATTAGTAATACATTGGCATTATTTCAGAACTGGTTATTGCTTGTTCAACCAAAGTTTACAAACCCTTCAAACAGGGACTAGACCATTATGTGATCTGCTAAAAAATATTTTTAATGTAGTATACATGTAGGGGATTTTTCTCATTTGCATGAGCTAGATGATTAGGATTGCTCTAACCTACCCTTATGTTAAGGATTCCCTTTGACAACATAAAATCCCCTATTTTTTTAAGACTCTTGTCTTAAATACTAATTTGCATGCCAAAGATTACTCTCATAGTGTGTACAAATTTATCTCTCAAGGAAAATGGAGTTGCCTATGAGTGTAGATATAAAATGGGTAAATTTGTGCCAAATAACACAAGGAGGAAAGTTAGAGCCTTCACTGAAGCTTTTGGAGGCCCTTTTTTTTACTATTATACAATTTCTCTAGCTCTTCATGGCCTCCAACCTCTTCCAGTTCCCGTGAAACTCAAAAATCAATAAACTATCAATACATCTTCAGCTAAGACCATGCATGAATAACTCTAAACACATTTGAAATAAAAAGATACAAATGGTTATAAGGGAAGAAGAAAACTCACTTTTGGTCCAAGGAAAAGACCATATGGTACACCATTAAACTTGTCTGCATGATGAAGTTGCAGTGGCATTTAAACAAATCTGTATGAGATCCGCTACTTACTGGAAATAAATCTATGTCTAACTCACAGATAAATGAAGCGATCTATAGAGCTATGATAAGGAAATTAGGAACAAACCTGATGTGCAGCTGCTACCTTAAGAAGATATGGAACATCAGAAATAGGCCCAACAGGAAAGCGACGATGAACAAGACCATCGTGGACAAACATATATGCCATCCCAAAAACGGTGATACCAAGCCCATGAGGAATTTTTCAAAATGCACGGTAGGTTGATAATAGAGTGACTAACATACTGCTGTTGAAAATCACCTTGTCATAGCTGTTAAATCGAACTTGGTTTAAATTTACAGTGATCACATCATTCTTTAAAGAATACAGTCAATTTAGTACTTTTGTGAATTTCAATGGTAGCAACAGTCAAAACAGAGGCCAGTACTTACAGCACCAAAACAAAGGCCTGGAACAAAGCCTTTGTTAAAGAATCCATAAGACAATAATGAAATGGCCGAACCAATGTTGATAATGGAAAACACATCATTCAACTCAAAAGGTCCCTCCCTTGGCCTGTGATGAGACTGCCCAAAGAAAATGGATTGTCAATTACAATCTAAAACTAACATCTCAACAGTCCTATAATCAATGGAACAAAAGGGGATTGCATAGTGAAAAACATATTTGCTATATTACAGCTGGATTTATTTTTTTTAAAGTAATTCTTGGTCCACCTTTCTGTAAACTGTAGTTATACCTCATGCATATGCCACAACAAAGCATGCCAAAGCGCTCGGTGAGACCAGCGAGCCCAGTATTCCATTCCAACCTATAAAAGCAAATTTGGAGTCATTATTTTCTGAATATTTAGTTCCAAATCTAATACCAACAGCTCAAGTAAAGAAATTGCACATACCGTGGCTCCCACTGCTAATGAAAATGTGCCAAACATATCTGTGCAGGGAATCTCTGCACCCTGCATACAAATTCCATTAGAGAACAAGCAAGGTAATATACCCATGTCATCTCATACATATGAGCATAAAGACAAGAGTGATAGAACTATTGTAATATTTATTTGCAATGATAATGGTTAGCACCATTGAGTATGAACTCAAAATTCATGTTGCAAAAAATTTATTAAATACAAGTATTTCTGTGACTGCCAAAGAGAGCATGACCTGAAGCTTAGCAAAGCACATGTTAGGTAAGAATCATGTAACTGAACAATGTAGAATTATAGTTTTTATGATGAAATAGATCCAACATTTTTGTCTGGGCCAACTAAATTTAGATATATTGCAACATTGAGTGAGAGATACCGTATAAGTTCATCATAAAACTCATGGTAAACATTTGTAACAAGAAGATATCTATACGATCAGTATGCCTAGTGGTTATCAAACTGTTAAAAGGAGAATCAATCTGCTTACAAGGATAATCCAATTTCTCATCAAAGATGCAATCTGGCCCTTTCCAATTGGAACCAAGGGATTAGGGACTTGTTTAGAGATTTCCGGAAAATTTCCATAACTCATATCTACAGGGTTCACAATTTGTGAGGCAGACACACTCTTTAAGAAGGTTTGTAGCATGAAGTCGGCTCATAGCTAGATAGATGCAGAGACTCTTTTAATAGAATAAGAGGACGATCTAACGAGTACCCCAAGTCTCTTAGATCCCCTAAGCAAAACCATAATAGACCATAAAATAAAAACTGAAAGGAGCACAGCCATGGTGAGAACATGGGGCCAGTTAAGGAGACGTAGACTTTGTCAGCTCAAACAATATATTTCAAAGAACATTATCTCCAGGAAAGAGAGGAGAAACCCATTCGAAAGCTGTTTGAATGGAATACATCAAAAGGCATGTTTCACCAGGAACAACTAAAATAGTTACTTCAAAAATTAATGTTTTGATAGAAAAATATACAAACTGGTTAATGATTCAATCCTACGACATACCTTAGGATGGACAGATCTGCAGGCACCACAACCAGGAGCGTAGAAATATTTAACAATAAGCTTGTCTCCAACAATTAGAAGAGAATCAATCAATTCCAGGGCTGAATGAAATTCTTCCATATTTGATGTCACTCCCTTTTCCCACCATCTTTATAGGCGGGGCATACATGTCTGTGCTGCATGAACCTGGTAAGAAAATCACCCAACCAGAATCACTCTTAAAAATAGTGTTCTCATTGCTCAAGGTGTGCTTTGGTAGCAAGAATCTAAAGAGGCATGGAATAGGCAGTGTATATCTTTAGCCACCAGACTATTTTTTCCAATAGTAAAGCTTCCTTAGGCCTTGCCATCATCTTACATAGAGGTGGTCTTGTGCTCCATAATGAGAGCCTGTTAATGTGAGTTCTGTTGGAGTATATACACATTTCAATCTGTTACTTTTCTAGTGTTTTGTTTCAATTTTTTTGTGATTTATACACTGCAGACTCAATAATACTAAAATTATGAAGCTGATTTGTTTCGATAATTAATATACCTTTTGAGATTTTAAAATTTCACTACAAATAACCAAGTTTAGTCTCATTGTCAACTCGTCTCTTGTTTGGGTGCCTTAATGTGCAATGACATGTTTCCAGGACTGAATTCAATGCAAGGCATATTTGAAACTCTAACTCTGTCTTCCGGTGTCTTATTAGAAATTATTTCGGTTTTCATTTTGTGTTTTCAAGTTATATATTGTTTTCAAGTTTTTACATTTATAATTTTATTGCAATGTGGCAGACTGATCAGGGCAGTACAGGAACAACCCCGAGACGGGATGATCGCGGAAAGAGGCCAGCGGAAGAACATGTAAAGTGCCAACATTGCTCTATCTTCAGGTATTTTAGTTATTTACATAATTGAAATAATATTAATTTTGTTCAAATATGCAAACACCTAGCCATGGTACGCCTGATGATTCCCTCTTTGAGGAAGAGCTTTCTTCATCCCTATCTCCAGTGCTCTTGTTGCGAAAAAAGGCACGAAATGCAAGGTCAAAATTTAATACTTTGATAGACGCGCCTCAAACACCTGAAACAGAAGAGAGGATAAAACAACTTATGAGCCAGCTAGAAAGATATCAGGTAATAATAAAAAGTCAAAAGGATATTTTTTTTTGTTCTGCATGAGATGAATTGTGATAGTTTGATTTTTAATTTTTACATTGACTAAACTAACAAAAAGTTCTTTTGTATGTAGCGTTTTCTGGCATTTGCTGAACCCGGTGTTGGTGGTAGTGGGACACGAGGGCAAGAGATTGCCCAACAACCCTTTCGTACACCTTCTACTCCTTTAGGTGCCAGCCAAGAAACACACCCTGCCCAAGCAGACACCCAGCCAACCGCTGAACGTGTTGGCAATGATGAGGCTGATATGGCCAACTACATTATTGCGTTTCCTGGAGCTACACGTGTCAGCTCCACAGGGACCATTAATGGCATGTTGTTGGTGAACGATGGGGGTGTCCCTATAAAGCATGTACAACTCCCAGGTAAATTTTAATATTTTAACTATTTCATGTACTTTATCTAAAACATATTTATCATGATTTTTATTTTTAAATTAATGATAATATCTTCTTCTTTTTTCTGTGTAGGAAACAATGAGTTCTACAGGTATCTGGAGAGCCATTCATTGGTAATTTTTGGCCCAACCATACGCACAGGGTGGAATTCCCAGAGTTCCAACCTGAAAAAAGAACTTCTAGATTATCTAGAAGCCCTTTTTGGGGTCGACACATTTGACAGAACAACGGTGGCTCGGGTAGTCGGAAAATATTTGAAATATACCAGGGACACCTATAGGACGCAATTGCAACTTAACCCTAGATATGAGCATCCTCTCACAGTTCCAGAGAGTGAGTGGAGAGCACTCATCCATGACGGAAAAGAGAAAAGGGCAAAGAAAGAAGGAAAAATGCCAACTAGACCTGCAAGGTAAATTACAACTTTAATTCAATAGCTTTAATTTTCTCTATGTCTAAAATAAAAGTGTGCTACATCATATCTGACTTCAATATTTTGATGATAGGTTGCCTGACACCTTGAAGGCAACCAAAGCTAGGATTGAAAAAAAGGGCCATCACAAGCTAGGCCAGGGCGGCTACTTGAAATTAGCTGCAAGAATTGTAATTAAGTAACTAAACATCTTATAATTAATTGTATCGCCTTCCAACGTTTTTGTAATCCTATCAAATATGATTAAACATACACAATCATATGTAATGTAGGGTGATTACTTCAGAATAGAAAATACAGAGAAAGATAAAAATATCGCTTTCCATTTCGGTTATCAAGCCGTAGTTGAACGTCGCAGAAGCTTGGGGCGGGTCCCAAGATCCAGAATGCCTGATAAGGTAAAACATTAACCTTTCAATATGTTTGTTTTCGTCCATAAATTTAATGTATAATTTTTTTTTTTAAATCAGGGGAGCAGCACTACCGACGAGGCAAATAGCCCAGTTGTAGAGCCAGATGTAGATGTTCCTCACGTGCAACCTGATCATTGTAGTGGGGACTAGGCCGACAATGCTGCTATCAGTGAGGGCCGTGACAGTAATTAATTTCCACTTATAATTTTTTCTAATTATACCTTGATGGTTGTCCTTATAACGTTTTTTGTTTAAATGACAGAGAATGTTTCCCTTGAGGATCTTACCACCAGAGAGGAAGACAGGGCAACAGTCCCAACGGCGACAACTGGTGCACCAGGTAAATAATCTCATTGCAATTTTTTTTATTAATATTACAGAACTAGTTCAATGATATTTAAAAACTGACAATTAAAATTTAATATTATCTGTTTTTGTAGGCGATGCCCCGTCACTGGATGAGACCAGACATCGTGACTACGCAACTAGGTCAATAGTGCGGGTCGAAAGGCACGAAACAGGAGCAGAGCACGATGATATTGATGATGTAATTAGGAGCTTTAGAAATAGGAAGAAGAAAAAGAAAATTTGATAATGTAAAATATTGTATTATTATAAGACAAACGTTACCATACTTGGAACGTTTTTTGCGTTATATACAAAACTCATTTATCATACTATTTTTATGTCAAGCATTAATTTCAATGTTTCCTTGTGTACTTTTTGTTGAATTGTTTTTTAATTAGTTATTGAATATTTTTTTTTATGCTCATGAAAGTAAAAAATGAAATATAGATTGGGTATTGGGGAATTGAGAGTGATGTGAGGGGGGGGGGAAGGGCCATAAGAGCTTCCACCTTCACGTGGTTGGCCCTGTTTAGTAGAGAATAATTTATTGGAGCGATTTAATCTTGGAGCAAACCTCCCTCGATCCAGCGTAGCAACAAAAAAGTCCTTGTTGACTTAGTTGCTACTCTTTCAGATCGTGGGAGGCTTGTTCCAAGTTCATGCGACTCCAATAAATTGTTCTTGAAACGAAGAGGAGCTTATTCATGTATGTTTTGAAATTTTCAACATATGTTCTAACATTATCATAAGAATGCATCTTAGAGTAAAAAAATACTACATCAATTACTTGTATTTATTGTATAGATAATGATGGATTTTGATTGACTTGGTAGTGCAGGTACAAATCCTCTTGCATCATGAGAAATACAACTTGTCAACCAGGGTCATGTCCAGGATATTTTTTCTTGTGTGCTTGACCAAGTTCGTAATGTCACATTTTGTAAGTTCCTTTACAGTTCATAATTCAATATTAAGCTTGTTCATGATTATTATCTAGGTTTTTTGTATGTGTTTTTTCATCTATTTGATTGTAAGCAACTCTGCATGTTTCCTGTTGTTCACTATGATTTCTCCCATTACCACTCCAGGATGAATCCAAATTTATTGTTACATAGGTTACTTTATTGTTACTATGATTTCTCCATTTACGATTTCATAGGTTACATCATGTAAAGTTGTCAATCTCAGGTTGGTGATGAGCTTTAGTTCTCCAGATTTCGGGCTTTTCTGATATTTTCTCCTCATGTCATTCCTGCATCACCTCGTTGTTTGAGCATGCCAATTGTCTACCACTTGTACCAATTGGCACATGTCAATCTCTGAGTGGTGCCACATTTCACCTATTTTCGGCCCACTTGACCACCTAAAAAACTCAAATCCACACACCATGTGTCTTTATCATGGAGTGCCATATGTCCTAGATATTTAGGCCGATAGGCCTTCTATTATGAAAGAGATCAATTTTTTTTTCGTCAACACTTCTTATCTAGGCACGACACCTGTTACTTGTTTAATCTGACGGTCACAGTCTCTCGGGTTACCTTCTAGGTTTGACATACCACTGGTTTCTGGTATATTTCCATGGAATCGGTCTGAAAATACCAGCAACAATCCACACACCTGCAACCGTCGACAGACCTGCCGTTTTAGTAGCTGCATTTCCGCAATTGCCAATACACCTGCCGTTTTAGTTGTTGCATTTCGGCAGCTGCCAATACACCTGCCGTTTCATTCTCCTGGACTCTGTGTATGCATATTTTTCATATAATTTTATCACGAAGTTGGCTGCAGTGCTTTGACATGCCTTTGAATATTTTTGCAAGTTAGAAGACATTTCAGGCCAGAGCTATTGAATAGACTTGATGAGATAGTTGTATTTGATCCTCTTTCTCGTGATGAGCTCAGAAAATTTGCTAGACTACATATGAAAGATGTAGTGATTCATCTTGTAGAGAGAGGTGTTACTTTAGGGGTTACAGATGCTGCTCTGGATATTGTTCTTCAGGAAGCCTATGATCCTGTAAGTAATCACTTTGTTTTTCTTTCTTTCTTATTCAGAGTCTATCTTGCCAGGGGATGTGCCAATTATGGTTTGTTATGAGACCGTTGTCAATTTCATCATCGTCCCTCATAATATGTTTGATTGTGTTTATAAATAATAAACAATTATTACACCAAACAATAAACAATTAACTGTACTATGAGTACTATGATATCTTGAAATAATTCTCATTATAATTTCATAACCTCTGCTCTCACTTTGTGGTGTCTATATCACTAAGTGTGTCTTCTTTAAAATTATAGTTATAGCAAACAATGAACAATCAACTGCACTGTGAGTGATATCTTGTAATAATTCTTATTATAATTTCCTAACCTCTACTCTCACTAGGTGTCTATATCACTAGGTGTATCTATTTTAAAATTATAGTTTTAATGGTAGATAAATTGTTATCTTAAAATTATAGCTTTGATGGTGATACCTTGTGATTGATAATGCAATTTGAAGTAGCTTTGGATTTGACTAATATAGTCTCAGGAACCTCTGAGAATACAAAGGTTGTGATTGATTACGGGGCACTGCCTATATTTGTGGAACTTATTACCTCTGGGAATGATAATGTTCGAGAACGGTTAGCACGTTTATTTCAGAGGCATAAAATTATTCTTCCCAACTATCTTTATATGTCTGTAATTTTGGAATTTGATTTAAAAAACTAGTACCCAACTTTGAGTTCAATTGGTGTTCGTGTAAGGCTGTTTGGGCTTTGGGAAATATTGCTAGAGACTCTGCAACATTTAGGGATCTTGCCCTCAGTCATGGAGCTGCGAGCGGTGCTTTTGATTCAGACCAATCTTACTGAATTTCAATGATAAGAAATGCTATGTGAGCTCATCAGGTACACAACGTGGTAAACCCCAACTGTATTCGAACATGTAAAGCGAATACATTTTACGCCTCTTCTTCTATTGGTTTAGAATCTACTTTGGATTTTTATATATCTTGGTTCTTGGTTGGTTGGACGTAATATGGACCTAGGTGCTTGTTCATTACCATGACTCTGTCATCAGGTTTTAGAAAATGCTCAGAAATTTGGGTTTCACAAGGGGATTACCCTTGCTTGCAATTATCGATTATCGATCACATTCAAAAAAAGTCTTTCGTAGCATTGCTGAGCTCTTTGTAGGTGAATTTCCAAGGTAATTTCACAATATCTGAACTAAATATGTCTGTCCTTTTCAATACTCTGCGCTTGTAACAGAACCAGACAAACAATATAGTGGCCAATGCAACAACAACAACACCTCCTGTTGCAATGCATGCAATTCACCCTCTCTGCACGTATGAATGAATATGGCACCCTCTTTTGTGAACATGTACTGGAGCTGAAGGTACTGGTTTCAATTAGGATCGTGGAATTCAACATCCAAAATAGTATCAAATTCCACTACAATAGTATTCCCCGGCAAGGGAAACAGTTCATTGAGACCTATTGGACTCATCACCCAAATAACTAAAGGCTACCCAGAGTGTGATCATCTGGAGCAATAAAAAATGCTGATCCATCCCCAATTGAAACAAGAATAGGACCCACATTGGTTACAGAAAACGAGAAAAAAGTTTTGAAAGAAGAAGAAACTTTTGTATTAGGGTCCAGAAATCTAATTGGTCTATTGTACAATGCCCTACCTGCACTTCAAATTGGTACTCCCAACTCCATGTTAAGGCTCACTGTGCCATTCTTCAAATGAGCATCTTAACCTGAAGTTTGATTTCAAAAAACCCAAGTCCCCTGTTCTATGCCCAATACCTCTGTTACAACGAGTAGAGTTCTGAGCGA
The DNA here is from genome assembly GCA_034641835.2 of Pinus albicaulis. Taxonomy (NCBI): domain Eukaryota; kingdom Viridiplantae; phylum Streptophyta; class Pinopsida; order Pinales; family Pinaceae; genus Pinus; species Pinus albicaulis. The sequence continues at coordinate 436,419,451 of CM076577.1, read as the reverse complement.
AATACTTCACAATAGGAAGCAAAAGAAACATCGCAAAATTGCTCGCTTTAGACTGATAATTTTCTGTGCGAAAATTCAACTACAGACAGTAAAAACATAATATCCAACAAAACCAATCCATAATGGAATTTGAACATGAGGATTTATAACCAGAGAAAACCCTCTCCAGGTTAAAAGAATTCTAGAATGGCTTTAAGATTCTACTAATGAGCTATTACAACACCATATAAATTACTGTCACAATGAAATATGCTGGAAGCAAAGCCCTTGTACAGTTTCTACATTTCCACAGTGGAAGTAAGAATCTTTCTATCTCTCATGATCTGGTTATGTGGTCAGATCCTTTGCTATGGCTGTCTTGTTCTGCTAAACGTGAATCTGTCTTAGCTTTGGCTCTGGTTCTCATTTAGGATCGTGGCTATCTGATCTTGCTGTGGCTTTGACTATACAAACTTGTTCAATAGGAAAATGTTGAATCTTCTATATATAGGATCTTCAATGGTGCTCTCAAACTGCTCTACTACAGTAGTTGCACTCTCAATGGACTTCTACAGCAATTGGCACCATAAATATGCTTTGTTACAATGATGGCTCACGTCAACAAACTGTGCTACAACCATTGGCACCATGAATATTCTCTCTGATTTGTCAAATGGTTGGCACCATCAACTGACTTTGCGCTCCTCAGGGTGATGACAGTGGCAAACACTTTTTTGGGCATCTTTGTTTTGTCTCTGATTCAAGGCAGAACCATGTTGGCCTTGTTTTTTTAGTCCTTGGAACTTAGTTCTCTCATATTTTCCATCCTATCCCCAGTTTGCTACCGAGAAAGACATAACTTCACGATATCAAAATTGACTATTTTTGGCCATTTATCTTTAGTAATGGTACAAATTTAATTTGGTGCATTCGTACAGTATCTGAAGAGCACTCTCAAGCTGTTATTCAATATTTTAGCATAACTACTAAATTTAACTGCCATGCTCTAATATTTATATCAACCAAAAGCATTCTTAAGGTAGTTTCATGTTTGTGAAGCAGAAGGAATGCTTCTGATAGCTTCTTATCATAGTGGTACAATTCTGTTCGCAGTTTATCTTTTATAAACCTCCAATTTTCCAAACATAGTAGAGACTACAGTTTGCATCTCAAATTTTGGACAAATTTGTTTAGTATTCTACAGAAAATGCATTAAGAATATAGTGCTGTGTCTACTAAGCACAAATAATTGTTGTACTGAGTCATCTAAACGTCTTGACATCCTCATTTTATATTCCTTTTTTGTTTTCGCAAAGTTTCCTCTGCTACGGAAAATGTAATTATATTAATTTTTTCCATCGATATACGGATTGGATCTAATTAGATGTAAACCCTTTATATAGTGGTTATTCGAATGGGTTAGAATGTGCATTGTTATTTGTTTCTTTTGAAATACATGCATTACCACTACGCGAGATCTTTGCATTAATTTTGAAATGTTGAGATCTTTGCATTGATGTTGCCTCTGCTTGGTGGTGTCTCTGAGATTGATCTGATCCAAAGGCAATGGATGTGCAACAGTGGTCGATTTCTCTTTGCTAGTACTGTAATCCAAATCCTCTAGCATGCAAACAGGTGCCGCAACAATTATATCTAGGATTGATCATTTTTTTCTCACCTTCACTTTAGGCTTGGAAAACTTTGTTCCAGATTTTTTAGCATTTCACTCACCTGATAGATAGTGATCTATGTGGGCATTTAAGGCTATATTGGATGTAGATGAGAAATATATAGAAATAGGACAAACCTTTGGTATCATGGCCTCTGGAAGAGATCCCGAATTCCCAAATTCTTCATTCTTCCCAAGATCTGCCTTGCTCTTCTCCAAAGTTTGGATCTGCCTTGTAGGCTCTTGCCTCTTCTACACTTCTTGAATTGGAGCACCTCCATTATGATATCAAATCATCCACTACTATGAAATGAAAAAGGTTGCAGATGCTTTGATAAACTTGCCTTTTGGGCACTTCACCACGAACCAAGTTTTAAAATGTCACAACCCAGTTGATATTTATCCCTAGAAAAAGTGTCACATGTGAATATCAGGCTTTTGATGAAGCGAATAACTTGGTAAAGAGAATTTTTGATTACTTATGTATTCGGCCCAACAATATAGATTTTGATGCACTATCATTTTTAACCATGTGCTGAAAAACATACAAAAAACTATGTTTTTAGTGAAATTTGAGTTCACAAGAATTGATGCCAGTCAAAATCTAGACCTTGCTCCCAGCTTACTGGTAAAAGGAAGTACTCATATTTCATGCAAGTAATGGAATGCCTTTTTCATTGTTTTATCTCGTCTTATCGAACTTCCAAGTCTAGCATCAATGATTGTCTTATGCTTCAGAAAAATGGTATTATGCTTTAGAGAAGTGTATCTACTTCTTATTATACTTCTTAACTTCCAAGTCTAGCATCAATGATTATTTTATGCTTCACACATAATCTAGTTTTCATTATACTCCTTGAAACATTTGTTATTAGTTGAATGAGACAAAATTAAAAGGAGTAAGCTAATATATTAGCAAAAGGATTTCTGTCACAAATCTAAGATTCTTATAGGAATTCGGTGGAAATTTCAGGCATCACCTGAGTAATCTTCAGTGTCTGCAAATTTTGACATCCAGAGAGAATTTTGTTACAAAATTAAGTAGCTCCTACTTAAAAACATGTTGATGTTGATGCGTAGCAATCTCCTTCATTTATAGCCATGTTGAGTCTTAACATATATTAGTAAGGAGTATTATAGTAGTTCACACCTGTAATACTCACAAAGGGAACTCAGACAAACCATCATCTCTCCAAAACAGTGACTAATATTTTCACAGTTGGTTTATTCAGATTTATTGATTCCACAATATCATGTCTCTTTCAGATTACTTCAAATTCACCGAATGCTTTCAAGCGATTATCATTATGAATTAGTCAAAACAGGTTTCAGAATACGACAAGGATTTATATGCACTGGATTTGGATATTTTAACTACCACTTCGCACATTTCCAGGAGTTTATATGCCAATAACTACTGCACTTTTAATCAGGCTGTTGGAAAATTTTGTTTCATATTTTGACATTATTAATGCCAACCCTGACTTGCGACCCTTCGAAATGAAGATTCAAATAGTTGAGTAATGTGGTTATTAAGGGAAAAGACTCAGATTATACATGTATCAAGGTAGGCTTGATCCAGATGAACTCCACCTACAGATTACAGATGTCTATCAACACTTGTATCCTTCAATAGTGTAGTTTGCAATACCATCTCATTCAGTCTTTTGGTGTTCAAGAGTCAAGATCATTAAAAATGCATGAATCTTTCTCGGACTGCTTATATTGTCAAATCATAAACTCTAAACCTTTGAACACCATGCAAAAAAAATTGAGCACCTGGTCACTGGATTAAAATTTCTCGCATGGCTACATTGTGTATAAGCTTCTCTTACCCCAAACATCTCCCACAATCCACCATAAATAAAAAACAATGGAAATGGTTTGCATCCCTCTTATTTGAAAATTTCTAAGCTAACTTTATGGAACTGTTCTAGTTACCATAAACATATCTTGGTTGATGGGGTAAAAACCTACAGTCCCAGTTCTTCTCTCATTTTCAAACCTCAAGCTGTGTATAGATGCCTTCAAAATTCATTCCCAAATTCAATTCTAGGCAAATTTACAATACTGATGCGGAAGCACTTTTCAATAGTTAACTGGTTACAAACCCAACCAACCCAAAAATTCAATCTAAACGCTGCAAAGAGAACTGCATAGAGCTGCATAGGGAAGAGGAGGCCATTGTATCGAAGATCTGGCCGAGGACCAGGAGATTGTAAGAAATTTCATTTATATAAGGAATCTGTTAGTATTATATGTGCGTTGATTGAGTAAGTTTTCTGTGTGTGAATATATGTACGCATCCTGGTGAAAGATAATTGAAATCCCATGGTAATTAAGAAATCCTGTGATGAGATTATGTGCATATAGACTGGTTGAGTTCTCAGTGGAACACGAGCTAATGACTCAGGACTTATGAGCATTGGTGAATTCAACAGATAACTGTGTCAAACAGTTGGGGAATTTATCTATAATCAGTTGTGTGAACAGAGGGTGAATTAGGTTAATGAAATTCCCGTGTGCCTGTGGTAGAGAAAGGAGATGCTATGCTTGAACCTCCGTGAGCTAGGTAAAACCTTGAAATGAGTGTTGTGAATGTGTAGAATCGATACTAACCTTGTCAGAACCATAAGACATAAACCGTGGCATATGTAATGCGTCGTGTCTCCTAGAAATGGTTGTGCTCGAGTTTGTTTGGTATGGACGTGCGAAGGATGAACAACGAGGCAGAGTTCAATGGAAGTAAGGCGTTGGTAAGTAGACGGAACCTGGAGTAAGAGTAGTCAGAACCTTGAGGACCGCACAGTAAAGATGAGTTTCCGGCATATCGCACCGCCTTTTTACGGTAAGCGGTATTCCCCATTTGGATGCGATCAATGTCATAGGCCGACACGTGGCCTTGAGAAGTTTTGAAACCCACTCTCATCGCGAATTAACGATCGTGCAACTAACTCGCACGATATCTAGTTGGATCGTTGGATCGTCAAGGCCAGAGCGACGTATTATCCACCGTTGGATGTGGAAAGGCAGCTAGCGTTGGGCCCCACGCGTATATACGTCGACTATTGTTGTCCTAACTAAGGTTCAACAGAGGTATGTGCGGTTGCTTGCATTGACAAAAGTTTATTCATATTTATGTGTCCAAGCCTCATATGAAGTCCCAGTTATAAAGTGAATGCCATTACTAAAGGTTAGTAGGGTCTGATCTTATTATATGATTGTTTATAGTCGAAGCGCTGTGGGGTGGTTTATTATATTAATATTTCACGGTTGAATTATGTTCATAACAATTGGAACACCCACAATTCATAACAAATATTGGAGATTTACTGTCCTATTTTAAAGTTTCATTTTTTTTTAAAATTGAACTCGCCGTCGGTATACCGATGCTTTGTAAGTGTCGCTCTTCCGATGCCTTATAAGTGTCGGTCTTCCAACATTTTGAACGATTTCCATTTTCGTCGGTCTTGTGACGTCTGTCGATATTGCGACAGTTCTTCCTGGTGTCGGTATTGCGATGCTTTTGGAAAGCGTCGGTATTGCGACACTTCTGCAATGCGTCGGTCTTGCGACACTTTTGTACGGCATTGGAATTGTGACATTTTAGAAACGTCGGAAGAGCGATGATATAAAAATGTCAGAAGAGCGATGTTCAAAATGTCGGACCACATTTTGTCAGAATTGCGACAATTTACAAACGTCGGAAGAGCGACGTTCAAAATTCCAGACCACATTTCGTCAGAATTGTGACAGTTTAAAAACGTCGGAAGAGAGATGGTTTGGGAAACATCGGAAGAGTGACACTTGTTTGAAAGCAACGAAAAAAGTGTCAGTATTGCGACACTTTGTCAAGGCGTCAAAATTGCGACGTAATGGCGAACCATGTTTTGTCCACCCTCGAACTGTCGCTCTTGCGACGACTATGTGTCGGAATAGCGATGAAGTGACCGTTGGAAATTGGGCCAAATTTTCTAGTGAGTGGTTGATGGAGTCATTTATTTCCATGATTAGATCTACTTGACTAGAAACTCCAAGCTCAAGGAGGGGATTCTACATGCAACATATGAGGCACTCTCTTCAGGAAATGTAGAATTCATTGAGTCTTATCACACCATCATGGAGGGATTCTATTAGAAGGATCTCAAAGAAGATGTGCACCAACATATCAGGAGATATGTAGCTTGTTTGATGTATGAGGAGGAAAGCAACTACATTGAAAGGTTGTTTCAATCACTTCCCCTTTTGATGGAGAGATGGGAAGAAGGCTCATATATGTACCTCTTCACCAACTTGTCTACAATACATGGTAAATATTGTGTTTTGATGCTTATTTATCAACTAACAATTTATGTGCACTCCTTTACCATGCATTTGCAGCACATTGCTCCATAAGAGAGCAAACCTCTTTGTGGATTTCATGGTCCTTTTGGGACTACATTTAGTGATGGAGATGACCACTTTATGGAGGAATTTGGGCAAGATATGCTTTGCTTGGATCATATTCAGCCAACACCTAACGTCCTCTACTATTTTCAAGCTTTTGAGAAGCTTATGATAGCAAGAAGGTGGTTGGATGGCCACTTATCATATCATGTTTTGAGACAGCAAGAAGAAGAACAATGTTGGTCTCAATTGAGGGACTATTGTCACCATCCAAGATGTCATATGACACTTAGTCAATATTTCTTTTGGAGCCTATATGGTGATGACACTCTATTCAATATTTGCATAAAGGATTAGCCAAGAAGGCTACCTAGAACCAATAAGTGGGATCATGAGATTCCAAGTATCTTTTGGCTTCATGAGGACTATATTATTGCAGCACAAGATCAATAGCTCCAAATTTATCATATATGGAGAGAGAGAGAAAACGTAAGTTGAACAATCTTATCTCTCACTTTTAGCCATGCAGCTCCTACACATTTCATAAGAAGGGGATTGGTGATTGCTTCTATGAGCTACCAAGGATGGCTCCCTTTTCTTGGATGATAGCATGGAGATTTGAGTTTCTCATTAGGGTTGAGGCACCCAAAATTTATCATCCCTCATGCCTTAAGGAGACCAATGGACCGCATATAACCCTTTCCATATATCTCCCACTTTTTCATGATGAGAGCTATTTGGTTTATCCACCAAAGGCAAACTTGTATTCTTGGGGAGAGACATATCCATTGGATATTTTGCAATAATCCTTATAGTTGCTTGAGGACAAGAAAATTTTTGGAGGGGAGGACTGTAATATTCCTAAATTATCCTACAACTAATTGGAATATTAAAGTTTTGTTTTGTCACTTAGAAAGGTGAATAAGTGGGTAGGGAGACCCATAAATCTCTTTATTGTGAATAAAACGACTTCTCATGTGAAAGTGGATCATATTTTCAGCTTAATAAAGCACCCTAAGGTGTGAACAGGAGCTAAAACATGTGGAATGGGTCAACTTTGACCAAATCAACAGTGCTGGCATAGAGGAGTGGACATTAATGAAGGATCATCGCAGTTTTAGATGGAGACACATTGCAAGGAAGTAGTGTCATTAATGAATGGGTCTTAGGGTTTGGAAGCTCATATCTTATAAAAGGAAGAGGATGGCAGCCATATTAATCATGTTGGTACATTTGATATTTTGATATATGGTTTGTTTAGACATATAGCTTTCTTCAGCTGTTTAGCTAAGATTGCATGTGTTGTTTAGCATAGGGTGTTCCTTATCAGGGTTCCCACCTCTTTCCTTGAGAGGCCTCTTGGAAGAGTTTTCACTATACTTCCACATTCAGGCATTTGGCCAAGCTTTAGTATCATGTACAACACAATTCTGTTTAGATTTGGGTTGTGTTGCATGGGTGTAGAAGTGGAGGAGAGAAATCTCCATTTTCTGAGCTAGTTTTCCATTGGAGGGATCATCATTTCATCCTGAGGCTTGTGAGGAAGACTTCAAGGCTTCATTACACATTTTGGCACTAGGCCAAGTAGAATTCATCAACTACAGTGTAGTTTCTTGCAGAAATTGTGTTATTTTGGAGAGCAGCTACAACAATGGGTTTATTGCCCTATTTGGAGTGTTTGGGTTTCCTGTGTGGGGATCAACCCTTAATTTAGGAGATATGTTGGAGGAGGATCAACCATCTTGTATATCAGATCAGCCATCTTCCATCAGTGATTTATTTGTAGAGATTATTCAACCCTAGGGCCAAATCTACTATATTTTGTATAGTGTATATTTCTGGAAACCTTTTCTGGGTTGTCCTGGAATTTTGTTTTGGAGCATGGATCTCTAGCCTTATCATTTTTGGAGTATTATATCAGCAAAAATATATTTTTATATATTTCAGCTGCTATTCTCTCTTAGAAATCATCGTTTTCTAGGTTCATGTATTTCATGTATTAACAACATTTTAGATCTAGGTGTATGCTTTCATGAGAGGCTTATTTAGCCAACTTGAGTGATATTTTCCTCAAGATCTTGTACCTATTTTACTGTTATAATCATAATGGAATGGATCCACTATTATAATCTATTATATTTCTGCATATTTCCAGTTTTATGCACTCTATTCTTGCTTTTCCCATTTGGGAATATTACAAAGGATATCTTCATTTCTTTGTATCTAGATAAAATAACTTTCGGATTAATCACATCATTAGGATTAGGTCGATGTTTCGAACTAGCTAATGTGGTTCATCCTCAAGACAAAGTGGAGAGACTAATCGATCTCAATGAATAAATAGTGGAGATGCATCATTGCCCGGAAATAGCCGTTGAGAACTAACTGTTAGGAACTAGCCGTTAAGAACTAGCCATTAGGAAGTTAGTAGTAAGTTAAAAATAAATTAACTGTTTTAAATAAAATCTTGTTTAATTAAAATAAAATATTAAAAAGGGGTTTATAAATTATTATGTAATAAGTAAAAAGGGAGGGGTAATTTTTTTTATAAACAAAACAGAATAAATTAATTAATTACTTGTTTAGATAAAAATAAAGAAATCAATTAAATAGTAAATTAAGGCAATATAAAATAATAAATAAAAATAAATAAATAACTGAATAAATAAATTAAAAGAAAGTAAATTAAAATTAAACAAATAAAATATTTATTAACAATATAATAGGTAATAGGGGGTAACTTAATTTAATCAATAAAATAAATTAAATGAAAGAATTAATTAATTAGTTAGATAAAAATAAATTAATAAATTAATTAAGTAATATATAACCAAATAAAAATAAAATAATAACTAAATAAAGAAACCCAGGAAAGAATTAGGGAGGGGAAAAAGTTAATAAATGAATAAAATAAACAAATAAAAGTAAAAATTAATTAATTAATTAATTAATTAGAAATAAAAATAAAAATAAGTTAATAAATTAATTAAAACAAAAATAGAATAAAACATAAGAAAAATAAACAGATATTACCTGGCGAGAACTGGGGTCCAACTCTTACTTAAATTCCAACCATCATCACAGTTGAGATTCTTACCATGTTGCTCAATTTCGATCGGCTCTCTCAATTTCCTATGGTGGAAGTGATCTACCCTGGCAATGACTTTAGAGTCTTCAATACAAACATGGTGGCAAGATTTTTCCACATGTTCAACAAGAGCTGAGGTACGAGACCGATTATGTCTAATATCCACAACATGCTCCCATATTCTCTGCCTAATGGATCGACTTGTTTCTCTTATATAGGGAGTTCCATAAGAACAAGGAATCATGTAAACTCCTTTCATGTCCTTTAGGTCGATAGGGTCTTTAACAGACCCAAGAGAATTTCTAATAGTGCAGAGAGGTTTGAAAGAAGTAGAGATATTATTTCTCCTAAGGACATGGGCGATTTTGTCCATTGTCCCCTAGATAAATGGGAGATGGACCTTGGAAATAGGATCCACCCAAGTAGATTTACCACTCAATCCTTTATATTCCTTTTGAAAGGCTTTAAGACCTTGAGGTCTACTATAACCATTATTTTCAAAAACATCAAGAAGATTGGATTTCTCTGATTCCAAGGATTTTTGTATCAGATAAACAAACACAATGGGTCAAGTGGTTACCTCTTGCTGAATGGTGGTATAACACTTCCTTCCACATTGCAACAAAAATGACCCCATTTATGGCACTTTATGGATATTATCCACCATCCATCACATCATCTTTAAGAGAAAATTCTAAGGTTCATGTAGTGGAGGATCACATCGAGCACCCAACAAAAAGTTCTCCAATTTTTAAAGGATAACCTAAATTTGGGACAAAATTGAATGAAACAACAGTCATATCAACATCGCAGCGAGAGAAGTTTTGATGTAGATGAATGGGTATCTTTACGACTACAACCATACAAACAAATTTCCCTCAATCAAGCTAAGAAGGATAATAAATTATCGCCAATGTACTATGGTACTTACAAGATGTTGCAAAATATTGGTACTATGGCATACAAATTGGAGCATCCTACTTCTTCCCGAGTGCACCCAGTTTTCCATGTTTCATGCTTAAATAAGGTTATACGTGACAAACTTCTAGTTGAAACAATATTGCCAAAACTTGATGAGGAAGGAAAAATCATATTGGAACTTGAAGCAGTCACAAAAAAGAACTCGATAGCTATGAAATCGATCAATTTCAAAGTATCTCATAAAGTGGAGGAACTTACCCACTGAATATTCCACATGGGAGGATGAGAATTTTATACAGAAGCATCCAGTACTACTCAAGCATTGAGGAAAACACTTATTTGAAGGATAGGGGCATGTTAGGTCCCTATATTACTAGTGTAGTCCCTTATTGTTGTCAGTGTAGTCCCCCTTATTGTTGTCAGTGTAGTCCCTTATTTTATTGTTGTGCCCCCTGTAGTCCCCATATTGTTATTATTGTGCCCCATAAAATCCCACTATTGTTACTGTTGTGCCCTTACATTATTATTGTTAGGTCGGCTAGGATTATATTGTGACCCCATGGAATCCTATATACAGAAAGGAGGTTTTTTCATTTGTATCATCCAAGAATTATTCATTTATGTAATGTAAAGGAGGTTTCCCCCTCGAAGAGACTAATTTCTAAGTTGTTGATCTATCTTTTTTTTTTTTTTTGTGAGATGGTTTCATAACATTCTCAGGAATGGATTAAAAATGTAAGATGTTCCCCAACTACTATATAAATCATTTATTCAAGTTGTCCTTAAGGCAATTATGAATCATCACAAGATTCAAATATTTCTGGTGACTACATAAGGTTATTTATTCATTTGGTTGAAGGCACAACCATAGATATCCCTCATATGTTGGCTAAAAAATTACATTATGGCCTGTAAGAAAGTAAAATTAACAAGATAGTTCAGTTTCTCGAAACACTGTAGAAAATTATTGATTTTTATCAACCCAGTGATGAAACCAAGCCTCTTAAAAATTATGTTAGGAAATCAAAACCAAATAAAAACTTCGAGGAAGAACCTAAACAAACACGTGTTGAAGGTGTGGAAAATTTTACTGATACAATTTTCCATGTTGAAGGTATAATTGCAAGTGTTCTAGAATAGTTACATGTGCATGTGGATGAAGACGAGGAGCATGAAGGTATGAACCATTATAAGGAAACATGTAATGATTATTTTTCTATAATAGACATAATTCCTTCTAAAAAATTGGCACCTCAATATAATTTTCCTTTTATTGGTGATTCAACATCTACATATCCAAGTTTAAATATGCACAATCCAACATACAATTTCTATAACGTATTTGTTTTCTTAGTATATGATAGGATTATCCATTACAAATACTTTGTAATGGAGAATTATTCCTCTCTATATAGTTGGAAGGAAAAGTACAAGCTAAAGGATAAGGACATTGTTGAATGCATGAAGAATATTATGGTGTTGGAGTAAAAAATTATGCAGGAAACACAAAAATCAATGAAATCCCTAAGTTCCAAGGATGAAATTATTGATGAATTGCATAATAATGTATCTAGTATGAGCATCGAAGGCATGAGGGTGATAGATGAACTATATGAAAAGTTAATTTTTTTTAGGCTATATATGATGAAAAAACTAGTGACTTGAAGAGGAGTTGAGAAGAAGTTCATAGGTTCTCAAGATACCTCCATTTGAAATTTCAGATACTTACAAGGTTAAATTAGTCAAGTTATTGAATGAAAAAATATAAAATTATTGAATATTTATAGGCTAAAATATAAAATAAATATAAATATAAGGACCAACAGAAGCATGAATCATAGGTTGAAGAATACAAGAAAAGAGTGACTAATTTGGTGAAAACCTGTCATAGGCAAGCTAATAAGTTGAAAGAGAGATACCTTGAAATTTCCCAGGAAAAAGAGGAAATTAAAAAACTTGAAATAGAAAAATATAAACATTTTTTAGAAGGTAGTACTGAGAGTGGGGTTAAAGGTAAGGGTAAGGGTAAAGGTACAAGTCAAGATACGAGAGTAAAATAAATGCCTTCAAAGAACTTGGATAAATTAAAGCTAAAATCACAAGTGAAGATTTTAAAGACCACTCTCTCTCACCCATGAAATATATGGGTGATTTGTATGTCTCATCACTAGTTGTTCAATCATTGAATTAGATGGTAGTATAGAGAGATAAAAGAATTACAAAGATACACATCGATCTCATGAGTGGTCGAAAAGAAAAACATTTGGGATGTGACATGGACATACAAAATTTGAAATTTGAGGTTTCTAATTTGCAACAAAAATTAGAGATGGAAAAACAAAAATTAGAGAAGGAAAAACAACAACAATCAACAAATCAACAAATCAGCAACAATAAAAAACAATCGAGGGAAAAAGAGCTTGAGCATAAAGTACAATAAATCACTAGTGAATTGGTAAATTGTAGATATCAACTAAAATATACTAAGGAAAAGATTTATAGGGATATAAATGAGAACTAGCAGGAATATAAGAAGAATGTGGATTTATTGGAAAAGCTAAGACAAAAAATAATCAATATGAGAGAATATCATGAAAGGAAAATTCGACAACTTTAGCAAGGATAAAAGGATGTGTCTATTGTAATGCCTGACCAATCATAGTTGTCCATAGCAGGAAAGAAACACTATTCTATTTATTTTTGTAGCTTGGGAGGTACTCCAAGCCCTAGGGTTCAGGGTTTTGCGAGAAAAGCACCAGAATGGAAACTTGTGGGCTTGGAACTTGTGTGGGGTTTTTCACCCATTGTGATTTGGGACAAAACCGTGATGGAGGTACGACATGTGATGGAGGAGGAGGATAGTGATCGATGATGTGATTCCAATGCAATGAGAATCGTCCGAATCTGAATTATAGAGAGAAGTGAAATTTTGAAGTTGACAGGGTATTTATTGGTTGCCAAGTCATGTAGGCTTGCTGTAAACAACTCCAATAGATGTGTCACTTCAAAATTAATTGGAACCCCTCATTCAAGCTATAAATAGAGGGTGAAAGATCATTATTTGAGCATACAAGTGTGGGAAATACATCTTTGAAATTAGAAGAGGCTTAGCCACAACAAGAGGAGGCTTAAAGGACAACGTACGCCATTTTTGTGGAGAGGCCGAGTTTCTGTAGGTACAATGGGTTGTTTTGAGGCTTGTTTAAGGTCTATATTGAGTGCATATTACTGGGCAGAGAACACCACAGGGCTAGAGGGAAAAAAAGAGTTATGTTAGGGTTTTTTGGTGGAGTTTTGGAGGGGAAAGAAGGCCTACAACAACTGTTTTTCTAGGCTGTAAGCCATAACCAGCAGTTGGGTTCTCTTTAGCGTTTCATTTGGGGTCAAAAAAGGTAGACAAGGGCAATGTATGTGTGGAGGGTCATTTCCTTGGAGGACCACAACCTTAAAAGGTTTTCTTTGCTAATTTTCATGGAGGATAAGGGCTAAAGGGTGGTTCCCTAACCAATGATGCAGTGACAGCAGTGCAGCAAGTTGAATAATGATGTTTTGGGAGGTGTATTGGGTCAAGGTGTGACTAGATTGGATTGTGTTTGTAGTAGCTTGTTGATGCCATGTGTATGAAATTTAGAGCTGGTGAAGTATCATACTAGGAGCCGAATAAAAAATGATTGGATTTGGTGCCATAGGTATGTTGGAGGGTAGTGTGTTGGCTACCCAAAGTATCCCTAGACAAGCTATACTGAAGGAAGAAGATCAGCTGAAGGTTGGGTGTAGATCGGTGCCGAATTGCAAAAATTTGATGGACGAAAGTTGTTGATAGCCTAGAAGTTTGGAGCTTGGGATTAGGCCTACCAAGAGAGAAGATTGGATCAACCCATGTACACTCTACAGATGGACATTCATAAGTGTTAGGTGGTAGCTCTCATGGAGTCTCGATGTGTAGATGTCTTGATGGACTAAGGCACTACTAGTGAGCTATACAGGTGCAAAGGACTGATAGGATAAGATACGATAGATAATATTTGCAACCAAGTTTTTCATTGTATCTTGTATACCATACACTGTTGTATTATTCATATTTGGTTTAATATAATTAATATTAGTGATTGTACAATATTGTACAATTTTGTTTAAAACTATGTTTGTGCATATTTGTTGACTTCTTTATGTTTCCGCTGTGCAAAGTAGTTTAGTGGTCAGGATTCTTGGTTTGGTAGCATCAGTGATTTAAGAATATAACCTAGACCCAAGGTTATGTAAATTAAACATGGTATCAAAGTGTGTATGGGCTACTTTGGAAGCCAGTAAATCTGAGTTGCGCAGTGAAGTACAACATGAGACGGAGTTGTTCACATTATGAGTGAAGGAGTCACTACAATGTCGAAGTTGTAAGCAGGTCTTCGGTATGAGGACAAGTTGGAAGGGTTGTCCAACTATACTTATTAGAAGGAAAGGATCAAGTTGTTCTTGTAGGTCAACATGACTTGGGGATTTTTTTGTGAAAGAGATCAAGATGCCAGCCAAACCTAAGGAGCTGGAAATATGGGAATATTTGGATACGAAGGTGAGGTTGATAATCCTTGATGGTGTGAAGGATTCCTTGAGACCTCATTTGTCTAGGAAGAACAATGAACATGATTTGTGGATGTCTCTTTAGAATTTGTTACAGAATAAGAATGAGAACTAGGTATTGGTATTGGAGGATAAGCTGAAGTCCACCAAGATGATAAAAGGTGAAGGAATGACTTTGTATCTCACGAGGTTGTCTCAGGTTCAATAAGATCGCTTCCATCGATGTAAAAGTTTCATATGCAGAGATGGTAAGGATTTCCTTGAAAGGGTTCATTGAGGAATGGAAGCCCTTCATCAAAGGAATTGTTGTTAGGGAGAAGCTTACATACTGGAATAAACTATGGGACGAATTCATTCAGGAATAATTGCGAGACGAGGATCTTCATCCATCAAGGAAGGCAGATGAGGATGTGGCACTTGCAGCACGAATGAAGGACAATATGAAGAAGGGCTTGAGTAAGTCAAGTGTTTCAACTATGGAAATATGGGTCATTATTCATCGAGATGTCTATTGAAGACAGGAGATGATGAGAAGAGGAGGAAAGAAAAGTAGGCCACCAATGTTGCCACATCAATAGAGATAGATGATCTCTCTAGGAGATTGGAAGAGGAATAATTTACTATGATTTCTCATTTCTCACAGGGTACCATCAGAGAGGATCGATGGTACGTGGATAGTGGTGCAATGAAGCACATGACAAAGTCACAGGAGGTTTTTGAGACTCTAATTGAATGGGACTCATAGTTGCACATGGTGTTGGGCGACAAGAGTTAGTTTGAGATCCGAGGATCAGGAATTGTGTCATTCACGATGGATACAGGACGTATGATGCGGGTCCAGGGTGTAATTTTTTTACTAGGACTCAAATATATCATGATTTCCATCTTGATGATGGAGAGGAATGGGTTTGAGGCCTTGTTCCAGGATGGGAAGGCAAGAATCATGCCTAGAGGCTATAAGTCCAATTGGATTATACTTGGAGTTCAATAGAATGGTATCTACAGGCTCACGGGCAAGCCTGAGGATCAAGGAAATAAGAAGGGGCAGGTGCAGGTTCCAGAGAAGCAGGAGCAGGTGTAGGCTTCAGAGGAGTAGGTACAATTTCTCGAGAAGAAGGTACATTTTTCCGATAAGTTCCAGGTTTTATAGGATCATAGGGAGTTTAGTTCTAGAGGGAGATTGCAGATTCAGAGGGAGAATCTGTAGCCCAAGAAGAGCGCATGGTCAGTGGGGAGAAAGGGTGCTTCCACATATGGAAAGAAGGACAGATGGCGAGATTGGAAAGTGATATAGGAGAAGAAGAAGAATAAAGAGGCTTCCAATGAAAACGACACTTTGGAGAAGGGTGTAGTTCACTGGGTAGGGATTGTTGCGATTGTGAGCACCGGGAGTTGGGCAAGTGTTGTGAGAAGTGATCATGATGACGAAGTACTTCCTAGTTGTGGAGGTGGTGAGCCCTGGTATTGCACTAAGAATTCTACAACTCCCAGAGGCTGCCCTAATTTACTTTATCAACCCGGGGTTTGTACAAACTTGGAGGTGACAGTGCTATATACACAACAGATGTATTCTACTCATGCCATCCTCTTCTGAGATTTACAAAAGGGTGCTACTTCTAGGGTTTCTAGGTGAAGTTTGTCACACTTCTGAAATTAGGCCTAGGGATACAAATGATTCAAATCCATGGAAATATCATAAGGTACAAAACTATATTACAACAAACAATTAAATTTAACTATTCTACAATGAAATAAATCTACTTATTAGACTACAATAAGAATTGAAAAGAAACTTAGGCATCTTGCATGAAGTAAATTGCTGACTTGAAATGGCATAAGGAAACTAATATAATCACACTTTGCTAGGCAAAATGGCTAAACACAGTCTACTTACCCTATGCTCTATCTATCATGATTTTATTCATGCAACTATTCATGACATAACTATGCTTGAAAATGTGTTGTTTTATAGCTAGGAGAAGAAAGTGCTAAGGTGGATCATGGAAGGCTTTAACACATGGGGGAAAGGTTGGAGGTGTATGAGTGGTTTTTGTAGGTTTAGCAGATGGTGATGGTGGTTTTTGGGCTTAACAAGGGGCCCAAAGGTGCTATTTCAAGTGCGGATACAGGTTTCTTGTAGTGCTACAGGAAACAGTCCGAGGGAAATATCAGGCCAAAAATAAGTGGAAAAAGGGTAGGGAAGGTGGTGTGAAGGTGGATTAGGATGAGTGGAAGGTGTCCCACCCTGTTCGAACGAGACTCCCTAAAGCTGCGAACTTTGTATAATTTTGTATTTTTTTGGTATTAATTAGTCTAACGCAGGGGTTTTGAGGTGGGTCAAAGCCCCGAATGCATTGTAATGGGTCAAAGGGTAGACCTAGAGTCCGCAAACCATGGTTTATGGACCACAGGATAGCGTAGGATAAGTCAATATAAATAGATGGAAATTTTGAGTCTATGAGGTAGGCAAGAATTTGGATTGATGCTACGTGCGAACTGTTGGATTTTTTTGGGTTGTTTTGGGTAAGGACTCCTGCTCACTGTGTGCGCGGAGATCCTCAGTCCTGCTGTGTGTGGAACTTGCTGGCTGTGTGCACAGGATGTGTTTTGGGTTGTAACTGGGTTTCTTTGATGCTAATATATGCAGATATAGTTGAAGTATCTCGGTGTTATCTGGATCTATTATGTTACTGTTGATGCGAACCTTTGGAATTTGTTTGGTGCTGCAAATACATCTGTGCTATCTTTTTATGTTGCGAATATATCTGTGTTATGGTATAAAGTATATATGTGATCTTTTATAGATGCGTTTTTGATATTATGTAATTGCTGATATGCACGTGGATGCGAAGGTACTGACTAGATCTGTACATGACAATAGCTCTATTAGGGTTAAATACTGATTATACTGTGAAAACCCTGCGAATAGACTGACCCCGTGTGAATCTGATAAGCTGCGAACGCAGATCTACTTTTACTTACCTAATCTCTCTTAGGGTGTGGAAACCTGGTTCCAACACCCTCCCATACTGCTTCGGGTGAGACCTTGGCGTGCACAAGTAGGTCATTGCCGAAAGGGCTACTAGTATAGGGGTTTGTTGGCAAACCTTAACCTCCGAACCTGGGTCAGGACCCCTCAAGCCAACAAATGGTTCCATTTCCAAGACCGAGAGCATTTTGAGAGAGAGATCGAGTAATGCCAAGGGAACATTGGAGACCTGAGAGGTTGGAAATTGAAGAGTGGTTCGAAAAACAGGTCCGGGAATTTGCTGTAAAGGAGAATCGCATCGTGAAGTTGACAACTGAGAAGTGGAAGAATAAGTACATCTTCACTGAAGTCTACGAAATTTTCTTTGTAACATTTGTGAACGAGCTTTAGGAGTGGCTGGCGAGGCTTGTAGATTTCCAGATGTGTTGGAAGGACGAACGGGTCACACTGTGGATTCCAGAGTTGATCCAGTATTTTGAAAGCACTGATAATACCATCACCCGTATGGTAGATCACTGGCTGGATAGTGTGCTGGGGGGATTTGTGACAAAGTTCACAGTCGATCAGTTCGCTTCCTATTCTGAGGCAGAGTAGAGGTTCTTCAAGGGTTTCTGGGGTAAGTTTCTAAAAACACTGCCATTATTTATCAAATTTTTCTATGCGAAAAAGGAATTCTTTGAATGACCTCTAATCCGGGCGTAAGCACAACACGAAGTGGTAAGTACTACCATACTAAGCAAGAAGGATATAGATATGTCTATAGCCTAGTAAGAGAATCAGCGATGCATAGCCCTCCAGCTACACCACCTTCAAGCTAGCATAGGGGTAAGAACTCACCCATACCTGCACTGCCACAAGAAGATGATATGGCCTCACACATGAAGCTATCTACTTCAAGGGTCTAGGGGATGAGGATATGGACTGATTTTGGTTTGTCATAGAATCATTATGGGCTACATAGAATGTGGCTAACGATGCTGTAAAGAGAGTGCATCTATCACTCGCCTTTGAAGGAAGGGCATTGGATTGGTATATGTGATACATAGGACATCACGCATATCCATCTATTCTGGAGATTAAGACATCGTCTAAATACTACTCTCAAATAGTGGTCGATTTGAAGGAATTCAGACAGGGACCCACTAAATCAGTATGGGAAGTTGATCAGCGGCTAATGAAGGTTATCAGAGATGGGGAATTTTAGTATAATGATAGGCATCATAAGGAATGGCTTATCACTATGTTGTTGCCTCACCTGCGCTGACCTATGGGTCAACAATCAATCGCAATGCAAGAGAAGGCATTGGAAATTGCTATGAAACTAGAGGTTGCACCAAGGGATGATGCTCAGTTTGGGGTATAGCAGATCCAGGGACAGTTGGAAGCAATGCACATTGAAATACAAAACCTGCAAAAAGAATGGGGAAAAGAGGCTAGTCCAGACATATGGTGCATAAGATACAGGGTGTCCGATCATACCAAGGATCAGTGTCCCTTGCTGGTAGATTATGTGCAGGCTGTAGGACCTAGCCCACTACGTCCTAAGGAGGCTGTGGGACCAAGTGGTCCAACGTTATGGTGCCCTGACTGTTGTTTCGCAGGGCTACATGATACGAACCACTGTCCCCATCTTGGTGCATACGTCCCAGAATTAAAGCAACAATGGTGTCGATTCTTCTTTTAATAAAATCTTGGAGCAAGCACTGACTAAGGTCTGTAATGCCGATTACAGTGACTGGGACGTGTGCATCCCATTTGTTATTTGGGCCTATCAAATCACCTACAAGAAGTTGACAGGGAAAACACCGTTTAGGATGGTCTATGGCAAGGAGGCCATTATTCCCATGGAGTATATTGTTCCTAGTCTGCACATTGCAGAATTTACGAATATGGTAGAGCCTGATATCATGGAGGAATGTTTAGTGCAACTGGTGGCTTTGGAGGAAGATCATTTCATTGCTAATTTCCATCAGCGAGTTCAGAAGGCTTGGGATAAGGCATGACATGATCGACATATTTAGAAAAAGACATTTGCAGAGGGCGAATTGGTCCTGTTGTATGACAGCTAGTTTGTGAAACACCCAGGGAAGTTCCGTCAGCACTAGCTCAGTCCATATATGGTAAAAAACATTATTGATGGTAGAGAGGTCCGGTTAGCTATGCTGCGTGGTGATATTTCAATGGCACCCGACTCAAACCATATACGATCAAATGACTATATGGCCGTAGTAGCTCTATGAGGTAGAGTACGCCCACCAGGGAAGGTAAGTGCAAGAAGGAAAAGGGTACGTGCAGGAAGCAATCATAGGTTTGGAGGCTCGGAGAGGTGCGTGGGAAGCACAGGAGTGTGTTCAGAGTGCAGAAGGTGCGCTGGCAGCATAGAGGTGCACTAGGAATGCAGGAGGTACGCTGGGTGCATAGGAGGTGCGAAAAATAGCCGTTGGAATAGTAAAACGAGGTAAAAATAAAACTTTACTGTTGAAAGGAGCAGGCAGCTAGAATTTAATGAGGCAATTTCTGAAGATTTTTTACCATTTAATTGATGGTAAGTTCTGGATAAGGTTCAACCACCCATTGGTTGATCACCAAGGCTATAAAAGCAGAGAGATGGCTCAGAAGAGGGTTCCATGTATCTTAAGAAGTTTATGTTTTGTATGATTTTGTGCCTATTGTGCCTTGTTGATGTCTGAGCATGCTTCCTCCTTAGATAGTAGCCACCCTGAGTTCATTTTTTGCGCCAGAATGATTGCAACCAATCCTGCCGAGTCGTCCCAGCCCATGACCTCAACGGAGTAAGAATCCGAGGAAGTAGTGGAAGTCGAACTAGAAGCTGAAGAATTTATATCCATGCCGAGTCAAGAAAAGAAGAAGGGGAAAGAAAAAGCACAGGGGTCAGGGAAACCCACAAAATGGGCTGGGGTGAAGCCCTACACTTCCCATCGAAATGTGAAGTCCCCATGGGTGGCGGCCCAGGAAAGCTCTCCTAACCCTGTAAGGAGACCTCTCTCTGTTTAGGAAAAGGCTCGGATAGCTAAACCAATCAATTGGCTACTACCCTTTGTTTGGCCTTACAGGTCCTTGACACGCACACCAAAGAATCTAGATGGCCTGTGCACCTATCTACAGATGCCACTGACTCCGGGGGAGTTCCCCATCATTGGAGAACCCTTTGGCAAAATCCACAAGGTAAGATTCGATGACCATGACCTGGCTAGTTTGGAGGCCTTCCCAAAATTGGCACCAGAGCTATACCTCGAAAGGGTATTAGAAGATGACGGGATAAAGATAGTCCCCTTGGGCTGGGTGCATGGATTGGATGGTTCCGGGCTCTTAAACTTGCTACGGATGCCGCATTTTGGCCACTACAATATAAAAGACTGACTTGTGCGCCAGTTGCTTATTCACTGAATTACTGGTCTACCCATGGAAGGACCAGAACCTATGCTGTGCGTTGGAAAAAATTATGAGTAGAAGATCGCCGAAAAGGTGCGCGAGGATTACCATGTGGAGTAGAACACTCGGGGTTTTATGATCAACACCATCAGCGACGCTGGTACGCAAATGGGTACCTTGTTGTTGGCATGCAAGATGATGCGCAAATGCTAGGATGCCACCATCCCTACATATGTGATTCAACTGGAAGGAAGATGCGAAAAGGGGGTCTGCTTCAATTGGTCCCAAAATCTGTGCAACAAATTTCTAGCAAATGTCCGTGAATCCCAGGATCACGACCGGGCATTTTGCTACTCCTGGTTGCTTCTTCTCATTACATTGGTTGCATGGGAGGCCCCTGATGACTCGGTCCTCCTCGAGATCACCCCAGATATGTGCGAAGGGGTGAGATATGAAAACTTGTGGAACTCAAAGGATGCGCAACGCATTAAGGAAAATCAAGTCTTCTGGGTCTTGTTTCAGAGTGGGCTCGCAACAACCATCAATTCCTGGCCATGCTTGTCGCCAATTGTTTATGATAAATACAAAATCATCGTGGCATTTCAATTTACCATGCATAACGTACAGGTCAGAGGCCTCAAGGATCTAGCGTGGGTCTCACTCCCATACATGGTTGATGATGAGGAAATTGACTGCTTAATTGTGACTTGGCCTCCACACTGGAAGCTGGGCTTCAAATCAGGTGCGAAGGTTACCCCACCCAAAACCACCAAAGGAAATGGAGGACAGAGAAAAATTATTGGAAAGGGTGTAGAACCAGCATCATAGAAGGGTTCGCAGCAGGGTAAAAGTACAGGGAAGGGGGCGGAAGCAACATCGCAAAAGGATTCGCAGTAGGATCTGAGTGCAAGTGGTCAGGAGGTGGGAGGTGCTGACTCCCCTCGAGGAACAAAGTGAACTGGTGACCCTGATAAAGGGCCATAAAAGAAGCAACGCGCTCAACGACCTAAACAAGACACCGAAGTTACATTGATCGAAGAGGACCTAGAGTAGATCGCAGATGCGGTCACCTTGGCCACATAAGCTAAATGGATGGCCCTAGAGAACAATAGAAAGCCACATTTGAGACACTCTAGACTAAGCTTTAGGCTCTGAAGATTCAAGCTGATACCTTATAGACTAGTATGATTCAGGCCAGATTGACCCTGGCAGAAAGCAATGCAGCACTCGTTACAACGGAAAGCCGCCTCTATCCTCTACCAGGCACAACCCTCACAATGAGTCCACTCGACTTAGGAGCGCAAGTCCAGGACTATGCAGAGGTACAGATGGATCTAGCCAGGTTTCCACATGAATCATTGCAGGTGCTCCATGCCTCCCTGTTCGAAGAAATCCAACACAAAGACTGTCGTGTGCACTAGTAGCTCAGTACAGCTGAGCAGGAAATTGATGAGAAAATTGCTGAGGTATCCCAAGTGTAGGCTGCATGTACCCACACTACTACGCAATAGAAAAAATTGGAACGCCTCATCAGTCAGCTCTGCACAGAAATTACTAAAGATATCCTAGCTTCAGCCACCCCCCAGGCAAATATTGAGGGGCTTGTTGCAGCACTCAAGGCTTCGAGGACTGAGATCAAGGCAGTCATAACAGATATGGAACAACATATTGCAGTCATGTAGGTCAAATTGCAGCTAGAGACACCATCAGAGGTAAGATCCTAGCGAGTTGCGTTGGTTATAGAAGCTACTATTGTCATTACAAGTCAAATCACTCAGGGTGCCGAGCTCTTGGAAAAAACCATGCAGTTATGGACCAAGGTGTAGCGCAACCCTCTCCTGCATGAAATCAACCAGAACCTGTGCCAGAAGGAAGAAGAATTTGAGTAGCTGGAAGCCACTATGCCTACTATGATCCCTACTCAATGATTGGCACAGATGCGTACCAGCCACACCCTTCGGGATGACATTGACGAACACCGCCAGAAGAAGAAAAATCTCAGTGACTACCTTAAGCCTTGGGTTGATGAAGTCATCAAGCTCTCTTAGGATGTTGATGTCATCGTTAAACAATTGAACCAAAGTTTGGAGAGCGTCACCACTGCGACAAAAGGCCCAAATTCGCAGAAGTTAGTGGATATTGCTCGGAACACTATTGCGCAAAGTGAAGGAGTGCTACCCCCACTGGTTGAGGTGATCAGGTTACTGCAGGCACAGGTGGAGACCCCACGACCATAATGACTCGGGATGAGGCACAAGATTGTGTTGGGGGCCTGTTGGAACGAGGCTCCCTAAAGCTACAAATTTTGTATATTTTTGGTATTAATTAGTCTAACGCAGGGGTTTTGGGGTGGGTCAAAGCCCCAAATGCATTGTAATGGGTCAAAGGGTAGACCTAGAGTCTGCAAACCACGGTTTTCGGAACACAGGATAGCATAGGCTAAGTTGATATAAATAGATGGACATTTTGAGTCTAGGAGGTAGGAAATAATTTGGATTGATGCTACGTGCGAACTGTTAGATCTGTTTGGGTTGTTTTGGGTAAGGACTCCTATTGGCTATGTGCGCGGAGATCCTTAGTCCTGCTATGTGCGGACCCTGATGGCTGTGTGTGCAAGCTGTGTTTTGGGTTGTAACTGGGTTTCTTTGATGCTAATATATGCGGATATAGTTGAAGTATCTCAGTGTTAGCTAGATCTATTGTGTTACTGTTGATGAAAATCCTTGGAATCTGTTTGGTGCTGTGAATACGTCTATGCTATATGTTTATGCTGTGAATATATCTGTGTTATGGTATAAAGTATATCTATGATTTGTTATAGATGTGTTTGTGATATTATGTAATTGCTGATACGCACGTGGATGCGAAGGTACTGAATAGATCTGTGCATGACAATAGCTCTGTTAGGGTTAAATACTGATTATATTGTGAAAATCCTACGAATAGACTGACCTCGTACGAATCTGATAAGCTGCGAACACAGATATTCTTTGACTTACATACTTTCTCTCAGGGTGCGGAAACCTGGTTCTAGCACCCTCCCAAAATTATTTAGGTGAGACCTTGGCCTGCGCAAGTAGGTCATTGCCGAAAGAGCCAGTAGTATAGGGGTTTGTTGACAAACCTTAACCTCTGAACCTTAGAACCTCTTGGGAGGTCTGTCTTGCACCCCTAAGGTTTTCTCGTAGTGTAGGGATGAAAAATTTGAAAACAAGGCTAATGGTGATTTTGATGAACAAAGGGCTGATGGTAGATGAAAGATGAAGATGAAGGTCCTGGTGAAGTTCTCCTTGGCTGTGATACCTATACTTGCAAGCACACTACCTATTTATGAAATAAAAATGGAAAAATTCATGGTAAATACAATGGAAAATGTGACTTTAATTTATAAAGAAAATCGACTCTAATCTACATACAGAGATCTACCACAGAATTCTCAACATATCCATGGAATCACATCAACTAATTTCATTCATTCCAATAAATCATAAACTAAGAAGCATTTTTGGTTTGTGGGGAAGGTCTACCCTCCTCAAGCTCTATTGACAGAGATGAGAGGGGGAGGCTTGACTCAAAAATTTAGGAAGTTATCACCTATTCTACCACTCATGTAAGCAGACTAAATCTACAACAAAATTCAAATGGAAGAAAACTAAAAACAATAATTGAAAATTCAAACAAACTAGCTAAATGACATGAAAGTAAAGAATGATTACACAAGAGAGGCCGAGGCACATGGATTGGGCCCTAACCCACAAGCCTAGGTCTTTAGAACTAGTTCAATAAGGCTAAGTATAAATACTCATTTCATTTCAAAAGATAGTCTCATTACATCGATGTAAAAGTCTTGAAAAAATGATTACAAGAGAAAAGAGCCTAATGGCTTTCTCCAAAGTTAGAATCCTAGTGAGCTCTTGCTCAACTCTATTTAACCAAAATGGTAGCAGCCAACAACTCCCTAGAAAATAGGTTATGAGTCCACTTGGCTCCAAGTGAAGTATGGTTTGAGTGCACTTGACCTTAGGTTTGCTTGGTTGCCTTTGATTTCGAGTTGTTGGAGGGAATATTGAGGATCCCTTGGCTGCCTTTGGGAGTTAAGGATGGTGAACAACCCCCTATAATCTCTCCTTGTCGTCTACTCTGAGTATTTATGACAAAATTTCCACAAAAATGCCATATCTTCATGATTTTTTTGAATTTAACTTATGTTGGGTACTCGAAGTATGTTAAGCCTCAGTCACCAACTACACTAGCATCATAAGAGCATAATATAGTTAAAATACAAGAAAAATAGACTTAATAAGGAAAAACGGTGACCATTAACCCCTCCAAATGTACCTAATGATGGAGCTCATCATCACCCCCTACTAAATGGTTGCTGATACTCTGAGAAACTAATCCTCCTTTTTCATTTCCTTTAAGGCTTTGATGGACCCTATGACTTGCCAAGGAAGAAGTGTGGGAGTCCCTTCAGGAGAGTAAAACCCATCATTCTTTTCTTCTTCCTCCAATTCTCTGTTTTTCTCATTTTGGTCCTTCCCATCATTCAACCCCAACAACAAGGGTGGACTGAGCTTCAAGCCAAGCCACTCAATATTTTTGGTTTGAATGACCCTCTTGTATAATTATGCTCTATCCAAGGCACCCTTCAATATTTTTGGTGTGTGGTACTCCATGTTTCTAAGGCTGTTAGGGAGACTGTTCCATCTTCTTTGGCTAGCCATTATGCACTCATCTCCCATCAACCTAGAAACATCATCAAAGTGGGCCATTTCTTGAGCTTGTGTATGGGGGTATCTTTCAGCTAGTTCAGGATCCTTTTCAATCTTCATATGGTTATTGATGACTCCTTTAGGGCTGAACAACTCAAACCTAATGTGTAAGGGTTTTATTTTCTCTTCTCATAACCCTCCTAATCTCTTGTGCTCTTATCTCCTCATTAACCATGCATGATGCCAAAGCCATTAATTGCATATCCTCCATCCTATGGTTGGGGTCCCAAATATTTAAATATGTTAAAACAAGGTTATGCATATAAAACTCTGCAATTTTTGCCTTGTTATCTATTGGGCCACTAAATTTTCATTATTAATTTTTTATCAATAAAAAACTAGTATTATACTATCATCGTAAAATCATAATTTACAAGAGGAGCCACCATGGCTCGATTAAATTCAATCACCCTCAATGGAAAACAGTGCGCATGGATCCAGGGTGCTGGCCAAGTGTTGGCTCGAGGGGTCCTGACCCAAGTTCAGTGTGCAAGGTTTGCCAACAAACCCCTATACTACTGGCCCTTTCGGCAGTGACCTACTTTCGCAGGTCACAGTCTCACCCAAAGTAGTATGGGTGGGTGCTGGAACCAGGTTTCTGCACCCTGAGAAAGGATGGGTAAGGCAAGCAGGGCTGCATCCTATTTCTGTAATTCCCAGATTACCTTGTCTTGTACAGGGTTAAATATGTTCCTATTCATATCCACATGCACTAGATCTACAGTTATCGGCTTATTATATCATCAACACAATAGTACACAAACATAGCATAGAAGATCTAGATCCAAGAGAACAGTACACAGATCTTTCACAACTTAAAGACAGAAAATACATAACACAACATTTATCGGCAATTCACATAATAGAACTCACATATTTGATCTCTAACAGTTCTTCGCATTCATTCATTCATCAACCTTTCCTTACAATTCCCTTCCTAACCTGCGCACACAGCAACAGGGTCCGCATATAGCTGGACTACGATCTCCGCGCACACAGCCAGCAGGAGTCCGTTCCCAAAAACCCAAACAGACTTCTTAAGAAATAGATCGCATCAATATTGCATCAATTCCTATCCTTTTCGATATAAAATACATCTCTATTTATAAAAATATAGCTCCAACTTTCCTATGGCCACGACCCATGGTTTTCAGACCCTTAGTTTACCCCTTTGACCCATTACAATGTGTTTGGGGCTTTTACCCACCCCAAAACCCCTGCGTTATATTAAATATAATCCAAATTAACCAAAAAGGACCAGTTTTGTAGCTTGTTAGGAGACCCTGTTCCAACAGTCCCCCAACACAATCTTGTGACTCGTCCTGAGTCACTGTACCAGTGCATCATCGATTTGCGCACGCAAGGTATCCAGAGTGCGGACAAGATAAGGGAGTACCTCCTGAATTTTAGCCGCAAGTCGCTGCACAATATTGACAAGCGCTAGTGAAGTAGGGCCATCTGGGAGTGCGAAGACTTGTTCTAACAGATGGTAGAGGCGCGTAATGGCAGTCTGAACATCCTGAGCTATCTGGAGGGTGGTGGCACCCCATGGATTCAACTGGTCCCTGATGATATCTAGGGCGTGGCGACAGTCCATCACTATGTCCATCACGATGTGACGCTGAATGGGGCCTCTGACTTGGTCAATGGCAGCTTCTGCCTGCTCGAGGTCTTCCCGAGCTTGCTGAAGCAAAGGATGGTTCTGAATCATTAGCCATAATTGTGTGGTCGAGTTGAAAAATTGTGCACCCTACGTAAGCTGCTCCTACATAACCTTAGTTGCTTCTGTGACCCATGCAACCCATTGGGCCTGCGTGTGTGGGGACATTTTCGATTGTTGTCGCGTGTCCTGGGCATGGTGATGAACCTCTTTCATTACTTTGGAGCTTAATTCTTGGAGCACCATGGATGATAGTAGCGCCAAATCTAATAGGACAGCCCCAGTGGTTGGATCAGGAGGGGGAATCAGGGTAGTGCCCAGGTGCGAGCATACATTGCCCCTGCTAGGTAGTAATCTGGGTTCGCGGAGCTGTCGCAGCATGTCCCTATACCGCAGCATTCCTTCTTGGCGTAAGATCATCGATGACCTAACTTTAACACTTCGAGTGGAAGAGCAGGATACCAGTGCACCATCTCCTGAGCGTGAAGCCGTGGCTGTATCTGGGGTGTGAAGGTAGCCAATTCTTTCTCTGGAAGGCAAGCGATCACATCTCTGACTACTCTCAGAGAGTTCAGTAGGGTCCATTTCAGCCACCAGGCAGAGTTCGCACCAGATAATGTTGCTGATTGCGAAAAACCAATAGGCTGATAACAGGAGCACATTGTAGGAGAAATAAATAGCTCAGCGCGAAGCTTTCCAACCATCTGCGCCCCCTCTAGATTTATTAATTGGTGAGGGAGTTCGTTTGTGGCACGTACCCTCACTTCTGCGGACCATTCTGTTCATTAATTGTTGTACTGACATCTTGCCGCCTGTTTTTCGTACTTACGGGGGTCTTTTCTTATGAAATCGGGACATGCCGACGGTTATCCTTCGTGCCCTAGGTCATGTCCATGAGTTTTCAGACCATAGATGACACCTTTATGTCATGTGCGTATCTGGAGTGAGGGTTGAGGCAAGGTGATCCTGAAAATTGGATATCAATCTTGTCGAAGCCTTTATTTCACTTGCGGGCAGGATGTTCCTCGCTGTGTCATATGTCTTGGTGTCATTTACTACTTGGGATGTTTGCGGATTCTCAGATATGTCTTTAATCCTATGTGTGCTAAGGGCTGTGGTACCCTGGTAATTCTGTTCGGGTGAGGTTCGATCGCACTCTTGAGCGTTGCTCCGCTGTAGGTGTCCGCGTAGGTCAACTGACTTTGGATCCCATCTGACCACAGGGGTCCCTATGTGCAGGATCACCCTACTCCAGTATTTCATATGAGTGAAGAATACCGGTCCACGCATAGGTGTTTCATATAGCATTAGCTGTAATGCTTCTGGCCTCCGATCCATAGGACTCTTTGGTTCATCAGGCTGCTGGTCCTCGCCTGCATCCTTTTGGCAGGGCGAGGTTCTTTCGGTGGTCGAAATGCGACGGAAATTCCTGATGGTCTAAAGATTTCGAAACACTGAAACCTCATGAAACCGACATTGCCAATTCTCCAGCTCTTCATCGGAGTAAAAAAAAATTCACTGTCCTTTTCCCAACAGAGCATTCCCTCATCTGTGGGGTTAACCCGGTCTTTGTTATCTTATAAATGTGATCCAATTCCTCCTTTTCATAAGTTGGCTCTGTGTACCGTGCACCTTCTGCTGGTTCTAGTGGTACTATGACATGCATACCTTTTTTTTCAAATACCATGCTACGTTTCTTGAGATTGATGACACCTCCCATGTTTATTTCCCAGTCCAATCCAAGGAGCACAGGGTTAGGGTCCACATCTTCTACTATTTCTATTACTTCAAAATCTATTAGAGCCCGCACCCCTGTGATGTCTACCATGGCTTTGGGTAACCTACCCACAGGGACGATCTTTTGTTGATTCGCCATTCACAGCTGGATAGTAAACCATTCCAACTTAGGCTCTCCCATTCGTTGCCACGTTTGTTTTGGTAAGACGTTGGCATCCGATCCTAGATATAAGATAACTTGATCCATTTCATAGTCTCTGATCTGTGCAGTTAACCCCATTTCTCTCCCAGTGCATTTCTTATAGCTGTACAATTTGTGTACATCCTTGGTCTTAGGGATAAATATGGGTCGAGCTGCGCAGGTATTCAGTAATGCTAGGAGATTTCCTACAGCCTGCAGATTTCTTAGCAACTTCAGACATGCCTTTAAAAAGGGCTCAAATCCTTCTTCGATCTGAGGCTGCACGGGGGCTACCAATGGTGCTTGTTCCTTAAAAGGCACTTCTTTTTGAAAGGCAAGCCCTTCTTTGTTTCGCTAGGTGTCCAACCTGTTAGATTCGGTTTGTTCATCCCTCCGTTAGAGATCAAAATTCTCTTTTGTTGCATTTCATTTTTAGGAGTCTCATTCAGTTTGATCATTTGCATTCCATTAGGAGCATCGGTTTTCTGACAGAAGGGTCTTATCGCTCATGTCCCTCGTGTCATGTATCTTCTGGCTTAGGTCTGTCCATCAAAGTCCATCAAAATCATTTTACAGTCAATGGCAGTCAATGTTTGGTCTTTTGGTGGGCAAAGAGTCATTTCAGTCATTAGGTCTAGGGTTTCGCAAATTTTGTCTTCAAAGTGTCCAATAATTCCAGCAGGCCAGAGGGAGGTTCAAAATAAGTTTTCATCGCAAAATTTCATTTTCATATGCTTGATCATGACTTTTCTTCGAAACTCTGTTTTGAAGAAAAAACTTCGTTTTGTCCTTTGTAATAAATTCCATGTACATTTTCCAAGTTTTTTAGTTGTCAAAATCTTCAGGCGCAGCCCTGGTCGCCTTTGCCAAAACATGCCAGTCATCCCTGCAAAAAATTGACAAGAGTTTCATCATTTTAGTCAAAAAATCAAGTGGAAACAAGCAAAAACAGAGTTTGTATTAACAATGTGAAAAGTGCCAAAGTTGAGACATAAGAAAGTGGGATTTTGAAAAATAAAAATCAAAATCCTTGTATACATAAGATATTTCCACGTTTATCAAATCATTTGCATTCAAGAGATATCAAAAAAGTCAGTTGGAATTGTGGAAGAACGAAACTATGAGTTTGAAGCTGAAACTATGTATTGGAGTGCTACGCGGTGCATTGGGAGAGGGCGCGATGCACAAGGAGGTCGTAGCGCACAGAGCCTCCTTCCACTATGTATTTTTGAACGCGCAGCGCACAGAGCCTCCAAGCAGAATTTTGCCACTACTTCATCAAATTTCCAAAACAACTCAACTTCATTTGCTCCAAGTAAGTTCGTGAGGCTGTCAATTGCTCATAGCTTGTGTTTGGTATTGTTGAAAGATTGGTTTTGAGGAACTTGAATGCTAAAATACAAACCCTATCCTCTTTTGAAAGGTTCCCTTAGGGTTTTAAAATTGGTGGTTTAAAGAAGTAATTGTGTGTCAAGCCTTTCATTCCTCATTGGTTTACTCCCTCTCACTGTTTTACTATTGCCAATCCCCTATTCCCCTATATCCTAAAACGACTCATATATTTCCATTTATCCTTATCCCTAAACCCTACCATCTCCCATTTCATTTACAAAATTCCTAAATCCCAAACCCCAGATTCCTAAACACAGTCAAGTGACTGTTATTGCATCCTAACTTCACTTGACTGAACCATATTGTTACCACTATACTATTTCCCATAGTTCTAATACCCACTGTCCCTATTTATCACAGTCCTTTCCTACTTGGAAATATTTTGGCAATTAGAGGCAATAAACATCAAGTCTTAATTTCTCATTTTCAACCAATCAAACATACAATTGTCATACACATTGCAACATCATGACGGACACAGATTCATCATATGATCAAGACAGTGATTCTACCATAGAGCTTCATGTATTGAGAAGGCCTCGTAAAGGAGGAAAACATGTGAGAGAGGAGCCCACCTCATTGACTCAGTTACAGGCCTGCCCACTTGCTATGGCATGTTTCCGAGAGTAGTCATGTTATCAGTACTGTGAGAGAGTTTCTCAGATTCAACATCATCAGGAGTTAGCCCTGTTGTTTGTTTTACATTTGCGAGATGGTCATGTCACACTCGCTGGTGTAAATTTCACCTTGACACCAGAAACCATTTCTCAAGCAATAGGAATACCGAATGTAGGTGAGGAGTGGAACAAAATATAGCAGGTGGATAGAGTTCATTACGAGCCATATGTAGAAATTTGCTGAATAATGAAGATTTATTCACTGAGATTAACCTGATCATACACAAATTCGATTTCATGCATAACACATAACCTCTTCTACAATTGATCAACAATTTGCGGAAATAGAAATAGTCGCATGCGCACATAAACACAATATGTAATGGGGAAATCTTATAGTCGAAAACCCCCAGCTATTTGTATATTATAATAGAAGAGAACACGTAACAATATCAGTACAATACTCCTCACAAGTACTCAGTACTGTCTCCAAAAGTTACACACAAACTAGCTCAGTTTTGAACAAGTCACAGGTTCAAAACTCATCCACTAATTGCCTGCCTCTATTGCGCAATCCAAGTTGGTTCAATGAGAGATCCAAGTTCGAATCTCCTTGGCTTCAACTGCGCAATCCTCATGGGAAATCTCCTCCAATACTTGTGCAAATCTCATGCACAACTGCTGTAGTGAACTGATGTGTTCTTGAGTTGAATAATGAGTTAATAATTAATGAATTAAATAATATTTAATTCACTCCACTCATTACTAGTGTATTTGTCAGTTAGACTAAATACCACTAGTTCAACTAAGTTAAACCGAACACAACTCTACCAACTGTCTCATCAACTCCACCAAACTCCGCCACTTGAGTTCTAACTGAAGTCAACCATGCATGAGCTCACCAAACCCCTAGGAATAGCGTAATTCCTTCTGTCAAGTGCATGGGCCACATCCGTAGCTCCAACTGAAGTGCTGTAAGAGAATAAACTGAAGTTTAGAGTCCAAATATTATTAAGGGCTAATAATATTTGACTGACCTATTTTTAGACAGGCAGTCTAAAAATAGACTTCGACCTATATGTCTAAAAACAGAGGTCCATCTATTTTTACCAACTCGACCAATCATCCAAGAATAGCATACTGCAACTCCTAGACCATGCTCCATATGTCTAAAAATAGACATAGTCTAAAAATAGACTTTGCGCCAAAATAGCCTGCGGGCCCACTTAGTGAAGGCGACTTCATTTCACTAAGCTCCATCATCTTGTTGCATTTTCAACACTCCCTCTCAACAAGATATGGATTATCTGCAACCCCTATCCTACCTCTGTGGAATTCGAATTTGCTCCTGGTGAGCGCCTTCATCAAGATGTCAGCATCCTGATCCTCCGTGGGAACATATGAAAGTAACATGATTCTCCGCTGAACACAATCTTTGATATGATGGTACCTGATGTCGATGTGTTTGGATCTATCATGAAATACTGGATTAGCCGAGAGTTTAATGCAACTCTGGTTATCACAATAAATCACAGTAGGCTCCAAGTGCAACTCGAACAATCCAACGAGGATCTTCCTCATCCAAATAGCCTCGCATGCAGCCAAGCTTGCTGCCATGTACTCGGCCTCTGCTGAACTGAGTGCCACGGATCTCTGCTTCCTGCTGTACTAGGAAACTGCTGTCGACCCAATGCTGAAAACTCCTCCAGATGTGCTCTTTCGATCCGTTGGGCTCCCTGCCCAATCTGCATCAGTGAAGCCGGAAAGCTTCGCTCCATCCTCCTGTCTGTACCATAGACCATATCCCGATGTGCCACTAAGATAACACAATACATGCTTGCCTGCCTTCCAGAAAAGCTTGGTAGGCTTAACCATAGCTTGCGAAAGCTGGTTAACAACATAGCATATATCGGGTCGTGTATTGACCAGATACATAAGCGACCCCACCAACTGTCGATAGACAGTGGCATCCACTACCTCCGCTGAAGTAGCATCCTCCTTCCTCCAACCACCGGGAAGAGGAGTGTCAACAGGCTTGCAGCCTTGCATGTTGAACCTCTCCAGAATCTCCCGGGCATACTTGCCCTGAGAAACAAACAGTCCTCCGCTACGCTGCTAAATCTCCAATCCCAGGAAATAATGAAGGATGCCCAAGTCCTTCATCTCAAACTCTCGTGCAAGATCCTCCTTGCATGAAAGTATCAACTGCTCATCGCCAGTCAAAATCAGATCATCTACATACAGTACGATGATCAACATCTTCCCCTCCACCACAATCTGGTACATGTTAGGATCCGCCTCACTCTTGGAGAATCCAAGCCCGTGAAGTAGTTGTCTTCATCCGTGTGTACCAAGCACTGAAGACGCCCGTACAGTTTCTTGAGCTCCACACATGAGACTCACCGCCGAAGTTCTCGAAACCTTCCTGTGCTGCTCTATGTACACTTCTCCTCAATGACTCCGTTGAGGAACGGGCACTCACATCCATCCGATGGATGTGCCATCCCATCTCACAACAGAGAGCAAGGATCGTCCTATGGAAGAGTACCTTGCGACAGTGCAAAGGTCTCCACAAAGGTCTCCTCAATCGATCCCCTCGATCTGTGAGAAGCCACGGGCGAAAAATCTCGCCTTGTACTTCTCCACACTCCCGTCAGCCGCCCGCTTCACTTTGTAGATCCATCGCGAACCCACCACTGATTTCCCCTCCGGTCTTGGGACAATCTCCCATGCACTGTTTCTGACGATCGAATCATATTATTCGATCATGGCATCTACCCATGCGGGTTCCTCCACAGCTTCCTCAAAAGAGGATGGCTCCGTCACAACACATTGACTCACAAGAGCCATGTATCCAGTGTACCGATCCGGTGACTGCCTCTGTCTGCGCTGTGCTGTAGGTGGTCCTACAACCTTCTCTCCATCCCGAGCCAGTCGCTCAGCTTCTGTAGTGCGCATGCGCCCTCTGATGGTTGGCGCTGCATGGGTGGTTTCTTCCACCTCCTGAACCTCCTCTTGTGGCTGATCCACATCCGGAAGCTCCTCCTTAGAAACTAACAGCTCCTCATCTGCATGCAAGTGTAGCTCCCTCTCAAGCGAACACTGCATGGCTTTCTCCTCCTGGAATTTTATATCCCGTCGCACAACAGTCTTGCGACTGTCTGGCACATACACCCGATAGTTGTGAGGTGTATCAGTGTACCCCACTAATATTCCAACTTCAGCAGTTGGATCCAGCTTCCTTCTTGCATCCTTCGTCACATGCATGTAGACAGGAGATCCGAAAATCCGCAAATGGGAAATATCAGGCCTCTTGCCAGAATAAGCCTCCTCTGGTGTACTCATGCCAAGAACCTTGTGAGGACAACGGTTCTGCACATACACTGCTGTATTGCATGCCTCAGTCCACAAGTGAAGGGGTAGGCCCTGATCATGCAACATCGCCCGTGCAGCACCCACGATCGTTCTGTTCTTCCGCTCAGCCACCCCGTTCTGCTGTGGGTTATGGGGTGCGATGAGCTCTCTCCGAATCCCTTCTGCGCTGCAGAACTCCTTGAATTCAGCGGAGATGAATTCACCACCGTTATCACTCCTTAGAGAAATCACCTTCTTCCCCGACTCCTTCTCGACCAGTGCTTTAAACTCACAGAACTTCGCGAATGTATCGCTCTTCTTCGACATGAAGAAGATCCAGGACTTTCGAGAGAAATCATCAACAAAGATCACATAATACTTGTGCTTTGCTGTCGAAGCAACTGAGAAAGGACCACACACGTCTGTGTGAACTCTCTCAACGATCGTCGTGGCGCGACTATCCTTCTCGTGAAAGGTGGCTTTCACATACTTCCCTAAAGTACACCCCTTGCACTGATCTGACTGCGCAAGGGTGCCCTTAGGAAGCCCAGTAGAAATCTGCTGCAGAATCTTCAAAGCTCCATGGTGAAGGTGGCCCAATCTCCTGTGCCACAGTTCGCCCTCATCATCTCGGCTCACCACTTCTCCCGCCTTGCATGCCATTGCTGCGCAACCATCTACTTGCAACTGATAAAGGTTCTTGACTCGAACCCCTATCTTCCGGGTCTCACCAGTAGTCTTACTGCGCAGGAAGGCTTTTCCTTCGCTGAAGACCACATCATACCCCTTGTCTTCCAACATCGCCACAGAGATCAGATTCTTCATCAATCTTGGAACATGCAATACTTCCTTCAATACGAAGGGTTTACCAGACTCCCTCTCAAAGGAAATGGTACTGATACCAGTCGCACTGTATCTACCATCATCGCCCATCTCGATGTGCACTCCAAGATCTTTTTCCTCCAGACCTGAAAACAAATCCCGATCTCCGTTCATGTGAAATGATGCACCACTATCCAAGAACCATACTGATCCCATCACACTTGAAACCAAGCATGCGATCAGTGAAAAATCCAGTTCGAATTGAGAAGCCAATGCCTCTCCCGCTACAGATCCAGCAGCCTTCTTATTTTTCTTCTTCTGCCAATTTGTGGCATAGTGTCCATGCTCGTGACAAGAAAACATGTTCGTGACAAGAAAACACTTCATCTGGACATGTCTTCGTTTCTTGCCTTTCGCACTGCATCGAGAAGCCTTGCTCTTTCTCCTTCTTTGCTTTTGGCAAATTAAAGCGCAATTTTCTTCATCGTATACCTTTGATGAAGATCCGTCTCGGTAGTCCTTTATCTCCTCTTGCATGAGATCCCGCCCCAAGTCGTCCCATCCCGGCAACTTCTCCCGGCCATTGACAAGAGTCCTGGAGAAATGTTGCCTTCTAAGACCATGAGAGCCAGGTCTATCATGTCCTCTTCCTTCGATACCACCCCCTACACTTCCCAGCTCATCTCTGCATTGAGTGAACTTCGTGAGGTACTTGGCGATACTGTTGCCTTTATCCATCTTAATGTTTCTGAGTTTATCCTTGAGCGCCATCTTTCTTTGGTCGCTCTTGCTCTAGAATAGATCTGTCAACACTTTCCACATCAAATATGGAGAAGCTTTTCCATGCAGGCTAGATACAATGTGATCCTTCACGCCCTCCAACAGAATCCTTCGACATTTCGCCATCTTCTTTTACCAAGCCTCAACTTTAGCAGGATCAGTGGGCTTTTGGACATCCATATCTATGAACTCCTTCAACCCATTATCTTCTAAAACCGCCTCCATCCGATCTTTCCATGCAACATAATTCGAACTGCCTTCAAGGGCATATTCGAGTCGCAAACCGTTGAAAGGCATTTCAACTCCGGCACCAAGAAAACAATCTATTGCAAAATTCGAATTCCAAACTCAAAAACTCAATCGCTTTGGATCTTGAGAAAAAATTATTTCTAGCACAGAGATCGACTGTAGGGGAATTTACTGGATATGTCACCTTTCAAAGAAAGGATGGATCCAGAGGCTACCTGGCCCGCTTACAGACTCTGTCTACCGAAATAAAATTGTAAACACTGTAATAGATCCGATGATCAATCTTCGCTCTGATACCATGTAGAAATTTGCTGAATAATGAAGATTTATTCACCGAGATTATCTTGGTCACACATTAATTCGAATTCATGCATAACACATAACCTCTTCTACAATTGATCAACAATTTGCGGAAATAGAAACAATCGCATGCACACATAAACACAATATGTAATGGGGAAAGATTATAGTTGAAAACCCCTAGCTATTTTGTATATTATAATAGAAGAGAACATGTAACAATCTCAGTACAATACTCCTCACAATTACTCAGTACTGTCTCCAAAAGTTACACACAAACTAGCTTAGTTTTGAACAAGTCACAGGTTCAAAACTCATCCACTAATTTTCTTGCCTCTACTGCGCAATCCAAGTTGGTTCAATGAGAGATCCAAGTTCGAATCTCCTTGGCTTCAACTGTGCAATCCTCATGGGAAATCTCCTCCAATGCTTGTGCAAATCTCATGCACAATCGTCAGAGGAACTGATGTGTTCTTGAGTTGAATAATGAGTTAATAATTAATGAATTAAATAATATTTAATTCACTCCACTCATTACTAGTGTATTTTTCAGTTAGACTAAATACCACTAGTTCAACTAAGTTAAACCGAACACAACTCCACCAACTTTGTCTCATCAACTCCACCAAACTACGCCATGAGTTCATGAAGTCAACCATGCATAGACTCACCAAACCTAGGAATAGCGTAATTCCTTACATCAGCTGTTGTGCCACCATCAGTAATCCCAAGCGAAGTCTTTGCAAGAGAATAAACTGAAGTTTATAGTCCAAATATTATTAAGGGCTAATAATATTTGACTGACCTATTTTTAGACATGCAGTCTAAAAATAGACTTCGACCTGTATGTATAAAAATAGAGGTCCATCTATTTTTACCAACTCGAACAATCATCCAATAATAGCATACTGCAACTCCTAGACCATGCTCCATATGCCTAAAAATAGACATAGTCTAAAAATAGACTTTGCGCCAAAAATAGCCTGCGGGCCCACTTAGTGAAGGCGACTTCATTTCACTAAGCTCCATCATCTTGTTGAATTTTCAACACCATACATCAGGCCTGGCTATGTGAGGCAGCTCAACAGGTATTCCCATTCCGGTTTCTGAAGGAATCCTATGCGCCATTGATGAGACTCATTATCAGATACTTCAGTTGTGAGGGCCGGTTCTCACGCCTCTATACATACCACATCAGACTATTGATGCATTTCACGAGAGTGAGGATGATGAAAATTCCATATTTCATGTGCCGAAACATAGAGAGGATGACTACTCTTGTGCAGAAGAAGACTCCCGAGCAGCAGCATAACAACATTTATCATTATGCGCTCATCAAGATGATTGTGGTACATCAGCTTGGATTGCAGGGCATTGCATGGGAAGATTTCATTTCCCGTGAGTTCTTCACAGCCCCTCAGCCTCCTCCAGAGATTTTTCATGATGCGGGTGAGCCTTCACATCAGTTTGAAGGTCCTGAGATAGAGCCTATCATCGGTGTGCTAGTATTTGTTACTTATCAGAGAGGCACGAGAGCATTGTTTGCAGCAGCCCGACGAGTACTATCTCCACCTGGGGTGGAAGGGGTCTTGTTGCCATCTTCATCAACACAGGTACAGGTACAGGACAAAGGAAAGAGGCCTATGCAGGAGGAAGGCCCTTCAGGAGGCCAGGATACTGATTTCATGTTGATTGATGTGGATTTGAGCTCTCCAAACTCAAAACTGAGAGAGATCATTCAGGAGCAGAAAGATGAGATCAGCACATTGACCGACAAGTTGCAGAGAGAACAGTGGATCATAAAATATCTGGAGTAGCAGAATAAGAAGTTGGAGGATCAGCAGATGATCATGGAGTTGCAAAACATACGTGAGAACCGGCAAGCTGCCCAAAGAAGCCCATCCGAGATGACACCTATTGAGCGGGAGATTGAGGCCGATAGAGAGACGTGGCTGGAGAGAGTCAACATGCATCTTGAGAAGCTATTGGAGAAGGAAAAAAAAGAGAAGAACATGCTCCGGCACATGAAGAACCACTATTGGGCACACACACATGTTTGTAAAGCAAAGATCAAGATCCTGAAAGCGAGGCTAAGGAGGGAACTGAGGAGGCGCAAAAGACATGATAGGCTTTAAATCTTGGCCGAAGCCTCTCTGGATGAGCATGGTACTTGATGAGGGACCTTCAGTCCAAATTTACGGAATTTGGAGAAAATTTTGTCATTTTTGAATTTTTTGGTCACAAAACAGGTTTTTCTACCCGACGCGTAGCGCCACCTTGCGCGCGCTTATGATTGGCAGCTCTTCCGAGGGAAAACTTGGTATTTTTGGATTTTTTATTAAAATTTATGCATGCTCAGGAATGGCCTAATAATTTCATCAAGTTCTGGGTTGCCTAAAGTGTCAAAAACACCTTGAAAATGGCCTTTCTGCCACTTTTTGCACCCACAGGAACCAGTCTTGGGATATTGAACTTTTGGAGGGGCAAATGGACACCAAATCAAGAAATTCCACTTGGGTTGGAAAGTAGACAGGCAGGAATTTCTAACGAGCTATCATGAGATCAATTTTTACTTCAGGAAGGGCCTCAAAAATAGCTCCAAACTTGTGCTACGCATAGATATTTTGGGCGCGGCGCATAGAGGATTTTGGCTCATTTTTCACTCCACAGCTCAGAATTTCGCCTAGTTTTGGCCAGTTTCACTTTTTCATG
This sequence comes from Pinus albicaulis, assembly GCA_034641835.2. Lineage (NCBI taxonomy): Eukaryota > Viridiplantae > Streptophyta > Pinopsida > Pinales > Pinaceae > Pinus > Pinus albicaulis. Next base: position 436,379,875 of record CM076577.1, on the reverse strand, counting down.
TAACTATTGATGTACCTTGATGTAATTTCATGATCATGATGTATTTTTGGCACATTTTTACTTGTTCTATAAGATTCATTCACCAAAAGGTGAAATGTGAGTGAATGAATTAGTTTCCTAGCATATAGAGGCAAGTTGTTTCATGGCCTATTTTCTAGTTCCTAGTTTAGATATGGTTGAAACAGCTCCTAGAATGATGAGCTCGACCCCTAGAGGCATGGGAATGGGTTAGGATTGTCTATATTATGTATTTTCTCAGACATTTTCAGGGTTGGACATTTGGGATTGCATAACACTTCATTGTACATTCATTCTGCAATTTTGGCAAAGGAATAGACCAGGGTTTGCAGCCCTCTTTGGGATCCTTGTGGCTCTGTGTTTTGATGGTGTTTTTCTCTATGTATCTATAAGTTCACTGATTTTTATGTGTACTATTTTTATTTCTCCTTTCTTCTTAAACTGAACAAACAAGTTATAAAGGTAGAATTCATAGTTTGCTTTGCTCTGCCTTCAGTTCTGTTTAGTTTTTCATGTTTTCATCTGTTTGAGGAGGACTCTTGAGACCCTCTTGCCCTCCTTAGCTCCTCAACGGTCTGATCCATCCATGCAATCAGTCTAAACCATCAAAACACTTGCCTTCCTTGCCCCAACCAGAATTCTGCAAAAAACTAGGCCTAATCCCCGCACCCAAAACTGCCTTTCCCTTTGATCCAACAAAAACTCCCAAAAACACAATAAAACTCCTTCAATTATATACCTAGCCTAAAATTAGCTTTTATTTCAGTCATCTCAAGCCCTATTGATTACTTTTCGCTGAGATTGACCCGGAGAGAGCCCTCTCTTTTTCTGGTAGGGCTAGCTACCAGACTGAGCGTGGTTTGATGTTATCCTGAACTCTGCCTTCCTTCAGCCTGAGGTAGATTTAGGAAATAACATAGTGGTGACCATACTGGGGAAGAAAATGGTTTGCTTGTTGGTGTTACTTTTTTTATAAGCTACAAACATAGCCTAAAGTTATGCTAGGTAGCCTTCGAAACGCTCTTGCTTTGCATTAGCGAAAGTAGATAAACACTGCTTCAGTTAATCTTCGGTCTAGCTTGTGAACGTGAAACTTGAATTGTGAATTACCCCAGTATATCAGATCGTTCTAGACTTTTGGGTGATGAGTCTAGAATTCGATAGGCTTAAGAAGTTGGTTTTGTCCCTTTGATTTTGAAATTAATCCAATACACTGGCTTCCAGAAGACATACTAGAGCAAATCCGGATACTGATCCACCTCCAGTGTATGAGAACCCCAATCTTATTTCAAGAAACCTTTGTCGAGAAAGTCCCGTGATCCCTCATTTCAAATCTCATTCATGCCCTACCATATTTGAATTCCTTGAAGATATTGAGTTTGATGATCAATTTGAGTTGTCATTGTTTGAAACTAAATCTGAAAGTGCTATCGGTTCTACTGTCATAAATCCTGAGTTTATCAAGTATCTTGAGATCGAAAAAGCTAATAGATCCATTGATAGTTACATCTTGAACATTCAAAACTCTATTTTGGCAATAAATATTCGAGAGTTTATCGAATCTGCATCTGAAACTCTTGGTCCATCAGCAGTTACTTCTGATTCACAAGTTCGTGCTGAGCCTTCTTTCATTCCTACCGTTCCCGTGCAACCATCTGTATCTGATCAGAAATCTGCAGTATTTTCTCCTCCTTCCCCACCACATACACCTCATACATCTACTGCCCCTACTCCACCCGTTTCTCCAAGACAGGTTATAAATCCACCAAGAGCAATGGCTGCTAGATTCACACCCCTTGTCTTGCCTCAGAACTTGGATGCCATGCCTGCTGATTATCAGAGTAAAATCCCATTGTTTGATGGAACTCCTTAGAGTGTTCCTGCTCAACAACATATTGATAGAATGGCAGAATTTTTCGATCTCCATGAAATTGATGAAGAGAATGTGACCATGAGATTGTTTGTGCAAACTTTTGGAGGTGAAGTACGAAAGTGGTTCAGAGCTTTGCAGCCTAGAAGTATTGCTACATTGGCCGAGCTTCAAAGACAATTTTTATATCAGTGGGAAATAAAAAAATATCCTCTTCAAATCACATCTGAATATACCAAGATCAAGCGCAATGATGGTGTGTCCGTCCAAGACTATATTATTAGGTTTAATGCGGTTTATAATGCCATTCTTGATGATTTTAGGCCATCTAAGAAGTCAGGTTTGCTTAAGTTTCCCGATGGTTTTGATCCGGACATGGCCTATTCATTACGAGAAAGAGATCCGCCCACTTTGGAGGATATGCAGAAAATTGCGGTGAGTGTTGAGGCGAATTTGAATGACAACAGAGCAAGATTGAAAGCAGAAAAGAAAGTCGTGATAAAAGAAGAAGCTTCTACTTCAGATCAACTACTTCGCAAAGTGGAAAAGATGTTTGAAATAATGACACTTGATAAGCCCGAACCGCAGATCAGAAATCCCAATTTCCGTGGACAACAGCAACCACAGTTCAGGATCAAACAACGAGAGCAACGAGCACAAGAACCACCAGCACAACAGCAGGTAAAGACTCCATTACAGTAGAATTTTGTTGGTCCCAAATCAGATGATGAAGACAATGTAGTAGGGGAAGAAAATCACTTCTTTACACCTGATGACATGCCAAACTTTATCACTGAAGATGAGGAGTTTGCAGAAATTTCAGCTGTGCAAAGGGATGAGGATTTTATCTTTGCAAATGAGACAACCCTTGAAGAAGAGTCAGATGAGTATCAGAGAGGTTATATGAATGCTTTGTCCGCCCAGCAGAAACAATATTCACTCAGAAACAGAGATGTGCCTATCAATCTAATCCAAAAGAGAAAGGAAGTTTCAGCACCAAAGAACGATGGACCCATTGCACAAAAGAAGGGAAAAGATGTAGCTGATCCTACTACAAGCAAGACTCCATCAGCAAGTGAAAGATCAAATCAGCCAATTGTATTAAGGGAGAAAGCTGAAAGGAAAGATGCTCCAGCCAAAGAGGTAGAAAAAACTTCAGTTTTTAACTTAGAGAGTGAGATTGCTAAGTTAAAAGTTTCCATTCCTTTGACTGAGTTAATGAGAAATAGCAGCTACAAGGGTCAAGTATCTAAGATTTTGAATTTCGATCCAATGTCTGATATGTTGAATGTGGAGGATGATCAACCTGAATTGATATTTGGACCAGCATTGGATGGTGAGTCTCCCGATAGTGATGTGCCGCCTTTTTATATCAGCCTTAGATTGCATGATTTTGTGTTACATAATGCCATGTTTGATTCTGGAGCTTCTCACAATCTCATGTCGAAGGAAATTATGGAGAAATTGGGATTGGAAATCACTCGGAAGTATCATGATCTGTATTCTTTTGATTTCAGCAGAGTAAGATGCATTGGGCTTATTAAATATTTGGTGGTAAGTTTAGATCAGATTCCAGCGAAGAATGTTTTGATGGATGTGGCTGTGGCAGACATTCCTCCAAGATTTGGCATGCTTCTTTCCAGATCTTGGGGAGAGAAATTGAAGGGAACATTGCAGCTTGATTTCTCCTATGCTACCATTCCTGTGTTCGGACAGATGAGAAAACTATATCGGGAATAGAAGATGAAGTATATGATCACCAGCAAGGAGAAACCGGTCAATCATCTGATTAATTATGTACATACAGATTTAGAGTCTTTTGTTTTGTATTCAGATAGTTTCAATGATGTAGATAGTCAGTTAGTTGAAGCGGAAGACATTCCGGAGATTACAAAAAATTTAAGGGAAGTTTTGATGAAAGAGAGACAAGAACTTGAGAGTTTCGCTGAGCAATCAGCCTCCCAAAAGCAGCAGAAAGTTGAGGGACAACAAGAAAAAATAACAGAGAAAACAAAATTTCATCACTTGGAAGAAGATGAAGATGGTTTATGGACTATGGATTTCGATGGTGCCGTTGGGAGTGATGGTTCTGGAATCGGTATTTGGGTACGTAGTCATTTTTCTGCCCCAAACAAGGTACCTAGTAATGTGAGAGTTTGTTCTTACAAGTTAGCATTTGATTGTTTGAATAATGAGGCAGAATACGAAGCTTTGATTGCTGGTCTGAAAATACTTAGGAATTTGAATGCTAAGAGAATTGCAGTCTATGGCGACTCCGAGTTGGTAATTAAGCAAGTGAAGGGTGAGTATCAAGCTAAGCATTCTCGGATGCGGGCGTATCGAAATGCTGTTCTTGATTTATTGAAGTTGTTTTCAGATTATACTTTAACTTGTATCCCTCGCATTCAAAATGGCATTGCGGATGCTCTTGCTAAGGCAGCTAGTAATTTGAAGATCCCAATGAACTCAAGTAATAAGTTTGAAATCCATGTAAAACATCGTCCAACTGTCCCGGATAATCAAAGGTTTTGGCAAGTATTCCAAGATGATGATGAGATTGATGAATTTCTCCAAAACAAAGGTAAGTTCAAAGATACTTCGATTGACATGGAACATGATGATGGTGAGGCTGATGTGCAAATAAATCAGATGGAAGTATTACAGCTAAGAGATAATGTCATTCCCAAGGGTTTGATACCTTTAGAAGAACTCTTTGATCAAGATGATGTAGCTAGAAAGCCAACCTTGCGGCCAACTGAAAAGGGAGTTGAAGACGTGAACATTGGAACAGCTGAGAATCCAAAGATGGTGAAGTTATCCAAATCATTGCCACCGGAGGTAAAAGCAAAATATGTGAGTTTGTTGTCTTCTTTTGCTAATGTTTTTTCTTGGGACTATTCAGATTTAAAGACGTATGATACCAACATAATTCAACACACTATTCCTATTAAGCCAAATCAAAAGCATTTCCGGCAGAAGTTGAGAAGGATAAATCCGAAGTTGTTGCCCTCAATCGAGAAGGAGGTAAATTGATTATACAAGGCTAGTATCATTGTTCCTATAAGATTTTCAGATTGGATCTCCAATTTGGTGCCCATTCGCAAAAAGACAGGTGAGATTTGTTTGTGCATTGATTTTTGGAATTTGAACAAGGTTTCTTTGAAAAAAAATTATCCATTGCCCAAAATGGATCACATATTGCAGCGAGTAGTTGGAGCATCTTGTCTGTCACTACTCGATGGTTATTCCGGGTATAACCAAATTTTGGTCCATGAGGATGATAGAGACAAAATAGCGTTCACCACTCCGTGGGGAACTTTCCATTACGCCAAAATGCCTTTCGGTTTGAAGAATGCTGGTGCGACATTTCAGCGTGCAATGGACATGGCATTTGCGAATGAGAAAGATGTTTTCCTAGTTGTGTATCTTGATGATTTGACAGTCTTTTCCAATTCTGATGAAGAGCATCTTTACCATTTGAAAGTTGTTTTTCAGCGATGTAGAAAGTATGGTGTGTCACTCAATCTGAAGAAGAGTTTGTTTGCCATGGATGAGGGAAAACTCCTTGGTCACATTATCTCAAAATATGGCATCCGTATTGACCCAGCTCGAGTTGAAGCAATTCAGAAAATTGATCTTCCTCGGAATAAGAAGGAGATTCAGTCTTTTAGTGGTAAGATGAATTTTTTACGCCGCTTTGTGCCTAACCTTGCTGAACATCTAAGAGAGATTACAGACATGCTTAAGAAATATAGTGTAGTAAAGTGGAGTGAAGAAGCGGTAAAGTCTTTCAATTTAGTGAAGTTGGTTCTTTCATCAGCTCCGGTTTTGATCAACCCAGATTACACTCAGGATTTTATTTTGTTCTCTTTTGCTTCGGAGCATACTATGGCAGCAGTATTTATGAAGAAAAGAGATGGACATGAAAAACCAATTTCTTTTTCCAGTCGTACTATAAGAGATGCAGCCCTGAAATATAACATAATTGAAAAGAAAGCGCTTGCACTAGTGAAAGAATTGAAAGATTTTTGTGTATATATTCTACATTCTCATATTATTTCTTATGTTCCTAACGCTGTTGTTAAGGATGTTCTAGTGCAAACAGATTTGGAAGGGAGACGAGACAGATGGATTGCTGCCTTGTTGGAGTATGATGTGGAGATAAAGCCTACGAAGCTTATCAAAGGACAAGGGCTGGCAAAGTTAATAGCTGAATCGAATTTACACGCTTTGGACATCAATCTTATTGCTGCTATGTCTGAAGAAAATGATAAAATTTCATCAGTTTAGGTATCAGAAATCTTTGTGACATCTCCTTGGTATTCAGATATTGTATATGTGCTTCAAAATTTGTCATCACCACCCGGCATGGCTAGAAACAAGAGTAGAACTCTGAAATTAAAGGCTGCTAAGTTTTGTGTTTTGAATGATTCACTTTATTGGAAAGATCCCGGTGGTGTTTTGCTGAATTGTTTGGTGGAAGAAGAAGCGAAGCAGGTTATGGAGGATCTTCATAAAGGAGATTGTGGCGGCCACCTTTTTTGGAAAACAACGACAAATAAGATTTTGAGAGCAGGATATTATTGGCCGACACTTTTTGCTGATGTTTATAGGACTGTCAAAAGCTGCCATGAGTGTCACATTTTCGAAGGAAGGCAGAAATTACAACCTTTGCCGCTTAAGCCTATTGAGGTGAGTGCTCCATTTCAGCAGTGGGGTTTGGATTTCATTGGCGAAATTCATCCCGCTTCTTCAGGTCAGCACAGATGGATCCTAACGGCAACAAATTATTTCACAAAATGGAATGAAGCAGTTCCCACCAGGCAAGCTACGGATTCGGTAATAATTTCTTTCCTAGAGAATAACATTTTGTCTCGTTTTGGTTGCCCGAATAAGTTGATCACTGACAATGCAACAGCTTTGAAATAAAAAAGGATGATTGAGTTTTGTGACAAGTATAAAATCATTTTGGGGCATTCAACTGCCTATCATCCGCAAGGCAACGGATTGGCAGAATCCTCCAACAAATCTTTAGTCAGCATCATTAAAAAGTTGCTGGAAATAAACAAGAAGAGTTGGCATAAGAAGCTGGTCAATGCACTATGGGCTGATTGGGTGAGTAAGAAGAAATCCATTGGTATGTCCCCCTTTGAGTTAGTTTATGGAGTTGATACAGTGTTTCCTACCTCTCTCGCGGTTCCGGTGGTCAAAATTCTATAGGAAGCTGGCAGTGAAGAAGATCATATGCAAAGACGAATAAATCAAATGATCCATTTGCAGTAGACGAGGGAAGAAGTTTTTCAAAACACATTCAAGTTGCAGGAGATAATTAAGAAGATCTACGACAGGAAAGAAAAGGCGGACAAATTTCAACTGGAAGAAGTGGTGCTGAAATGGGATGCCAGAAATGAGGACAAAGGTAAGCACGGTAAGTTTGAAAATCTCTGGAAAGGACCCTTTAAAATTGCTGCATATCGAGGTCAGAACGCTTTTCTTCTGAAGGAGATGACCGGGAAGATTTTCCAGGAGGGCCGGTCAATGGTTGGCTGCTCAAGCAGTACCATTTCTAAGATGTTTTCTGCTGATCACATTTTCATTGTACATACCATTTATTTCAATTTCATTCCAAGTGTGCACTATGACCTTTTCTTCAGTTTGGGGCCCGAAGTGAAGGCTATAATTCTGAAAATGGATTGCATTTTTGGTTTGAGTTTGTCGATTTGGTTTTTTTCAGTAATTTCACTTTCAAAGTTGAGTCAGTTTGAGTCATATTCTCAGTTAATAAATCAGTCAATAGTATTGTGTTGCTTTGTCAAAATAATGGACTCCATAGCCCAATGGACGAAGGCACTGCCTACTCTCCTAGAAATCTGTAGTTCTTGGCACCTCCCAAGAGCTACCATCCCCATTGGAGCCAATGTTAGAGTTGGTCTGTTCATCCCTCCATCAAAGATCAAAATTCTCTTTTGTTGCATTTCATTTTTAGGAGTCTCATTCAGTTCGATCATCTGCATTCCATTAGGAACATCGGTTTTCTGACGGAAGGGTCTTATCGCTCATGTCCCTCGTGTCATGTATCTGCTAGCTCAGGTCTGTCCATCAAAGTCCATCAAAATCATTTTACAGTCAATGGCAGTTAATGTTTGGTCTTTTGGTGGGAAAAGAGTCATTTCAGTCATTAGGTCTAGGGTTCGCAAATTTTGTCTTCAAACTGTCCAATAATTCCAGCAGGCTAGAGGGAGGTTCAAAATAAGTTTTCATCACAAAATTTCATTGTCATATGCCTGATCATGACTTTTATTCAAAACTCTATTTTGAAGAAAAATCTTCGTTTTGTCCTTTGTAATAAATGCCATGTACATTTTCCAAGTTTTTCAGTTGTCAAAATCTTTAGGCGCAACCCTGTTCACCTTTGCCAAAACATGCCAGTCATCCCTGCAAAAAATTGACAAGAGTTTCATCATTTCAGTCAAAAAATCAAGTGGAAACAAGAAAAAACAGAGTTTGTATTAACAATGTGAAAAGTGCCAAAGTTGAGACATAAGAAAGTGGGTTTTTTCAAAATAAAAATAAAAATCCTTGTATACATAAGATATTTCCACGTTTATCAAATCATTTGCATTCAAGAGATATCAAAGAAGTCGGTTGCAATTGTGGAAGAATGAAACTATGAGTTTGAAGTCAAAACTGTGTATTGGAGTGCTGCGTGGCGCATTGGGAGAGGGCGCGACGCACAAGGAGGTCGCGGTGCACAGAGCCTCCTGCCACTGTGTATTTTTGAACGTGCATGGCACATAAGGAACGCGTGGTGCACTGGGTGTACGCGAGGCGCACAGAGCCTCCAAGCAGAATTTTGCCACTACTTCATCAAATTTCCAAAAAAACTCAACTTCATTTGCTCCATGTAAGTTCGTGAGGTTGTCAATTGCTCATAGCTTGTGTTTTGTATTGTTTAAAGATTGGTTTTGAGGAACTTGAATGCTAAACTACAAACCCTATCCTCTTTTGAAAGGTTCCCTTAGGGTTTTAAAATTGGTGGTTTAAAAAAGTAATTGTGTGTCAAGCCTTTCATTCCTCATTGGTTTACTCCCTCTCACTGTTTTACTATTGCCAATCCCCTATTCCCCTATATCCTAAAATGAATCATATATTTCCATTTATCCCTATCCCTAAACCCTACCATCTCCCATTTCATTTACAAAATTCCTAAATCCCAAACCCCTGATTCCTAAACACAGTCAAGTGATTGTTATTGCATCCTAACTTCACTTGACTAAACCACATTGTTACCACTATACTATTTCCCACAGTTCTAATACCCACTGTCCCTATTTATCACAGTCCTTTCCTACTTAGAAATATTTTGGCAATTGGAGGCAATAAACATCAAGTCTTCATTTCTCATTTTCAACCAATCAAACATACACTTGTCATACACATCGCAACATCATGACGGACACAGATTCATCATATGAGCAAGACAGTGATTCTACCACAGAGCTTCATGTACCGAGAAGTCCTCGTAAAGGAGGCAAACATGTGAGAGAGGAGCCCACCTCATTGACTCAGTTACAGGCCTTCCAACTTGCTATGGCATGTTTCCGAGAGCAGTCATGTTATCAGTACTGTGAGAGAGTTGCTCAGATTCAACATCATCAGGAGTTAGCCCGGTTGTTTGTTTTACATTTGCGAGATGGTCATGTCACACTCGCTGGTGTAAATTTCACCTTGACACCAGAAACCATTTCTCAAGCAACAGGAATACCGAATGTAGGTGAGGAGTGGAAAAAAAGACAACAGGTGGATAGAGTTCATTACGAGCCATACATCAGGCCTGGCTATGTGAGGCAGCTCAGCACGGTATTCCCATTCCAGTTTCTGAAGGAATCCTATGCGCCATTGATGAGATTCATTATCATATACTTCAGTTGTGAGGGCCGGTTCTCATGCCTCTATGCATACCACATCAGACTATTGATGCATTTCATGAGAGTGAGGATGATGAACATTCCATATTTCATGTGCTGAAACATAGAGAGGATGACTACTCTTGTGCAGAAGAAGACTCCCGAGTAGTAGCATAACAACATTTATCATTATGCGCTCATCAAGATGATTGTGGTACATCAGCTTGGATTGCAGGGCATTGCATGGGAAGATTTCATTTCCCGTGAGTTCTTCACAGCCCCTCAGCCTCCTCCAGAGATTGTTCATGATGCGGGTGAGCCTTCACATCAGTTTGAAGGTCCCAAGACAGAGCCTATCATCGGTGTGCCAGTATTTGTTACTTATCAGAGAGGCACAAGAGCATTGTTTGCAGCAGCCCGACGAGTACTATCTCCACCTGGGGTGGAAGGGGTCTCATTGCCATCTTCATCAGCACAGGTATAGGTACAGGACAGAGGAAAGAGGCCTATGCAGAAGGAAGGCCCTTCAGGAGGCTAGGATACTGATTTCACATTGATTGATGTGGATTTGAGCTCTCCAAACTCAAAACTGAGAGAGATCATTCAGGAGTAGAAAGCTGATATCGACACATTGATCGACAAGTTGCAGAGAGCACAGTGGATCATAAACTATCTGGAGCAGCGGAATAAGCAGTTGGAGGATTAGCAGACGATCATGGAGTTGCAAAACATCCGTGAGAACCGGCAAGCTACCCAAAGAAGCCCATCCGAGATGACACCTATTGAGCAGGAGATTGAGGTCGATAGAGAGACGTGGCTGGAGAGAGTCAAAATGCATCTTGAGAAGCTGTTGGAGAAGAAAAAAAAAGAGAAGAACATGCTCTGACACATGAAGAACCACTATTGGGCACGCACACATGTTTGTAAAGCAAAGATCAAGATCCTGAAAGCGAGGCTAAGGAGGGCACTGAGGAGGCGCAAAAGACATGATAGGCTCCAAATCTTGGCCGAAGCCTCTTTGGCTGAGCATGGTACTTGATGAGGGACCTTCAGTCCAAATTTCAAGGAATTTGGAGAAAAAATTGTCATTTTTGAATTTTTTGGTCACAAAACAGGTTTTTCTGCCCGATGCGTAGTGCCACCTTGCGCGCGCTTATGATTGGCAGCTCTTCAGAGGGAAAAATTGGTATTTTTGGATTTTTCATGAAAATTTATGCATGCTCAGGAATGGCCTAAGAATTTCATCAGGTTCTGGGTTGCCTAAAGGGTCAAAAACACCTTGAAAATGGCCTTTCTGCCACTTTTTTCACCCACAGGAACCAGTCTTGGGAGATTGAACTTGTAGAGGGGAAATTGGACACCAAATGAAGAAATTCCACTTGGGTTGGAAAGTAGACAGGTAGGGATTTCCAATGAGCTATGACGAGCTCAATTTGGACTTCCGGAAGGGCCTCAAAAATAGCTCCAAACTTGTGCTACCCATAGAGATTTTGGGCGCGACGCATAGAGGATTTTGGCTCATTTTTCACTCCACAACTCAGAATTTCGCCTAGTTTTGGCCAGTTTCACTTTTTCATGTAACTATTGATGTACCTTGATGTAATTTCATGATCATGATGTATTTTTGGCACATTTTTACTTGTTCTAGAAGATTCATTCACCAAAAGGTGAAATGTGAGTGAATGAATCAGTTTCCTAGCATATAGAGGCAAGTTGTTTCATGGCCTATTTTCTAGTTCCTAGTTTAGATATGGTTGAAACAACTCCTAGAATGATGAGCTCGACCCCTAGAGGCATGGGAATGGGTTATGCTTGTCTATATTATGTATTTTCTCAGAAATTTTCAGGGTTGGACATTTGCGATTGCATAGCACTTCATTGTACATTCATTCTGCAATTTTGGCAAAGGAATAGACCAGGGTTTGCAGCCCTCTTTGGGATCCTTGTGGCTCTGTGTTTTGATGGTGTTTTTATCTATGTATCTGTAAGTTCACTGATGTTTATGTGTACCATTTTCATTTCTCCTTTCTTCTTAAATTGAACAAACAAGTTATAAAGGTAGAATTCATAGTTTTCTTTGCTCTGCCTTCAGTTCCGTTTAGTTTTTCATGTTTTCATCTGTTTGAGGAGGACTCTTGAGACCCTCTTTCCATCCTTAGCTCCTCACCGGCCTGATACATCCATGAAATTAGTCTAAAGCATCAAAACACTTGCCTTCCTTTGCCCAATAAGAATTCTGCAAAAAACTAGGCCTAATCCCCGCACCCAAAACTGCCTTTCCCTTTGATCCAACAAAAACTCCCAAAAACACAATCAAAATCCTTCACTTATATACCTAGCCTAAAATTAGCTTTTATTTCAGTCATCTCAAGCCCTCTCCTATTCTGGTAGGGCTAGCTACCAGACTGAGCGTGGTTTGATGTTATCCTGAACTCTGCCTTCCTTCAGCCTGAGGTAGATTTAGGCAATAAAAAAACCCACTACGTGTCATGACTTTTACACTTGGATCTGCCTCCCGTCAGGCATTAAATTTGGGCATTATTCCACCTCATGGTCGAGCTGTCTACAATATTTACACATCGGCCTGGTGATATTATGGAATTCTCTGGAAAAGTGGCCTATTTCCTCACAGTTATAATAGATTAACTGGCCTCCTCCTCGGCTTGCGCTACCTCCCCGACCTCCTCTGCCTCGGGCCGATGATCCTCCAAAGGGCGTAGCTAGTCTTGGTGACGCAGGGTCTGATTGTAGCCGATATAAGTTCCCCCGATCCATCATTAAGTCATACGTTCGACAGTTTTGCTCATCATGTCCCATTGATCGGCAGAAGCGACACCATTGTTGTTTGAGTTCTGGGACATACACACCTAGCTAAGGGAAATGGTTCATATCATCTAGGCCTGCTACCCGAAAATCATCACACCACAGGGCAGATCCGCTTGATCCTGGTAGTAATAGGACAAGTTTCCTACTTACTCCGGGTCATATCAGACTAGGCCCTCCTCCTTGCATATAGTCGGCCAGCAGAGGGCACTGATCTTTTGTATGGCCAGACGCCTGGCAATGTATGCACCAAAGATCTCCGCAGATTTCCTTTCCTCGCTCTTTTTGCAGGTTATGTATCTCTATATGCATAGCCCCAAGTTTCTCTTGGATTTTTTGTACCCCTGCGGATGTATCTTCCCGGGGTGCAGCCTCTAATTTCATAGCGACTTCCATAGCTTTCTCTTGCGATTCAAAGGTCTGCTGTCCCATCGGCGTATGCAGGTGAGGTAACAACATGGCGATGAACCACTCCGTATGTTGTCTATCATCATACTCAAACCCTCCGTCCCTAATTTATTTCTTTAGCCGCTGATCAGCCTCCCATAATGACTTAGACGCACCTTGTTTGAAGTCCTTTACCTCTGCTACCAGCTGGGAATAAGATTTTGGCTTCCGGAATTGTTGCTTTAGAGAATCTTTGATATCTTCAATGGAAGCGATCCCATTCCGGGGAATGTATCGCATATACCAGTCTAGAGCTCTGTCTTCGAATGCTAAAGACAGCTGCGCCCTCTTGATTGTGTCACTTGCTATGTTTTGCGTAGTCCAGACAGAGTCTGCCACAAACCAAAATCGATCCATATCCTCTTCTCCCACCCCCTTGAAGGTAGGTAGTTTCAAATGCATATCCATATCACTGTCGAGGAAGGGTGGTGGTTCAGATGAATTATTACCTATACGCGTCCGAGGTGGTGATATAGCTGAGGGGTCATTCATAGCGGGTTCCTGAAACAGATTGTAGGAGGACCTCCCTTCGTAAAGATTGGTTCGATAGTATTTACCACTGCGGTTTGCACTCCTGTCTAGATCCGAGGTCATTCAGTCCGTATGACTACACATAATGCTATTTTCACACAGTAATTTCTTGATTAGCAATGGTAATGTCCTCAGGAACTTGCCTCGGAATTCCTTGAAAAATCGTTGTTTAGCTTTAGAGTATGATACAAACTGATCAATGGAAAATTTCGTTATGAATCCTCCCAGCACGCTATCCACCCAACGATCCACCGTGCGTGTAATAGTATTATCAGTTTTTTCAAGATGTTCAAGCAACTCGGAGGTCCATAAAGTGACCCGCTCATCCTTCTAGCACTTCTGAAATTCCACCAGTCTGGCCAGCCACTCTTGGAGTTTGATCACAAAATTTACAAAGAATATTTCGTAGCTTTCAGTCAGGACGTACCTATTTTTCCACCTTTCTGTTGTTAATTTCTCGCTGCGATTTTATTTTACTGTGAACTCCTAGATCTGCCTCTCGAACCAGTCCTCGATCTCCTTTCTTTCAGGCTTCTAGTATTCTCTTGTCATTACTCGATTCCTTTCTCAAACTTCTTTCGATCTCGGCAACGGAACCATTTGTTGGCTCGAGGGGTCCTAACCCAGGTTCGGTGTGCAAGGTTTGCCAAAAAACCCCTATACTACTGGGCCTTTCGGCAGTGACTTGCTTTCGCAAGTCACAGTCTCACCGAAGTAGTATGGGTGGATGCTTGAACCAGGTTTCCGCACTCTGATAAAGGATGGGTAAGGCAAGCAGGGCTGCATCCTGTTTCTGTAATTCCCAGATTACCTTGTCCTGCGCAAGGTTAAATATGTTCCTATTCACATCCACGTGCACTAGATCTATAGTTATAGGCTTATTATATCATCAACACAGAAGTACACAAATAGAGCCTAGCAAATCTAGATATAAGAGAACAGTACACAGATCTTTCGCAGCTTAAAGACATAAAATACATAACATAGCATTTATCAGAAATTCACATAATAGAACTCACAGATTCAAATCTCTAACAGTTCTTCGCATTCATTCATTCATTAACCTTTCCTTACAATTCCCTTCCCAACCTATGCTCACAGAAGTAGGGTCCGCACATAGCTAGACTAGGATCTCCGCGTACATAGCCAGCAGGAGTCCGTTTCCCAAAACCCAAACAAACTACTTAAGCAACAGATCGCATCAATATTGCATCAATTCCTATCCTTTTTGATACAAAATACATCTATATTTATAACAATCTAGCTCCGACTTTCCTATGGTCTACAACCCATGGTTTTCGGACCCCTAGTTTACCCCTTTGACCCATTACAATGTGTTCGAGGATTTGACCCACCCCAAAACCCCTGCTCTATATTAAATATAATCCAAATTAACCAAAAAGGACTAGTTTCGTAGCTTGTTAGGAGACCCTGTTCCAACACCAAGGCATTAGCTGAAAAATTTCAAAAACAAGGACAAAAAAAAGCTATCCTCAAAGAGGAGGATGCAGTGGACCTGGAGGAGGAGCCACAAAGAAGCGGTCCTGGTGGTGCAGGTGGTATCTAATATGATACATTTGAGACTCCAGGGCTTAGAGGTGGTCTTGAGAGTGCCTGAGGATGCGACACAGTCTCTCTAGGGCCTCAATGATCTCTGTCTACAGGCTTTGAACAACGTAGATGTAAGCTTCGAGTTCATTCTGATCATCGTATCTATGCTCATGTAGGGTGTCTAGGCTGAGTTTAATCTGGTGAAGCTGGGTGGAAATGGCATCAAGGGTGACTGGCGCATCAATGTCACCGAGGGATTGATCTGGGGAGACAACCATTGTCGTTGCTGAATGCAGGCTCTCTATTGACTTTGAGTGAGAACTAGGGTCTTTAGGAGACGCTCTGGGGTCCATTACTCGGCCAAAACCACCACAACGTGCTCATCCACGCTCCCGCGACATGCAGATTTCCTGCTCCGCCTCTTTATTAAATGCTCGTCTGCTCCAAGACGCTTCCAAATTTCCCGTTTGGGACTTCCTCCTTCCGTCTCCTAGCCCTTAACTGAGGTTAACGCAGACCTAAACCTATGCCTTCCGGGTGCCCTAAATGACGTACAAACAACCCCCCCTGTCTTGCCGCTATCGCCTAGGGAGGTGTAGAGGGTCCAACACCCACCGATGAACACAAATAGAATGCTAAAATTCCCCATCAAACCAAGGCAAAACCACCTGGAGCTGCAACGCTGAGGGGTTTTTGATGAGCTGGTCGCGGAATTGGAGCCGGCCCCCGGGCGGCGAGGCCAATTCACCCAGTCTAGAACACGTCCGTTGGTCTAAAATCCTTACTGCCTCCCTTGTCTTCCTCCTGGTGCACCTCGCATGTGCCAGAGCCATTGTTGGGGTGCCTTGTTTCCCACCGCTCGCCTCTTATTTCCAACGAGTCTGCTTCTCTGGTATGTCCAAGCCGGCAAAGCTCAAGCCAGGGCTTGAGAGCCAACAGGTGATTTTCAGCACAGGCCTCTATTCCCACCTTCACCATCGACCACAGAACATAAGTGAGGTAGAGCACTTCCATCTCCCTTCTTAACATGACCACCCTACCGATATGATGCCTATCCCAAGGCTCTTTACCACTCGCTCGTGCGAGCATGGTGAATCAGTGGGCGCGTGACCTAGGTTCGGGCGAGCCTTAACTGCCCCCCCCACCCCCACTTGTCCATGTGATTGGACACCCCTAGCATGGACACTAAATTGTCATTATTATTACCACTTTTCAACGTCCATTTCATCCATTTATACCATCCTTTATCACATTATTTATCATAATTTATCATCTAATTCCATTTTATAATTATTTATGCTCTTATGGATCAGTAATACTTGTTCTTATTTATTTTTAATAAACTGATAATTCTTATGGATGATTTTGTCAAATATGGTTTATTAATCTGTTATAACATGACTCATGCTTTTAGCCTCCAAGATCTCTTCCAGATTGGAAATTTGATCTCCAACTATTCCAACTCAGAAATTCTCTCGGATAAAAAGTGACGGTTTTGTGTTGGATATTTTGGGTAAATGAAGATGAATCTTGAAAATATGAGACACATTTTTGTGAAAAACAGACCAATCTAGTTTTCCAATGAGAATTTTTCCAAAATCCGGTCTAGATTGAGAGAAACAGAAGCTTCTCTGAAGATGATTTTCTCAGATTTGTTGTTGTAGCCGTTTTCCAAATTCTTCCAATTGCAATACCATATTCGAATTATTCCAACTGAATCATGATGGAAAGATATTTCAAATATGAGATTTTTGATCAATTTTTTGTAGAAAATCTACAATTGTAATGGTAAATCATTCTGTAATCAAGTTAGTTTTAATTTCCCTTTGCTCTCTGTATATATAAATAGAGATCAAAGAGGGGGGGGGGGGGGGGGGGAGGAACTATCATTGAATTGACATGAACAATTGCTGAATAGGAGATGAATAATTGTTGGATTTCAAGCAAAGCTAAGAGCTTCATTATGATGTAATTGTTTCTCTCATATATTTTAATGAAATAATCTATGCATTGAGTTCTACATCTGTTACTTGTAATCTGATATGACTTATTTCTCAAGGCAGAACTGAACCTCGGGCAGTTGGGCCCACTACCTTGGATGAGGTGCTCCCTTGAACATCTAAAGTAGTTTAGTTGCGTGCTTGTTTATTTGAATTTCAATTGTTTTTATTTAAAGTAAATTTCCTTCTTTAAAAGTAATTTGTTGGCTGCTGCATTTTACAAATTTGTTTTTTCTCGCAATTTCTAGATTTCATTTAATTTGTTGCTCTAGATTAACATTTGAATTATGTTGGGTGCAATAGGTTAAATTTACAATTCAGAAATGTGTGATTTAATTTAGTATCGATTCAAGTCATGTGATTAGCATAATTATTTTCCTATCCTTTACTTTATGTTTGTGAGATTTAGTATTGTTTTTCAAGTCTTACATTTTATTTCTTTTCGAATGAACTTGATAGCGTAGAACATAATCATATAGAACCAGTGTTAGTTGTTGGTATTTTCTTGCATATATTTTTCCAATTGCCTTGAAACAAAAAGAATTTCCTTGGTTTATAATTAATGTCTAAGTTATTAGTTGTTTTATTTATTAAGAAATTAATTTTACCCAAGATTTTGGCGCCAGCTGGGGAGGCAGTCAAATAACACTACCAGATTAATATCTGATTGTAGATGCATTCTTGATTTCGAGAGGGTTGGATATTGAAAATGGAAGGTAAGAATCTATGCACGCACCCTAGCTAACTTGTGTTGAGGTATACTCTTAGCAGTCAGGCTTAGGTCATATTGCATGCATGATTAAAAGTAGGAATATTAAAGGTAGGAACTCAATTTTTTTTTATCATTTCACTTAAGTGGTGATGTAAGAACCACCCATTTCGTTGACCAATTGACATGCATATTTTAAGAAGGAGCCTCAAATCAGCACATGAAGAACATCTTCTATTTTGGGAAGAAACGACACACACTACTACTTTTGATTTTCCTATCAGAGATCTAGGAGGAGTGACACAAATGCACATCATTCCCTCATCCACTCTACCAAAATTTAATTGTTTGGAAAATGAAGATCCAGATACTTTTTTATTTGAGTTTGAAGTACTTTGTAGAGGATATGATTATTGTACTAATGATAAAAGGTGAAATTGTTTCCTCTTCCTCTAAAAGGAGTAACTCTTCGATGGTTCATGAGCCTTGGTGGGAACTGTATTCAAACATGGGAGCACATGAAGAACATATTCTTGAAGAAGTACCAAGACTATTGCAAGGCTAGTGAAGATATTTTTTGTATGATACAAGGGGAAGATGAAACATTGGAGGAATATGTGGAGTGATTTCAATACAACCTTCAAAAGTCAAAGCATAAGCATTTTCCAAAAGAGATCTTGAAAACACTCCTACTCAAAGGAATCAAAGAAGAACTTTTAGAACTCTTAAATATGATAGGAAAATGTGATGTTTTTTAGCTATCATATGATGATGTTTGTCAATTTATGCATAAGGCATTCAAGAGGAATATCCAAGGCTGGTAATAATTTTAGAGAATTTTCTTTTTTCCTTTCCAAATCTACTGCAAGAACTGGAGATATAAGAGCTGAAATCAATGATTTATTTGAACATTTTAAAATTTATTTTATTAGCTCTCTAAATTCACAATTGGATGTTTTGCAGGTCAAGAAAAATCAAAGAAAAATTGAAGAAGTGTTTTTTCCTCATTGCCAAAAGGTGCATCCCATGGATAATTTCTCTTTCTTACTTGGGATGGAAGCAACATATCAAAGAGATCGAGAAGATACAATTTCAAAACCATGGAAACCATGGCCTACATATATGTTTCAAAACACTTCCTTTCCATTTTCTTACTTGCATAATCCATTATGGAATACTCCTATGTTATGCTAGCCATGTCAATATCAATATAACCCCCACCAATATTGTCCACAAGTTTGGAATGGTTCATCTTATGATTGCATGACTACTCTCCCTCATCTTGTAGCACAAACACATCATCCATATTCTTTACCAGCTTTTCAACAACATCTTGCTTATCTATCAAAATAATCCACACAACCTAATCAACTACATCATCAAAATCCTCCATGCGCTACATAATTTCCTGCTCAACTCATTCCACACCCTCACAATAATAAACCATTACAACATGCTTACAGTGTTGAGCTGCAAAATTTACCTACTTTTCCTACCCGTTCTATCTCACAGCACCATTAAAAAAAAATTGTATTGAGATTGGGAAGGCTTCAAATTGAAAATTTGAAGAATTCCCGGACGGACTTCATGATATGAAAACCATGGGAAATCAAGAGAGTCAAGGTTGTATTGAATATTGGTTTCACTCCACCATTTTTTTGCAACATCACTCCATACTTCAACAATTTTTGGCACCATCTTTTCAAGGGAACTTGGTCTCTCCTACCCTGGTATTTATTAATCTGTATTTTTCTATTTTGGGTATGTATATACTTGAGGCCTTGTTTCGAAAATGGTTCCATTGGAAGTACTCTCATACATAGATGTATTTCATATTTTTTCACAGTAAAGTAGGTTAGTGTAGAAAATAAAATAAATAAGTACATAAATAAATAAATTTCTTTATATGTAAAAGGAGGTGTGTTTGCTACAATATGTTGTGTAAATAAATATTGGTGATAGATATTTGGATTTTTTTGTGTATGTAGACATATTATATTGAAAATCACATTTCTACAAACACTCATCACCATTTTGGGGAAAATTTTTGTTTATCATATTTATTTGTTTGCGGGCTTCATTAAATTTCTAAAAAATAGTTCGGACAATCATGTTTTAAGGGACCATGTTGAGATTGCAACAAGATGATGAGCTTAGTGAAAAGAGTCGCCTTCACTAAGTGGGCCCGCAGGCTATTTTTGGCGCAAGTCTATTTTTAGACATGTCGATCATATTCTATGAGTTGCAGGATGCTATTTGTAGATGGTTGGTCAAGTTGGAAAAATAGATGGACTTCTATTTTTAGACATATTGGGTGGAATCTATTTTTAGATTGCCAGTCTAAAAATAGATATGTCTAATATTATTAGCTCTTAATAATATTTGGACTCTAAACATTATCTTATTCTCTTGGAGCACTTCAGTTAAGTGCACAGATGTGGCACAGGAGCTGACAGAAGGAATTACGCTATTCCTGAGGGTTAAATGGAGCTATTGCATGGATACTTCAGTTAGAACTCATGTGACAGAGTTTGGTGGAGTTATTGAGGTAGTTGATGGAGTTGTGTTCAGTTTAACTGAGTTAAACATAGTTGAGCTAGTTGTATCTAGTCTAACTGATTGATACACTAGTGAGAGTGGTGTGAATTAATTATTAATTAATTAACTAATTATTAACTCATTAATCAACTGAAGAATACATCAGTTAACTACAGTGCATGGACAGTTTCAATGGAGACCAGTGGAGAGGTAGGTGAAAGAGCAAGTAGACTATCAGTTGTGACCATAGTGGTGCATGAGTTTGCACCACACATTGATGGAGATGCCAATGAGGATTGCACAGTGCAAGTCAGGTGCATTCGAGTTCATTCAGAGCCCATATTCAGCAGGGATTGCGCAGTAGAGGTAGGCTAGTAGGTGGCAAAGATCGGTGCATGGATTTGCAAGATCGGACCTTATTAGTGTGTAGCGATTGGAGATTGTACTAAGAGCTTGTGAGAAGCTTTGTATGATGATTGTTACATGATCTCTATGAAATATAATATACAGATAATTGGGGGTTTTCAGCTTTAAGCTTTCCCATAAAATACTGTGTTCATATGTGTGAATGTTTATGGTTTTTAATGTGCGGATGCGATTTTTTTTATTTCCGCAATTAATGATCAATGGTAGAAGAGATTCTGTATTGTGCATGAAGTCAAATAGTGTGTGATCAGGAGAATATCGGATGTATAAAATATCAGTTATATAAATTTCTACATGGTATCAGAGCAATATTGATCATTGGAGCAGTTGCAAAACATTTAAGCGGTTGAGTTTTGTGCTGGTGGAATTCGAATTTGCAGCAGTGTTTTCTTGGTGTCGAAGTTGAGATGTCTTTCAACGGATTGTGATTGGAGTATTCCATTGAGGGCAGCTTGAATTATATTGCATGGAAGGACAGGATGGAGGCAGTGCTAGATGACAATGGGTTGAAGGAGTTCATAGATGCAGAAATTCCAAAACCTGCTTCTAGCGATGCTGCTGCACTTGACGCATGGAAAAAGAAGACAAAAAAATGTCGAAGGATTCTGTTGGAAGGTGTGAAGGATCACATAATTTCCAGCCTTCATGGTAAATATTCTCCATTATTGATGTGGAAATATTTGACAGATTTATTCCAAAGCAAGAGCGACCAGAGGAAGTTGGCGCTCAAGGATAAACTCAGGAACATAAAAATGGAGAAAGGCGATAGTATACCCAAGTACCTCACGAAGTTTGTCCAATGCAGGGATGAGCTGGGAAGTGTGGGGGTTACTGTAGATGAAAAGGACTTGGTGAGATTGGCTCTCCTTGGGCTTCCAAAGAGTTGGCATTCCTATCAGGACTCTGTCAATGGTTGGGAGAAATTGCCAGGATGGAAGCAACTTTGGTCGGATCTTGTGCAAGAGGAGATAAGGCGGAGTACCAGGGACAAATCTTCATCGAAGAGTGCAGATGAAGAAAATTTCACTTTGGATGCCAAAGCAAGGAAGGGGAAGAGCAAGAAGAATGATTCTCAATCCGGTAAGGTGAAGTGCTTTCACTATCACCAACACGGACATTACGCCACTAATTTTCCACAAAAGAAGAAAAATAAGCAGGTTGTTGGATCTACAGCTGGAGAGGCCTTAGCCTCGCAGTTTGAGCTGGATTTTTCGCTGATCGCATGCTTGGTCTGAAGTGTGATGGGTTCAGTGTGGTTTCTTGACAGTGGTGTGTCTTTTCATATGACCGGAGACAAAGATTTGTTTACTGCACTGGATGAGAAAGATCTTGGAGTGCACATCGAGATGGGCGATGATGGTAGATACAGTGCGACCGGTATCGGTACTATTTCCTTTGAGAGGGAGTCTGGTAAACCCTTCATATTGAAGGAAGTGATGCATGTTCCAGGATTGAAGAAGAATCTTATCTCTGTGGCTATGTTGGAAGACAAGGGATATGATGTTGTCTTTAGCGAGGGAAAGGCTTTCCTGTGCAGTAAGGCAACTGGTGAAACTCGGAGGATAGGGGTTCAAGCTAAGAATATTTATCAGTTGCAGGTGGATGGCTGCGCAGCAATGGTAGGAAAGGCAGAAGGAGTGGTGAGATGGGATGAGGGCGAGCTATGGCACAGGAGATTGGGCCATCTTCACCATGGTACTTTGAAAATTTTGCAGCAGATTTCTACCGAGCTTCCTAAAGGTACACTTGGGCAATCAGATCAGTGCAAGGGATGTACTTTGGGAAAATTTGTGAAAGCCACCTTTCACGAGAAGGATAGTCGCGCCACGAAAATCCTTGAGAGAATTCACACAGACGTGTGTGGACCTTTCTCAGTAGCTTCAACAGCAAAGCACAGGTACTATGTGATATTTGTTGATGATTTTTCTCGGAAGTTCTGGATCTTCTTCATGTAGAAGAAGAGCGAGACATACTCAAAGTTCTGTGAGTTCAAGGCACTGATTGAGAAATAATCGGGGAAGTAGGTGAAGGCTCTTAGGAGCGACAATGGTGGTGAATTCATCTTTGGCGAATTCAAGGACTTTTGCAATGTAGAAGAAATTCGAAGAGAGCTCATAGCGCTTCATAACCCACAGCAGAATGGGGTCGCGGAGCGGAAGAACAGAACGATCGTGGGTGCTGCTCGGGCGATGTTGCATGATCAGGGCCTTCCCATACACTTGTGGGCTGAGGCATGCAATACTACGGTTTATGTGCAAAACCGTTGTCTGCACAGGATACTTGGCATGAGTATACCTCAGGAGGCGTTTTCTGGTAAGAGGCCTGATATTTCTCATTTGAGGATTTTTGGTTCACCTATTTACATTCATGTAACGAAGGATTCCAGGAAGACGCTGGAGCCAACCGCAGAGGTTGGGATATTTTTGGGGTACACTGATACACCCCACAACTATCGTGTGTATGTTCCAGAGAGTCGCAAGACTGTTGTGCGACGAGATATCAAATTTCATGAGGAGAAAGCCATGAAGTGTTCGCTTGAGAGGTAGCCACACTTGCATGCAAATGAGGAGCTATTAGTTCCTAAGGATGAGCCTCAGGGTGTGGATTAGCCACAAGAGGAGGTTCATGGAGTGGAAGAAACCACTCATGCAGCGCCAACCATCAGAGGGCGGAAGCGCACTACAGAAGCTGAGCGACTGATTCAGGATGTAGAGAAGATTGTAGGAGCACCTAAATCACAGTGCAGACAGAGACAGTCACCTGACCGGTATACTGGATACATGGCTCTTATGAGAAAGTGTATTATGACAGAGCCATCCTCTTTCGAGGAAGCTGTGGAGGATCTTGCATGGGTAGATGCCATGGTGGAAGAGTATGATTCGATTGTCAGAAACAATGCATGGGAGATTGTACCAAGGCTGGAAGGGAAATCAGTGGTAGGTTCGAGATGGATCTACAAAGTGAAGCAAGAAGCTGATGGGAGTGTGGAGAAGTATAAGGAAAGATTTGTTGCCTGAGGCTTCTCACAGATTGAGGGGATCGATTATGAGGAAACCTTTGCACCTGTCGCAAGGTATTCTTTCATACAGACGATTCTTGCTCTCACAGATGGGGTGGCACATTCATCAGATGGATGTGAAGACTGTGTTCCTCAATGGAGTGATTGAGGAGTAGGTGTACATAGAGCAGCCCGAAGGTTTCGAGATATTCAGTAGTGAGTTGCATGTGTGCAGGCTCAAAAGAGCGTTGTATGGGTTGAAACAAGCACCTCGTGCTTGGTACACATAGATAGACAGTTATTTCACTGGACTTGGATTCTCCAAGAGTGAGGCGGATCCGAACCTATACCAGATTGTGGTGGAGGGTAAGTTGCTAATCATTGTACTTTATGTAGATGATTTGATTTTGACGGGTGATGAACTATTGATACACTCATGCAAGGCTGATCTTGCAAAGAGGAGTTTGAGATGAAGGACTTGAGCCTCCTTCATTATTTTCTGGGATTAGGAAATTTTTGTATACGAGTGATGGATTGTTTGTGTCTCAGAGGCAAGTATGCCGGGAGATACTAAAAATTTCAACATGCATGTTTTTAAGCCTGAACACTCCTTTCTGGTGGATGAAGGAAAGAGGATGCTACATCAATGAGAGGTAGTGGATGACAACTGTTCTGAGCAATTGGTGGGGTCGCTTATGTATCTAGTCAATACACGACACGACATATACTTTCTGTTGTTAACTAGCTTTAACAAAGTGACATGGTTAAGCCTACCAAGCTCTTTTGGAAGGCGGAACAAAATGTATAGTCCAATCTCAGGGGCACATCTGGGTATGGATTGTGGTACAGACAGTCGGATGAGTTGAAGCTGCATGGCTTCACGGATGCAGATTGGGCAAGAAGCCCAACGGACAGAAAGAGCACATCTGGAGGGATTTTTAGTATTGAATCTACAACAGTTTCTTGGTATAGCAGGAAACAAAGATCCGTGGCACTCAGTTCAGCAGAGGCCGAGTACATGGCAGCAAGTTTGGTTGCATGCGAGGCTACATGGATGAGGAAGATCTTGGTCGGGTTGTTCGGTTCTCAATTAGATTCTATTGTGATATATTGTGATAATCAGAGTTGCATTAAACTCTCGGTTAATCCATTATTTCATGATAGATCTAAACATATTGACATCCGGTACCATCATATCGAGAGATTGCGTGCGGCGGAAGATCTATGTTACTTCCAGGACATTCCCACGGAGGATCGGGGATGAAGATATCTTGACAAAGAGCGCTCACCGGGAGAAAATTCAAATACCAGAGTGAGGATCCCGAGTGTGAGATAATCCCTATCTTGTTGAGAGGGAGTGTTGAGATTGCAACAAGATGATGAGCTTAGTGAAAAGAGTCGCCTTCACTAAGTGGGCCCGCAGGCTATTTTTGGCACAAGTCTATTTTTAGACGTGTCGATCATATTCTATGAGTTGCAGGATGCTATTTGTGGATGGTTGGTCAAGTTGGAAAAAATATATGGACTTCTATTTTTAGACATATTGGGCGGAATCTATTTTTAGATTTCCAATCTAAATATAGATATGTTGAATATTATTAGCTCTTAATAATATTTGGGCTATAAACATTATCTTATTCTCTTGGAGCACTTCAGTTAAGTGCACAGATGTGGCACAGGAGCCGACAGAAGGAATTACACTATTCCTGAGGGTTAAGTGGAGCTATTGCATGGATACTTCAGTTAGAACTCATGTGACAGAGTTTGGTGGAGTTATTGAGGTAGTTGGTGGAGTTGTGTTCAGTTTAACTGAGTTAAACATAGTTGAGCTAGTTGTATCTAGTCTAACTGATTGATACACTAGTGAGAGTGGCGTGAATTAATTATTAATTAATTCACTAATTATTAACTCATTAATCAACTAAAGAATACATCAGTTAACTACAGTGCATGGACAGTTTCAGTGGAGACCAGTGAAGAGGTAGGTGAAAGAGCAGTGTGACTATCAGTTGTGACTATAGTGTTGCATGAGTTTGCACCACACATGGTTGGAGATGCCAATGAGGATTGTGTGAGAAAGGCTGGACCAATTCGAGTTCATTCAGAGCCATTCTTCAGCAGTGATTGCGCAGTAGAGGCAGGCTAGCAAGTGGCAGAGATTGGAGCATGTGATTTGCTAGATCGAATTGATTAGTGTGTAGATTTTAGAGATCAGATGAGAGATTTAAGTCCCTATATTAATAGTGTAGTCCCTTATTATGTTAGTGTAGCCCCCCTTATTGTTATTGTTGTACCCCCGTAACCCCCATATTGTTATTATTGTGCCCTTACATTATTATTGTTAGGTCGGCTAGGATTACATTGTGGCCCACTAGATTACATTATGGCCCCATAATTTCTATATATGAAAGGAGGTTTTGTAAATTGTATCATCCAAGAATTGTTCATTTATGTAATGTATCGGAGGCTTCCCCCTTGGCTTATTTCTAAGGCGTGATATCTCTTTTATTCTATTTTTGAGCCGGTTACACAACACGGTATCGTAGCTTGGGATTTTGTATTTCTACCAATTCCAGTAGGTCATCGTGGCATTTTCGCTATAATTTTTTTTCTACGAAGTTTCAGAAGCTGAAATTTTTAGGGTGCGAAGCTGAAATCCTGAGGACGATTTTCTAAAAATTTCAGATCTTGGTTCTTAATATTTGCGGAGATATCATCTATGGAAGTTAGGTATTTTTTCAAGCCCCTAAACAGGTCATCGTGGAATTTTCGCTATAAAAAATTTTCTATGAAGGTTCAGAATCTGAAATTCGTATGGTGCGAAGCTGAAATCCTGAGGAAATTCGTCAAAAAATTTCAGAGCTTGGTTCGCAATATTTTCGGAGATATGATCTATGGAAGGTAGTGCTTTTTCAGGCTCGAGAATTGCATCTCAAAGAGGTGATCGTGGTAAAAGTTCAATAAATCTCTCTCTGGAGATTGGATTGGAGTGCCGTAAAAATTGTTCACAAGTACACGGCTTGTAGTTTCTTGGCTAGAAATTTCAGAGACAAAGAACAAAACAGTGACACGTGGCAAGTCTTACAAGTTCGTTCTACTGAACCAGTCCAGAATTAGGTCATTGTGGGAGATTGGACACAAATTTGTCTTGGAGAATCCAAATTAGGTCAAACCTGTGGCATTCAAAAGAGAATTCAGAGGGCTACTACAGGACTAAATTTCAGATATTGAAGATTTTCAATTATAGAGATAATTCAATTTCAATATCGAGCTCCTTAAAAGCAAGAAAAAGGTGTGTATTTTTTTCCGAATTGCATAAGTCTTGTTTGAAGAATCAAGTTGAATTCATTCCAAGGGAATATTGAAGAATTTTTGTCAGTAATGGGTTCTATTATGCCTCCAAAAAATAATTCCATACCCATTAATCCCTCAAAAATCTATACTATGATGCATGAAGAGGAAGAGTTGCAGTGTGAGATATCAAAATTACGGTACCAAGTGCAACAAGTTTCGATCTTACGAAGAGCAATCGAAGATGAAATAGATGGTTTAAAAGAAGAAATGGAGGCTAAGCTGGATGGTTTGAAGGATCAAATAATAGCTAACATGGATGATAAATTAGTGGAAGATCACAGCGAGCATCAACAACAAGTTCTCCAACTCTCAAAGGATAACCCAACTTTGGTGCAGAATCTAATGAAACAACAGGAAGATCAACATCACATCGAAAGAAGTTATGAAGCACTCATAGAAAGAGGAACTCAACAAGTACGATCAATTTTATAATATCTCAGCAAGTGGAAGAACTTTCCTGTAGAATATTTCACATGGGAGGATGAGAATTTTATACAGAAGCATCAAGAAATAATCAAGCGTTGAGGACAACACTTGTTTGAAGGAGAGGGGCATGTTAAGTCCCTATATTAATAGTGTAGCCCCTTATTATGTTAGTTTATCCCCCCTTATTGTTATTATTGTACCCCTGTAACCCCCATATTGTTATTATTGTGCCCTTAAATTATTATTGTTAGGTCGGCTAGGATTACATTGTGGCCCACTAGGATTACATTATGGCCCCATGGACTCCTATATATAGAAAGGAGGTTTTGTAAATTGTATCATCCAAGAATTTTTCATTTATGTAATGTATTGGAGGTTGCCCCCTCGAAGTGGCTCATTTCTAAGGCGTGGATATCTCTTTTCTTCTATTTTTGGAGCTGGTTACACAACAAAGAGCTTGTGAGGAGCTTTGTATGATGATTGTTACATGATCTCTATGACATATTATATACAAATAGTTGGGGGTTTTTAGCTTTAAGCTTTCCCATAAAATACTGTGTTCATATGTGTGAATGTTTATGGTTTTTAATGTGCGCATGTGATTATTTTTATTTCCACAATTAATGATCAATGGTAGAAGAGATTCTGTATTGTGCATGAAGTCAAATAGTGTGTGATCAGGAGAATCTCGGATGTATAACATATTAGTTATATAAATTTCTATAGACCAAATGGGCATATTTTAGAAACAATTTTCTATCCTAAGTAGCTCTTGATGTCTAATTTACAACCCAATTTTAATCATTCAATTTGGATCACAAAAAATAGTTATGACCAAAACAATGATAAGATGTCTAGTAGGTAGCTTGGCGATAGAGTTGAGGTAATCAGTTTTTGGAGGCCCAAATGACTAGATCTTGAAGACCTGGTTCTATGGGATATTACTCTATGAATCTAGTTTACAATGAACTATGAATCACTATATTTATATATCGTATGAGAAATTTATGACCAAAGTACTGACTTCCTATCGTAAATCAACATTCTCAAAACTTTGTTTTTCCGGTTGTTCACTAGCATATTTGACCTATCGATTCTTCTTGCCACAAAACCTGTTTCTATTGAAGATAATATATATATATATATATATATATATATATATATATATATATATATATATATATATATATATATATATATATATATATGAAAACAATTTAATCTCAAATTTGAATCAATTCAATCCGTGATCAAACAAAAAATTTATGCTTAAAATATCAACTGTTGGTCTAAGTTGGGAAATTGAAAATGACTTTGTTATGCAGTTTGTTCTAAGTAAATTGGACATATCATATCATGGGATTTTTAAAACATGTTTCTATTGGTGATATCTATTTGAAGTAGGTTTCACTTGGATTTGGAAACACTCAAATTGGATGAAAAACAAAGAATTTATGATTAAAACATTGTTGGTTAGTATGGTCGACCATTTCTCTCCCGCAAAGTGACAAAGAAATTATGATTTGTTTATCTTTCTGTGGATTTGTTATAAAGAGTAACTACTTGTTATTTTTTCATATTTATTGGATTAGGAGAGCTCGATCACCTCTCTTCTTCGATTATTTTATTTTTTATTTCAAGTAGATGCTCGTTTTTGCAGGTCCAAGGAGAATAAAGGAGGTCCAATTATGAAAAAGAGATTCTTGAAGACAATGTTAATGAAATAAGGGAATTTCACCAAGCATATATTGAGAAATTTAATATCATATGATGTTAAATTTTTTTAGGTGTCATGATCTAAAAAGTATTATAAGATCTTGCTATAAATTTCCTGCTAATACCTACCAAAAAGAAAATGATCTGAAGACATTTTCATTACTTGACGGATTCATAACAGGAAAAATGAATAATTGAACATTCAAGTCATTTCCACCAATTTGTTTTTGCAGAATATCATTTTTTTTTAATTCATCGACCATTGACAGATTGTTGTTCATGGAAACATATTGATGTTCCATTAGGAAACAACATTGCTCCAACTGAAATCACAACTATTGTAACTTAATTTATTTATCTATTTATCAAGATTTTCAATAAAGTGTTGTTTCCTTTCTGATTTCTTTTATGTTTTTATGTTTCAGTTGTTCAAATTCACAACTTTTGTTTCTTCATCAAAATAAAAGGAAGTTCTTAAGTTTCATGTTGATGCTCCATATCTATCCTTTTATTGCCCAATATTATCAAGTATATGGTTGCCTCATATCTCATATTAAAAAAATATTATGGTAAGTCTTGTCAGGAATGATTCACTCTTAATTCCTCATTATTTTGTAAAGTGACTATGACTGTTGGATGACTAATTCTTCTCCATGTCACCTTGTTAGGATCACCCATTGAGTTAGTTTTTGGGAGGGATTTCCATAGTCACAATTGATACTTCATGCTTACAAGCTTAAAATGGTATGAGTATTTTTGAGGTTGTAACATGTAACAATGATATTATTGGATAAATAATCCTCGAATCATGATTTTCATTCCTTTGGTCACAATTTTTGTTCCTTACAACTCAGTCGTTCTCTCTTTCAGGTACAACTATTATTCTCATTCCAATTAGAACGGTTTTTGTTCCTTTTTTTGGCTTGAGTATTTCACTTTTGCTACTCCTTTAAAAAAAAATGAATAATTGCTATTCAATAGAATGAACAACTGTTGTTCAGTAAAATGAAATTTTGTTGTTCCGTTAAACAAACAACTATTGTTCAGTAAAAATGAATAGTTGCTATTTAACAGAGTGAACATTTGTTGTTCAGTAAAATAAACATTTGTTGTTCAATTAAACGAACAGATGTTGTTCTAAAAAATGAACAGTTGATGTTCAATAGAGTTAAAAACTGTTGTTCAGTAAAATAAACAAGTTCTGTTCAGTTAAACAAATAGCTGTTGTTCAGTAAAATGAACCGTTGCGGTTTCTTTTTTTCTTTGATTTACTTTCTCATACCATTGTTGTTCAATAGAATGAACATCTATTGTTCAGTAAAATGAAAAGTTGTTGTACAATTAAATGAACAACTATTGTTTCGACATCTGCACAACTGCAGTTCATTCCTAAAATGAACAACCACGGGTCCTTTCATAGTTTGTGTGTTTTATAGTTGTCGTTCCTTTTGGGGTGAACAACTACCATTCCCTTTTTCGGACAATTGTTGTTTCCTTCTGAGATAGAACACCCATTGTTTCTTTTATTCTTTGAGTATTTAAAAGCTGTTGTTCCCTGTAGAAATTTGCTGAATAATGATTAATTATCCACCGAGACTATCCTGGTCACATACAATTCGAATTTATATGCAACACATAATCTCTTCCACTCAACCAACTCAGATCATCACACATGCGGAAATAAAATCAAGCGATAACACATCAAATCATCATACACATTAAAACAAACATGTATGGGGGAAAGCTTATAAATTAAAACCCCATAGCCTATTGTGTATATTATAATGGAGAAATCAAGTAACAAACTCAAGACAATACCCTCACAAGTACTTTCTCATACAAGCTTGCATCTAGCTCAGCTTTTGAAAAGCACGGGTTCAAAACTCATCGCCAATTGCCTTGCCTCTATTGCGTGTTTCAATGCTATGGATGGCCTCTTTATATAGATAAACCACCAGCCTGAACTGCGCAATCCTCATGGGCTTACTCCACCTATCTGTGTGTTGCAAATAGCAACAGTATAGTCACAACCGATAGCTAACTCCACCCTTTCATCTACCTCTTTCACTGGTCTCCACTGAACTGATCATGCACTGTAGTGAACTGATGTGTTCTTGAGTTGAATAATGAGTTACTAATTAATGAATTAAATAATATTTAATTCACTCCATTCATAACTAATTGATTAGCTAGTTAAACTAATCTCAACTAGTTCAACTAAAATAAACAGAACACAACTCCACTAGTTGTCTCATTAACTCCACCAAACTTCTGCCACTGAAGTCCTAACTGAAGTCAACCATGCATGATGCCATCAAACCCTCAGGAATAGCGTAATTCCTCTGTCAGATGCATGAGCCACTTCTGTAGCTCGAACTGAAGTGCTCCAAGAGAGTAAACTGCTGTTTAGAGTCCAAATATTATTAAGGGTAAATAATATTTGACTTCCTTATTTTTAGGAGAGGCAGTCTAAAAATAGCCTTCGACCTCTTCGACCTAAAAAATAGAGTCTCATCTATTTTTACCAACATGACCAATGCTCCAAGAATCTCAAACTGAATCCTCGAACCATGCTCCATATGTCTAAAAATAGACATAGTCTAAAAATAGACTTTGCGCCAGAATTTGCCTGCGGGCCCACTTAGTGAAGGCGACTTCATTTCACTAAGCTCCATCATCTGCTGCATTTTCAACACTCCCTCTCAGCAAGATATGGATTATCTGCAACCCCTATCCTGCCTCTGTGGAATTCAAACTTGCTCCTGGTGAGCGCCTTCGTCAGGATGTTGGCATCCTGATCCTCCGTGGGAACATATGAAAGCATCATGATTCTCCGCTGAACACAATCTCTGATATGATGATACCAATCTGTGAAGCCATGCTACCTCAACTGATCCTCCTGTCTGTACCATGAACCATATCCCGATGTGCCTCTAATATAGTGCAATACATGCTTGCCTGCCTTCCAAAAGAGCTTGGTAGGCTTAACCATAGCTTGCGAAAGCTGGTTAACTGCATAGCATATATCGGGTCGTGTATTGAATAGATACATAAGCGACCCCACCAACTGTCGATAGACAGTGGCATCCACTACCTCCGCTGAAGTAGCATCCTCCTTCCTCCAACCACCAGGAAGAGGAGTGTCAACAGGCTTGCAGCCTTGCATGTTGAACCTCTCCATAATCTCCCGGGCATACTTGCCCTGAGAAACAAACAGTCCTCCGCTGCGCTGCCAAATCTCCAATCCCAGGAAATAATGAAGGATTCCCAAGTCCTTCATCTCAAACTCTCGTGCAAGATCCTCCTTGCATGAAAGTATCAACTGCTCATCGCCAGTCAAAATCAGATCATCTACATACAGTACGATGATCAACAACTTCCACTCCACCACAATCTGGTACAGGTTTGGATCTGCCTCACTCTTGGAGAATCCAAGCCCGGTGAAGTAGCTGTCTATCCGAGTGTACCAAGCACGAGGTGCTTGCTTCAGCCCGTACAGTGCTCTCTTGAGTCCGCACACATGCGACTCACTGCTGAAGATCTCAAAACCTTCAGGCTGCTCTATGTACACCTCTTCCTCAATAACTCCATTGAGGAACGCAGTCTTCACATCCATCCGATGAATGTGCCACCCCATCTGCGCTGAGAGAGCAAGGATCGTCCGTATGGAAGAGTACCTTGCGACAGGTGCAAAAGTCTCCTCATAGTCAATCCCCTCGATCTGTGAGAAGCCACGGGCGACAAATCTCGCCTTGTACTTCTCCACACTCCCGTCAGCCGCCTGCTTCACCTTGTAGATCCATCACGAACCCACCACTGATTTCCCAACCGGTCTTGGGACAATCTCCCATGCACTGTTCCTGATGATCGAATCATATTCTTTGATCATGGCATCAACCCATGCGGGTTCCTCCACAGCTTCCTCAAAAGAGGATGGCTCCGTCACAACACATTGACTCACAAGAGCCATGTATCCAATGTACCGATCCGGTGACTGTCTCTGTCTGTGCTGTGCTGTAGGTAGTCCTACAACCTTCTCTGCATCCCGAGCCAGTCGCTCAGCTTCTGTAGTGCGCATGCGCCCTCTGATGGTTGGCGCTGCCTGGGTGGTTTCTTCCACCTCCCGAACCTCCTCTTGTGGCTGATCCACATCCGGAAGCTCCTCCTTAGGAACTAACAGCTCCTCATCTGCATGCAAGTGTAGCTCCCTCTCAAGCGAACACCGCATGGCTTTCTCCTCCTGAAATTTTATATCCCGTCGCACAACAGTCTTGCGACTGTCTGACAAATACACCTGGTAGTTGTGAGGTGTATCAGTGTACCCCACAAATATTCCAACCTCAGCAGTTGGATCCAGCTTCCTTCTCGCATCCTTCATCACATGCATGTAGACAGGAGAACCAAAAATCCACAAATGGGAAATATCAGGCCTCTTGCCAGAATAAGCCTCCTCTGGTGTACTCATGCCAAGAACCTTGTGAGGACAACGGTTCTGCACATACACTGCTGTATTGCATGCCTCAGCCCACAAGTGAAGGGGTAGGCCCTGATCATGCAACATCGCCCGTGCAGCACCCACGATCGTTCTGTTCTTCCGCTCAGCCACCCCGTTCTGCTGTGGGTTATGGGGTGCGATGAGCTCTCTCCGAATCCATTCTGCACTGTAGAACTCCTTGAATTCATCCGAGATGAATTCACCACCGTTATCACTCCTTAGAGCAATCACCTTCTTCCCCGACTCCTTCTCGACCAGTGCTTTAAACTCACAGAACTTCGCGAATGTATCGCTCTTCTTCTGCATGAAGAAGATCCAGCACTTTCGAGAGAAATCATCAGCAAAGATCACATAATACTTGTGCTTTGTTGTCGAAGCAACTGAGAAAGGACCACACACGTCTGTGTGAAATCTCTCAAGGATCGTCGTGGCGCGACTATCCTTCTCGTGAAAGGTGGCTTTCACATACTTCCCTAAAGTACACCCCTTGCACTGATCTGACTGCGCAAGAGTGCCTTTAGGACGCCCAGTAGAAATCTGCTGCAGAATCTTCAAAGCTTCATGGTGAAGGTGGCCCAATCTCCCGTGCCACAGTTCGCCCTCATCATCCCGGCTCATCACTTCTTCCGCCTTGCATGCCATAGCTGCGCAGCCATCTACCTGCAACTGATAAAGGTTCTGAGTTCGAACCCCTATCTTTCGGGTCTCTCCAGTAGCCTTACTGCGCAGGAAGGCTTTTCCTTCGCTGAAGACCACATCATACCCCTTATCCTCCAACATCGCCACAGAGATCAAGTTCTTCTTCAATCCAGGCACATGCATGACATCCTTCAGTACAAAGGGTTTACCAGACTCCCTCTGAAAGGATATGGTACCGATACCAGTCGCACTGTATCTACCATCATCGCCCATCTCGATGTGCACACCCAAATCTTTGTCCTCCAGATCTGAGAACAACTCCCGATCTCCCGTCATATGAAATGACGCACCACTGTCCAAGAACCACACCGATCCCATCACACTTGAAACCAAGCATGCGATCAGTGAAAAGTCAAGCTCGAACTGCGAAGCCAAAGCCTCTCCATCTGCAGATCTTCCCGCTTGCTTGTTTTTCTTCTTCTTCGGACAATTGGTGGCATAATGTCCGTGATCATGGCAGTGAAAACACTTCACTTTCGCCATATCCTACTTCTTGCCCTTTGCACCGGAATGAGAAGTTTTCTTACCCTTCCCCTTCTTTGCTTTGGCAACCAAAGCGCAATTTTCTTCATCAGCTCCCTTTGATGAAGATCCATCCCGAGTAGTCCTCCTTATCTCCTCCTGCATGAGATCCGCCCAAAGGCGCTCCCATCCCGGCAACTTCTCCCGACCATTGACACTATCTTGATATGAGTTCCAAGCCTTCGGAAGACCAAGGAGAGCCAGGTCGACCATGTCCTCGTCTTCGACAGTCACCCCCACACTTCCCAGCTCATCTCTGCACTGAGTGAACTTCGTGAGGTATTTGGCGATACCGTCGCCTTTCTCCATCTTGATGTTCCTGAGCTTATCTTTGAGCGCCAGCTTCCTTTGGTCGCTCTTACTCTGGAATAGATCCGTCAAAGCTTTCCACATTAAATATGGAGTAGCCTTTCCATGCAAGCTGGATACAATATGATCCTTGACGCCCTCCAACAGGATCCTTCGACACTTCGCCATCTTCTTTTTCCATGCATCGACTTCAGCAGGATTAGTGGGCTTTTGGACATCCGTATCTACGAACTCCTTGAGACCATTATCTTCTAATACTGCTTCCATGCAATCCTTCCATGCAACATAATTCGAACTGCCTTCAAGAGCATATTCGAGTCGCAAACCGTTGAAAGACATTTTCAACACTGGCACCAAGAAAACAAAACTGCCGCAAAATTTCGAATTCCACCTCAAAGCTCAACCGCTCTAGATCTGTGAGAACAAATTATTTCTAGCACAGAGATTGACTGCAAGGGGCATTTACCAGACCTTTCACTTTTCGAAGAAAGATGAATCCGGAGGCTACCTGGCCCGCATGCAGACTCTGTCTACCGAAATAAGTTTGTAATCACTGTGATGATCAATCTGAACTTCAATAGCTCCGATACCATGTAGAAATTTGCTGAATAATGATTAATTACCCACCGAGACTATCCTGGTCACATACAATTCGAATTTATATGCAACACATAATCTCTTCCACTCAACCAACTCAGATCATCACACATGCGGAAATAAAATCAAGCGATAACACATCAAATCATCATACACATTAACACAGCATGTATGGGGAAAGCTTATAGCTGAAAACCCCGCAGCTATTGTGTATATTATAATGGAGAAATCAAGTAACAAACTCAGTACAATACTCCTCACAAGTACTCATTACTTTCTCATACAGTTACTCACAATCTAGCTCAGTTTTGAACAGGTTACTGGTTCAAAACTCACCGCCAATTGCCTTGCCTCTATTGCGTGTTTCAATGCTATGGGATGGCCTCTTTATATAGATAAACCACCAGCCTGAACTGCGCAATCCTCATGGGCTTACTCCACCTATCTGTGTGTTGCAAATAGCAACAGTATAGTCACAACTGATAGCTAACTCCACCCTTTCATCTACCTCTTTCACTAGTCTCCACTGAACTGATCATATAGTGTAGTCAACTGATGTGTTCTTGAGTTGAATAATGAGTTACTAATTAATGAATTAAATAATATTTAATTCACTCCACTCATAACTAATTGATTAGCTAGCTAAACTAATCTCAATCAGTTCAACTAAAATAAACAGAACACAACTCCACTATCTGTCTCATTAACTCCTCCAAACTTCTGCCACTAAAGTCCAACTGAAGTCAACCATGCATGATGCCATCAAACCCTAGGAATAGCATAATTCCTCTGTCAGATTCATGAGCCACTTCTGTAGCTCGAACTGAAGTGCTCCAAGAGAGTAAACTGTTGTTTATAGTCTAAATATTATTAAGGGTAAATAATATTTGACTTCCCTGTTTTAAGGAGAGGCAGTCTAAAAATAGACTTCGACCTCTTCGACCTCAAAAATAGAGTCTCATCTATTTTTACCAACATGACACATACTTCAAGAATCTCAAACTGGAATCCCCGAACCATGCTCCATATGTCTAAAAATAGACATAGTCTAAAAATAGATTTTGTGCCAGAATTTGCCTGTGGGCCCACTTAGTGAAGGCGACTTCATTTCACTAAGCTCCATCATCTTGCTGCATTTTCAACATTCCCTTCAAAGGAACGATTGTTATTCCCTTAGTCACATCTATTATTCTCTCTATCACAATGGTTGTTACCTAAGTCACGGTTGTCCATTTTCATTTAACACTTGGTGAATGAGAAATAATTTTAATGTTCTAGGTCTTCTTTGACATAATGATTGGGTTGTCAATTTAT
The DNA here is from genome assembly GCA_034641835.2 of Pinus albicaulis. Taxonomy (NCBI): domain Eukaryota; kingdom Viridiplantae; phylum Streptophyta; class Pinopsida; order Pinales; family Pinaceae; genus Pinus; species Pinus albicaulis. Next base: position 436,342,625 of record CM076577.1, on the reverse strand, counting down.
ATTTGTTTATCTATAAACATAATCTTATTTTTAGGGAATAATTATGAAAATATGATTTCACCATGTCAATTTTCAACTTTCTTAAATTTGTCAAGTCCCTGATTTTGTAAAATATATGATGATTACCACAAAATTGTACTTAAATCTTTCCGTCATTATCTAATGGACTGTTCCTCAACCCAAATATTAACAAAGAAAAATATATTTATCAACAGTCATTTGAAAGCTATCAGTTTTTGAGAAGAAATACTACCCAAGTTGAAAATAGTTACAAATTATTTTTTTTACACCATCCCTAGCTCTTAAGGAGTTGATCTGGCACCCCATCTATTAAGTAATATTTTGTTGATTAAAAATAAACATAGTTGAATTTTAAATTAAAATAGTCAACCAAAGGAAAAGAGGTCTCATCACGAGCCAACCTACCATGAGCATAGGTCCTAATAAAGTGACATTACCACTACTGGTCACCAAGCTGGGGTAGTGGCCTTCCCTTGTAAAACTGAAGGACAAGAGGTCTCATCATGAGCTGACTTGTTCATTTTTGTTAGCTCTTGTGAATGGCATTGTTATTAACTAGTTACTAAGCCTGAACAATGATCTTCAGTATACATCTAAGTAAATTGAAATTCTCTTGTAACTATGTATTTACTTCTAATAGATGGGACATTAGCATCTCAATGGGTTCAGAAGGCATCCCTGTTGAGGCTATGGACACCTGCTGGCAACAGTGCCCATGCCTATGGTATAGAAGTTAATTCAATAATATGATATACTTGGTTACATTTTTTTCTCAAAGATAATTGCTGAAAAAGCCTACTGTTGCATATATAAGGTTTGTTGGAACTCATGGTTCATTGGGTAATATTTAATCAGTTCTTAGATGATGATGGTTATGGTTTATATTTTTATTGCGTTATCAATATTCACTTTACATGTCAGGGATGAAAATTTTAGGATATTTGACATTTTACATTTTGTATCATCTAATCTGTCATTCCTTTACTATACAAGTTTCAGATATTTAACCAAATATATTTGCTTTGCCCAATCAATCTCCATTTATTCATAGCTTAGCAACACTACTATTATTTTGGGGTAGAATAAAGAGGCCTAATTCTGATTTTGAATCCCAAGTAATTGGTCAGACCTTGAGAATCAAAGCTTGAGATAACTAATTCTCGCAATTTTTGTGCTCATAACAACCAAATCTTATGGGTATAGGGAATGCATCTTTTTCTCATCATTTTCAGCCCCATTTATATTCCCTTCTTATCCATTATTATCCCATGGGATTCACAACATGATTATGTCACTTTTATATATAATGAGGTAATTGAGGTGATGAATTACTGATTGCATCTACTTATGAGATGGGTTATAAAAATCTTGATGATAGAGAAACTAATCAGTTTGGGGGAAGGAAACCTCTCCTACACTTTATGATTAATTTTCTCAAGCTTCCATGGATTTTTCCTTCAACATCAGCTCAACTACATCGGCTTCAAAAAATGGAAATTCATACATGCCATTCCACATTTTTACGGAGGTAAAAATTGAGGTAAAATAGCATAAGTTTTTTTATTTATTAAAAGTTTAGGAGAATTTCATGAAAATCCATTGAGCATTATTCACTCATATTTTTCAAATCGTTAGTTCCACTTCTTTACCACTTCCCATTTTTCAGAGACACAAAAATATTTTAGTTTGGGGGAGTGTTACTTTCATTCATTTATTTATTATGACCATGCCATTATATTCTTTATCATCCATCTCTTTATTCATTCTCAAAACCTCCCTTATTCCATATTGTTTTACACCAAGCATAGATTTCAACAACGATTGTAGCAACCACCTCAATTTTCTTTCTAGTATAGCATGAGGGCATGCTAATTATCCAGTTTGGGGAAGAGTTGCTATGAATGATGGATGTTTTCTCCTTTCTTCCTCATTTAAGGCATACAATTTCATTTTTATACAGTGTAAATTGATTTTTTTTATATATTTAAAACTATGAACTAGATTTTTTAATAACAAAGTGGTATCATTAAAATACACAAACCTAGCAAATTTAAAGCTGAACCAGTTTGTAAAATTGAAAAAATCATGCACTATCACCTACAACCATTTTTTTGATATCTTGAAATCTTTTCAATGGATTTCTCTGATTTTCAGAGTGGAGAAGCATTAATATAATACAAATCTTCCTGCAAAATTTCAGCAAATTTACTTTGTAATTTTTTCGAAAATGATTAATGAAGTTTGTGGTTACTTGTATCATATTTTGCTACAAATTCATATAAATATTTTTGAAAGTCAATGTGCCAATTGTTAAAACTTTACCAACATTGATACAATTGAATAACTGTTGTTTTAAAGAAGCCTTTGGGGAAGAAGTTTTTTTTTTCGCATCAATATCATGAGTTGCGGTGAAAATTTTGATTATTTTATTACAACATGATTAATACAGAGGCATTGGGTTACATGAGGACATGCAACATGTTTAATTTGGGAGTATGTTGGACCACTAAATTTTCATTATTATTACCAATTTTTAACGTCTATTTCATCCATTTATACAATCCTTTATCACATTATTTATCATATAATTCCATTTTATAATTATTTGTGCTCTTATGGATCAATAATACTTGTTCTCCTTTAATTTTAATAAATTGATAATTATTATGCATGATTTTGTCAAATATGGTTTATTAATCTGTTATAACATGACTCACGCTTTTAGCCTCCAAGATCTCTTCCAGATTGGAAATTCGATCTCCAACTATTCCAACTCAGAAATTCGCTCGGACAAAAAGTGACGGTTTTGCGTTGGATATTTCAGGGAAATGAAGATAAATCTTGAAAATCTGAGACACAGGTTTTGTGTAGAAAAAACCAATTCAGTTTTCTAATGAGAAATTTTCCAAAATTCGGTTTTGATTGAGAGAAACAGAAGATTCTCTGAAGACGATTTTCTCAGATTTTCTATTGTAGCTTTTTTCCAAATTCTTCCAATTGCAATGCCAGATTCGACTTATATGAGCTTAATCATGATGGAAAGATATTTTAGATATGATATTTCTGATCAATTTGTTGTAGAAAATATACAATTGTAATGGTAAATCATTTTGTAATCAAGTTAGTTGTAATTTCCCTTTGCTCTATGTATATTTAAATAGAGATCAAAGAGGGGGGAAAGGAACAATTGTTGAATTGAGATGAACAATTGTTGAATATGAGATGAATAATTGTTGTATTTCAGGCAAAGATAAGAGATTCATTCAGATGTAATTGTTTCTCTCATATATTTTAATGAAAGAATCTATCCATTGAGTTCTACATATGTTACTTGTAATCTAATCTGAATTACTTCTCAAGGAAGAACTGAGTCTTGGGTAGTTGGGCCTGCTACCTTGGATGATGTGCTACCTTCAAAATATAAAGCAGTTTAGTTGCGTGCTTGTTTATTTGAATTTCAATTTTTTTTCTTTAAAGTAAATTTCCTTTTTTAAAATTAATTTGTTGGTTGCTGCATTTTCCATATTTTTTACTTCTCACAATTTATAGATTTCATTTAATTTGCTACTCTAGATTAACATTTGAATTATGTTGGGTGCAATAGCTTAAATTTACAATTCAACAATGTGTGATTTAATTTAGTATTGCTTCAAGTCATGTGATTAGCATAATTATTTTCCTGTCATTTACTTTCTGTTTTTGATATTTAGTATTTTTTTTCAAGCCTTACATTTTACTTATTTTCGAATGAACTTGATAGTGTAGAACATAATCATATAGAACCAATGTTAGCTGTTGGTATTTTCTTGCATATATTTTGTCGATTTCCTTGAAACAAAAATACGTTCCTTGGTTGATAATTAATGTCTAGGTTATTATTTGTTTTATATATTAAGCAATTAATTTTACCCAACATCATCCATGCTAGCTTGTATTATTACTCATAAGTTTTAAAAATTTCATTGATAGGGTCTTGCATATCATTCACCTAGATTCCATGTTGTTTTCATAGTTAGATTCATGAAATTTATGGAAAAACCCATGTAACAAGCTTATCCTAAGTCTAAACCTGCCATGAGTCTTGTCATATCAGTCAAATCCATTCCATATCATTTAGTGTTCACACCCATGCCTTCAAATCAAAAAATGAGCCACTTGTCTGTTTTTTCACCATTTCGTAGCGAATAAAATGGTAGAACAACGGATTTCACTACGAAATTACTGGACAATTTCGTAATAGATATGTCAAAATTTTAACTGTTTTTGCTATGAAACTGTGTTTTTCTGCAGAAAAGATAGAGCGTTGTGAGGTATCAAGTTTTCAATGGCCAAGGGGAAAGGTGAGATCAACAAATTAGTTACCATGATCACTAAGCATGCAAGACCGTGATTTCACTCATCATTTCTTTTTGTGGTCACATGTGTCATCATTTTCCCTCAATATGTCGAATTGCATTTTAAATTTTGTCCCTAAGCTTCTCTCTGTCATTCATTGTTCGAAATATTTCATGTAAGCATCCGAGTGTCATCCTTAAAGAGATGATTCACAACGTAAACAACTTGTTGTATAGGTTTGTTCATCTGTAGGTGTCACAACTAAGAAGCACCGAAGACATAAAGGAGCAATGGCAATGAAGAAGAAAGTGAATAAATGAGGTTACTGTGTGAGATACGAGCCTATGGATTTGAAACTATTGAAAGAAGATCCCAGTTTCATGGATGCCTTCAGGAATGTTGGTTGTCTACAGTTCTATCAGAAGTTGCAGGGTTTTCATGCTCATATATCCAAAGAATTCATAACCAATTTCATAGGGACAACCTCAAATATTGGGGTATTGAATTTCACAGTATCACCTGATACTATCTCTTAAGCTACATAAATACCCATAGGAGGTGAGGAATGGTTAAAAGGTACAAAATTCAAAATGCAAAGCTGTGAAGAATTTGTCAAATAGGAGCACATAGGAGCTAACATGGCAAGTGGAATCCCTAGGAGTTATATGAAAGAAAATTATTCAAAGCTGTTGTTTGTGGTCCATAAGTATTTTACCTACGAGGGGAGGTTTCACATGGTCTAATTATATCACTTTGAGCTCCTTTTTCATTTCATTGGCAAGAAACCACTTGATTTTCCTTTATTTTTATTTAGAATTTTGGGGAAGATGTCAGATAAGGTCCAAACCAAGGTTGAGGGTAGTGAAACATCAGTTTTTCACCATGGCCTGATCAAATTATTAGTGCTGGAGGAATTTAAAAAGTTAAACAGAGATTGGGCATCTTTTCTCTTCCTGAGTGGATATGAAGAAAATCCAGGGACACATAAAAAGATTTCAAAGCCAAATATCACTTCATCTCTAGCTGTGATAGAATTAATTAATGAATAAGGAGGACATCCTAATGTGGAACCAATGGATATTGAAGTTGAACCTATGCAGAGAATGATATCGCACAGCCATCATCTGCAAGGCAAAAATAGAAAATTAGTAAACATCGTAGCAGGAGGATAAAAAAGAGCCAAACCCTTGCCAAAGTAAATCTTGAAGACATCCTCCAAGAAATATACATTGAAGAATATGAAATTTTCCAGGCAGAAGACATTGAAGGGGATAGAAGGAAGAAGAAAGGTAAATCTATCAAAAAATTGGATTTTGCAGGAGAAAATGCTAGTTTTATTTTGTAGCCAAGGAAGCCAATGACCATGTCACAAATTGCAAAGGGTGCCATGGAGATCAAGAGAGAAGAAAATATTAATGAAGGCAAGCAGCTAGAGAACATTATAGACCTATCTCCAGTAGAAAAAGAGGTCTTTGCACAAAGGAAAGGAAAGGAAAAATTTGAGGAAAAGACTAAAGTACAAATATTACAGGAGAAATTAAGAGAGGCCAGGGAAGAAGTAATTGAAGTCAAATTGGAATTAAAATAGGCCAAGGTAGAAAGACAACTAATGGCAGACTTTGAAAAATAAATGAAGGATCAACTAGAAAAATATGACAAAGCTCTGTTAAATGCCAAGAATATGCTGAAGAGAAGTCTTCTTCTGAGGAAAGTGGTGATGAACACTAGGAAGAGAAATATGTGGTTGCAGTCTGAGAGAAAAAATCTCAAAGGGTGGGTTAAAGAGTTGGAAGACCAAATTGATATGATCCAAGAAGAACTGAGGAAAACAGGGCTGAATATTAGAATGGTAAATGAACTTGAAGAGGTACAATCTGCTGTTGCTAAATATGAAATACCCAAAGTCTGAGGGGTTGGTCTAAAATATTTTTGATTAAGTTTACAACTTGCAGGAAGCATAAATTTTGGTTTAGAAACTGAATTTTTGAAGAAAAGTGACAAATCCACATTTTCAGCCAAGTTAGGCAGTTTTGTAGCGAAGTCCAGGCTTGAGGGCTAGAATTCGCTACGAAATTCCTATAGGATGTTTTGTACTTAAAAAACTAGTTTTGATGGAGATATAAGGAGGGAAAGTGATGGTATTTAGCTCATATGACCCGGAAAACATATCTTGATCAAAAGAGAAGGAAAAAAATGAGGTTGAATGGCAGAAGTAAACATGCTACTAAATTTCGCTACGAAACTGCCTAAGGTCACTCTGTTTTCACAGCGAAGTGGTTTTAATGGGTTTTGAAGGTTTGAAAAGTGTGTTGAAAAAAAATCAGCCACTTGGAGACATCCAAGCTGACAATGATCCATCCCAACATAGTCTCACTACTCGACAAGAGTGTCACTTATCCAGCTTAGCATGAAGACAAATATTAAAGTGGTGTTTATCTTTTCCTAAAAAATAGGACTAGTGTTTCCTAAATCTGGGGGGTACATTAATGTCTTAGTGATGTTGAATGAAACTCGAGCATATGATCCTTATCAATGTAATCATCCCACTACTGAAGAAGTGAATGTAATAAATGTAAATCAGAGTCCTATTAGAAGTGTAAGTCTTTAGATATTAGGTGTTTTTTTTAGTTCCAAAAGTGTAGTTTTAAGTTATGATAGGTGTCAAAGTTATGGTTCGATGATCTAGCCAGTTGGGCAGATCCTATGTATGCAATTTTTTTTAATTTAAATACAAGAAATCGAATCATAAAAGGTTGGAGAATGTTACTTTTAGACTACTATTATTGTAAATCTTGGAATATCAGTAATATACAATGATGTTGTCTTCTGCTTAACCTGAGATTCTTTGACTGCTGCAATGAGTTTATGCCTTATGTTTTATTAATATCGTTTCTAAATTTCTTGATGTTAAATCACTTAAAATTCATGCCCTCATGCTCTGACTTACTTTTGACATTAATTTTTTGAAATTTCATGTGTGTTAGTATTATATTTTTCCCATGAAACAGTAGAAGCCTAAACTTCCATAAGACGAATTATTTGTCACTAAATACTTTCATACTGACTCCATGAGCCCAATGATAATAAAATCTATCCCATTTTTCACCTGCAATCAAATACACTAAGACACTTATCATAGAGTTAGCCATATGATTTGAAACCCAATTCAGCAAATCATTAGTTAAATTGAGAGAGCCCTCTTAGGCTGAAGAGGCTAATCCTTAGTGAAAAGCTGGTTTGAAAGAGTTACTCTAAGTTGTTTGGTGGAGCAACCCATCAATACCAATTAGAGATAACAATTTGGTGTGTCTACCAGGAGTCTGAAGACATATTTCTCGAAGTTTGTGCCCAACAGTGAAGCTGAACTCTTGGAGGTAGCAGGAGCTCAGAACATTTCGAGGCTGCAGAAACTACCTTGGTGACTAAACTAAAAATATTCATGCTCAAAGGTGGCTTCGAGAAAAATGTACACAAAGAGCAATCCAGATCTTAACCCACCTACAATTGTGGATAATCCAGAGAGGATTCTCAGAGGCATTGGAACAAACTCTTCAAAATCAGGTATTCCATCACATTCAAGAGCTTTTTCCTCTGAAATTATTCGAAGTCCTGAAGATAAGCAATTTGATGATAAAATTGAAGAAGTATTGTTTAGGTCTAAGACTGAAAATGAACTGAATGATATAATACTAGACCCACAAATATTACGTATTGACACATCATCCCTAATATCTAAAGAAGAAAAAGAAGAATTCTGGAAAACAGTCATATCATAACTGTTGTTAAAGAGGGAATATTTTGAAAATTTAAAAGAATTATATCAATTTGAGTTCCCGTTGAAAATAAAATCTGGTATACCTCTGCCTTAGTAGAGTTAATTCATATCCAGACTTCAGATACCATCTACGCCACCTCCTAACATCTCATCTTCACCTACTATTTTCCCCAAAAATCAGAAATTAATCTCATTTGTTGTCCTTCCACATACAACAGTTCATGTCATCATGGATGGATTTGTCCCTCCTCCTCCTCTTGTTGGACCTGCAAGGTATGCTCCACTTGTCCTCCCTATTGTTCTTCATGACCTCCAAAATGGATACTCAACTAGAATAAAAACCTTTTGGAGTGAAGATGACATATCAGCCGAGGAACATGTGGACCAATTTAATGATTTCATTCATAGAGAGGAGGTAGACCATGAAGATGTAAAAATGAGATTTTTTTCCCAGAGTTTCACTGGTGAAGTAAGAAAATGGTTTAAGGCCCTAGCTCCAACAAGTTTGCATAATTGGGAGTAGCTAGAAGATAGTTTTTTGACCAAGTGGGGGAGTAAGGTGAATCCAGTGCAAGCCCTGAAAGAATACAAAAATTTGAAAAGAGCCTTAGATGAATTTGTCCAGTGACTTCTCTAAGAGGTTTAACAAAGTCTATAACTCCATACCTGCTCATATAAAACCTCCTCCAGGAGCTGCTCAATTACACTATGCAGAGGCATTTGATTATGAATTTTCCATCTTACTTAGGGAAAGAGAGTCTAATTCTCTAGCAGAAATGCAAAATGATGCAGTAAAAGTGGAAGTAAACATGACAACTTCCAACAGTTCTAAAATTGTCAAAACAAAATTGAAAGAAGAAGAAAAACCTTCATCCTCAGATGCTAAATTTGATTCTATGTTGAATACTATGGAAAACTCATGGATATAATTGTTCTTAGAGCCACTCCCTTACCTCCTGCACAGAAATATCCACAGATCAAAAATCCACAATTTAGGAGGCCTCAAAATCAACAAAGACAAAGAGAAAACAGAAATCAACCTGACCCACAAGTAAGGCCTCCCTTTCAACAAATTTTGCTTAATGAAGAGGAAGCTCAGCCTGCATTTCAAGAGGATATTATCCACTGTCTAGATGAAGATATGTCTGGGATGTTTCTAACTAAGGAAGAGCATGATGGGTGTGGTCATGATTTGAAAAAAGATGAGGGACAATCTGATTACCTAAAGGGTTATCAACATGCCATATTTGAAATGAAGAAGCAATACAATTTAAGAAACATAAATGTTCCCATCACCACAAACAAATCTTAGCCAAAGAAGGATGTTCCTAAAACAACTGAGCCAAAGAAGGACCCACTACCTTCACCTCCTGCCAAAGAAGTTGAAAAAGCCACATCTACTTTCAGTCTAGAGAATGAGATCTCTAAAATTAAGATTCCTGTCCCCTTTGGAGAAATTATCAAGTTCAATTAATACAGAATACAAATTGTCAAGATGTTGAATTCTAAACCAGGACCTTCAGACATCCTAAATCTGCAAGAAGATCATCTTACCATTTTCCTAGGACTAAGGGTAGAAGATGAACAAAATGAAGAGGTCCATCCCTTTTATGTTAATCTAAATATTCATGAAATGACTTTGCACAATGCCATGTTGTACTCATGGGCTTCCCACAACCTTATTCATAAATTAATCATGGAGAGGATGGGTTTGGAAATCACTAGACCCTATGAGGACATGTTTTCTTTTGACTCCAAGAGAGTTCATTGCATAGGTCTTATCCAAGATGTTGTGGTTGGTTTATCACAAGTGCCCGCTAAAACAATGGTTATGGAAATAGTAGTAGCTGGAATTCCTCCAAAGTTTGGTATGCTCTTATCTAGATCTTATGTTGCTAAAATCAAAGATACTATGTAGATGGATATGACATATGCTATCATTCCCATTTTTGGTGAGAAAAGAAGGTTGTATAGGAAAATTAGGATGGCCTACATGGTAAGAAATAAAGATAAGCCTCAAAATTTTCCAATCTACACTGTTGAAACAGAATCAGGATCATCAATTTTATTCAATGAACTAACTGATGAAGTAGAAATTGAAGGAAAAACATAAAATCAGGAAGGTGTTGAGGAAAAAGGAGAGGGTTGGTGGCTTTTTCACTTTGATGGATCTGCTGGAAGAGAGGGGGCTAGATTAGTCATATGGATCACTACTCCTGATGATGAAAGTAAGTTTACTCTTTTAAACTTAACTTTGATTGCACCAACAATATGGCAGAATATGAATCATTATTTTTGGGTATAAAATTTTTGAAGAAATTAGGTGCCAAGAAGATATCGGTGTGTGGTGATTCAAAGTTACTGCTCAACCAAGTTAAAGGATCATACCAAACCAAGGATGTAATAATGAGGGCTTACAAAAATCTGATCATGGATATGCTTGAAAATTTTCAATAATATGCCTTCATTGTGAAAACTTGAGACCATAATTCAATGGTTGATTCTCTAGCTGTCTCTACAAGTTTATTTGTCATCCCTACACATTCTACTAAGAATTTTGAGGTTGAGGTCTGACATAAGCCTGCAATTTCTGATAATATCATTCATTGGAAATTGTTTGAGGATGATCAACAAGTCTGAAATTTCCTAGAATTAAAGGAGGAGTTTGAAGACATACAAGTGGATCAGAAAAATATGTTCGCTGAAACCAAGGTCAATTTTGATGTCTTGCAGCTGAAAAACAATTTTATACCGAAGGGCCTTATTCCTCTTGAATTTTTTTGATCAAAATGATGTTTTTACATCTCCTAGAATGTAGGCTGATGATGAGGAGGTAGAAACTTGCAATCTTGGTACAACAAAAGTGCCTAAAATGGTCAAACTTTCTACGTTTCTTTCTATGGAGATGAGACAGAAGTACGTGGACTTGATGAAGAAATATATTGATGTTTTTGCATGGATCAATGCTGATATGAAAAGGTATGATCCTAGCATTATACAACATATTATTCCTATCAAAGAGAATGAGAAACCTTTCAAACATAAATTGAGAAGAATTAATCATTTGCTCATGCCTTTGATTGAGAAAGAAATCAAAATTTTGATGCTAAGATCATTGTTCTTATAAGGTTTTCAAAACAGATTTCTAATTTGGTACCTGTCAGAAAAAAGAGTGGTGAGATTAGAATTTGTATTGATTTTAGAAATCTGAAGAAGGTTTCTTTGAAGGAAAACTATCCTCTTCCCAAGATGGATTGGATTTTGCAGAATATTTTTGGCTCTCAAAGAATGTCCATCCTGGATGGATTTTCAGGTTACAACCAGATATTGGTACATCTAGAAGATCAAGAGAAGACTGCCTTTACCACGCCATGGGGAACATTCATGTACGCCAAGATTCCTTTTGGTTTTATGAATGCAGGAGCAAATTTTCAAAGAGAAATAGATATTTTGCTTTTCTGAGGAGAAAGACAAATCATTTGTGGTCTATTTGGATGACATAACTGTGTTTTGAAGAAAGGAGGAGGATCACTTGAAACATTTGGAGAAAATTCTGCAGAAATGAAAAAGTTCGGTATCTCTCTTAATCCCACTAAAAGGAAAATTGCTTGGACATATCATATCTAAGGATGGGATAAAGATTGATCCTAATGGAGTCAGTGCAATTTAGAAGATAGACCTGCCAAGGAATAAGAAGGAGATTCAGTCTTTTCTTGGAAATGTAAATTTTGTTAGAAGGTTCATCCCGAACTTTGTTGAGATTGTCAAAGACATTACCAAGATGTTAAAGAAAGGAGCTGATATTAAGTGGACCGTTGAAGCTAAGAAATCATTTGAAGAGATATAGAAATCTCTCACTCAAGCCCCGGTGCTTATTAGTCCAAATTTCTCAAGTGAATTTTTTGTTTTTACATTTGCCTCTGAAAATACCATTGCTAGAGTTTTATTGTAGAAAGGAAAACAAGGTAATGGACAACCTATTTCATTTTTTAGCAGGACTCTTGGCAACTCTGAGTTGAAGTATAATATTTTGGAAAAATAGGCATATGCTTTGGTCAAAGCTCTTAAAGACTTCATAATTTATATTTTAAATTCTCATGTCATTGCATTTGTACCTAACACTGTGGTTAAAGATATTTTGACTCAAGCTGATCCTGATGGGAAAAGAGGGAAATGGATAGCTAATTTTCTGGAGTATGACATAGAAATTAAGCCTACAAAGTTGTTAAAGGGAAAAGGATTAGAAAAACTAATGGCACAATCCAACTTTGAATGTCTTGACATGAAATTCATTGCAGAAATGTTAGAGCTGATAGAAGAAGAAGAAGAGTTGGTAATTGTTGAAGAGAAATTCATCTTTTATGAATGGTACAAAGATGTAATCTTTGTCCTACATCATCACAAAGCTCCTCCAATGTTTACCAATTCTAAATCAAGGTTTGTAAAGCTTAAATAATTAAGATATTGTATTGTGAATAAGAATATATATTGGGAAGATACTAGTGGGATTCTTTTGAATTGTTTGCTGGAAGATGAAGCTGAAAAGGTCATTGAAGATTTACATAAGGGAGATTGTGCAGGACACCATTACTGGAAATCCACAACCAACAAAATACTTAGAGCATGCTACTATTGGCCTATATGTTTAAGGATTCCTACAAAAAGATCGCTGCATGCCATGAATGCCAAATTTTTGATGGTAAGAAGAAGCTAATTCCTTTACCTTTGATGCCAATATATGTTGAAGAACCTTTCCAACAATGGGAGTTGGATTTAATTGGAGAAATACACCCAACATCTTCAGGGAAACATCACTGGATTTTGACAGCCACCGATTATTTCACTAAATGGATTGAAGCAACCCCAACAAGGAAGGCCACTAATTCAGACATCATTCAATTCTTGGAGAACAATATTTTGTCCAGGTTTGGTTTTCCTATGAAGATTATTATTGATAATGCACAAGATTTTAAATCCAAAAAATTAATTAGCTTTTGTCATCAATATCATATTACACCTGGAAATTCAACAACCTATTACCCCTAAGGTAATGGCCTGTTACACTTAAAATGTCACTATGACATTTTACTGTCTATATGGGTTCATCATTACTCATACAATAATCCCTTAGAAGTCTACAAACATCAAGTTCCTAAAACCAAGCCTTGAAATTGAGAGAAAAGCCTATAAAAGTCATAAAAATACTTGTACCGCACTTTCTCTTAGTATTACCTACGGTGCCACATCTGTTTGCTCTAGAACGTGTGGAACTGGCCACACTTTTTCTTCATTGAAAGTGCAGACTGCTGTAAAAGGTAAAGTGAAGGCGGAAGTAAAATTTGGAAGCCCAGCTGGTTGAATCTGGAAGCTTCTGGAAGCAATTATTCAATGGAAAGTTCGCTCCTTTCATGTACATTCATCCCTCCATTAAAGGAGCCTACCCATTGGTATGTGGAACTTAATCCCTTGAAAGAGGATTCTATCCCCTCTTATTTGGAGCTACAACCTCTTCTCTTTTGCTATAAATTGAGGCCATAGTTCAGCCTCAAGGGGAGTTAGGCTTTGAGATTTTTTTGAGGAGAATTAATGGAAAAAATCAAACTCTCTTAATTGACTACCATATGGGAATGATTACACACTCACGTGTATGTTAGTCGAGAGAGTGAAAAGGCTTGTCAAAGTAGAGGAAACGCTTGTTCCGGACCCCAAAAGGACCTGTACAACATCAAGGCGAACACGGTTGTAAGGCTCCTTCTTTCATCAAAGATAATACAAATGGATCCTATTTTCTCAATGAGTTGTTTATTTAAATGGCTTATTTCTTGAATTCCTTGATCGTCAAGATAGGTTTATGGTTTATGAATTAATCTATATTATGCAGGTGCTTCTGATTCTTTCATGTTTTTGATTGTAGATCCCAAAAGGAAACGTATTCAAAGCAATATGAAAGAAGACTATGATCAACGCTAGACTACAGGTAAGTCCTAAATCCTTCATTATAGATAATTCTAGATCAAATATAATCTAGAGAAAGTAGTTTACATCTGTCTATTTGTTGCTAGTTATCGTAGGATACTAGGGAGATCTGTCTTGTCCGCAAGAACGATTTATCCATCCAAGATGGCCTTGCAGAGTTATCCAATAAAAGTATAGTGAGGATCATAAAAAAGGTGATGCAATAAAATAGGATATCATGGCATATAAAGTTGAAGTTTTCTCTTTGGGCTCATAGAGTTTGCACGAAGCGATCCATTGGTACATCTCCTTATGAATTAGTGTATTGAGCTGAATCTATTTTTCCAAATTATTTGCGAGTTTCAGTAATGAAGCTGCTTCAAGGACTTGAAGAGGAGCTAAATGCTATAAACCAGCTTATAAATTTGCAAGAAAAAAGAGAATAGGTATATGAAAACCATCAGAAATCACAAAACAACATGAAGAAAACATTTGACATAAAACTTAAAGAAGAAAATTTCCAGCTTCAAGATGTAGTTTTGAAATGGGAAGCCAAAATTGAAGAAAAGGGGAAGCATGGAAAGTTTGAGAATATCCTAAAGGGACCATTTGTGATAGATGCATATCATGGCAACAACACTTATCTGCTTTAGGAAATGGATGGGCGCCTGTGTGCAGGAGGACCTTTCAATGGCAGGTTTCTGAGACACTACTCCTCCTAAGTCCTTTTGCTGAATTTCACTCCATTGTATATATTTTGTTTTCCGTTATGATTTTTTGCTAATAAAGATAAGCTCATCATCAAGCTTGAGCCTGAGGATAAGGCCATAAGAGCTTGAGGAATTCTTTGTAAATTTCAAAAGTTTTTGTTTTCATTAAAAGAAGACACTAAAACTACATGTTCTTTATTGTACCACAGGGGCACACCATACCTATTGGAGCCAATTTTATCACTCATAAGTTTTAAAAATTTCATTGATAGGATCTTGCATATCATTCACCTAGATTCAATGTTGTTTTCATAGTTAGATTCATGAAATTTATGAAAAAACACATGTAGCAAGCTTATCCTAAGTCTAAACCCACCATGAGCCTTGTCATATCAGTCAAATCCATTCCACATCATTTAGTTTTCACACCCATGCCTTCAAATAAAAAAATGAGCCACTTGTCTGGTTTTTCACCATTTCGTAGCAAATACAATGGTAGAAGAACGAATTTCGCTACGAAATTCCCTGACAATTCTGTAGCAGATATGTCAGAATTTTAACTGTTTTCACTATGAAACTGTGTTTTTCTGCAGAAAAGACAGAGCGGTGTGAGGTGTCAAATTTTTTATGGCAAAGGGTAAAGGTGAGGTCAGCAAATTAGTTACCATGATCACCAAGCATGCAAGACTGTGATTCCACTCGTCATTTCTTTTTGTGGTCACATGTGTCATCATTTTCCCTCAATATGTTGAATTTCATTTTTAAATTTTTCCCCTAAGCTTCTCTCTATCATTCATTGTTCGAAATATTTCATGTAAGCATCAGAGTGTCATCCTTGAAGAGCTGATCTACAATGTAAACAACTTTATGTCTAGGTTTTTTCATCTGTAGGTGTCACAGCTAAGAAACATCGAAGGTATAAAAGAGAAATTGCAACGAAGAAGAAAGTGAATAAAGGATGTTACTGTGTGAGATATGAGCCTATGGATTTGAAAATATTGAATGAAGATCCCAGTTTCATGGATGCCTTCAGGAATGTTGGCTGTCTATAGTTATGTCAGAAGCTGTAGGGTTTTCATGCTCAGATATCCAAATACTTCATAGAAAATTTCACAGGGATAACCTCAAAGGTTGGGGTATTGAATTTCACAGTATCACTTGATACTATCTTTCAAGCTATAGAAATACCCAGAGGAGGTGAGTAATGGTTCAAAGGTACAAAATTCAAAATGCAGAGCTGTGAAGAATTTTTCAAACAGAAGCACATAGGAGCTGACATGGAAAGTGGAATCCCCAGGAGTTATATGAAAGAAAATTATTCAAAGCTGTTGTTTGTGGTCCAAAAGTATTTTACCTTCAAGGGGAAGTTTCACATGGTCTACATATATCACTTCAGGCTTCTTTTGCATTTCATTTGTAAGAAACCACTTGATTTTCCTTTCTTTTTATTTATAAGTTTGGGGAAGATGTCCGATAAGGTCCAAGCCAAGACCGAGGGTAGTGAAACATCAATTTTTCACCATGGCCTGTTCAAATTATTAGTGTTGGAGGAATTACAATAGTTAAAAAAGTATTGGGCATCTTTTCTCTTCCTGAGTGGATATGAAGTAGATTCAGTGACACCTAAAAAGATTTCAAAGCCAAAGATCACTTCATATCCAACTGTGATAGAAGAAATTAATGAAGAAGGAGGACAACCTACTGTGGAACCAATGGATATTGAAGTTGAACCTATGCCAAATACTGATATCCCACAACCATCACTTGTAAGGCAAAAACATAAAATTAGTAAACATAGTAGCAAGAGGATAACCAGGAGACAAAAACTTGCCAAAGGAAATATTCAAGACATCCTCCAAGCAATGGACATTGAATAATCTCCAATTTTCTAGGCAAAAGACATTGAAGGGTATAGAAGGAAGAAGAAGAAAGGTAAGTCTGTCAAAAAAATGGATTTTGTAGGAGAAGATGCTGGTTTCATTTTCCAGTCAAGGAAACCAATGACCATGTCACAAATTTCAAAGGGTGCCATGTAGAGCAAGAGAGAAGAAAAGATTAATGAAGGCAAGTAGCTAGAGAACATTATAGACCTATCTCCAGCAGCAGAATAGGTCTTTGCACAAAGGAAAGGAAAGGAAAAATTTGAGGAAAAGACTGAAGTAAAAATATTATAGGAGAAATTAAGAGAGGCTAGGGAAGAAGTAATTGAAGTCAAATTGGAATTAAAAGAGGCCAAGGTAGAAATACATATAATGGCAGACTTTGAAAAATAAATGAAGGATCAACTGGAAAAATGTGACAAAACTCTGTCAAATTCCAAGAAGATACTGAAGAGAAGTATTCTTCTGAGGAAAGTGGTGAAGAAAACTAGGAAGAGAAATATGTGGTTGTAGTCTGAGAGAAAAAAGCTCAAAGGGAAGGTTAAATATTTTGAAGACCAAATTGATATGATCCAAGAAGAACTAAGGAAAAGAGGGCTAAAGATTAGACTGGTAAATGAACCTGAAGAGGTACAACCTGTTGTTGCCAAAGATGAAATACCCAAAGTCTGAGGGGTTGGTCTAAAATATTTTTGATTAAGTTTACAACTTGCAGGAAACATAAATTTTGGTTTAGAAATTGAATTTTTGAAGAAAAGTGACAAATCCACATTTTCAACCAAGTTAGGCAGTTTTGTAGCGAAGTCTAGGCTTGAGGGCCGGAATTCGCTACGAAATTCCTGTAGGATTTTTTTTTACTTAAAAAACCAATTTTGATGGAGATATAACGAGGGAAAGTGATGGTATTTAGCTCACATTAACTAAGAAACATATCTTGATCAGTAGAGAAGGCAAAAAAGGAGGTTAAATGGTAGAAGTAAACATGCTACTAAATTTTGCTACAAAACATCCTAAGGTCACTCTGTTTTTGCAGCGAAGTGTTTTTAATGGGTTTTGAAGGTTTGAAAAGCATGTTTAAGAAAAAATAGCTACCTGGAGACATATAAGCTAACAGTGGGCCATCCCAACATGGATTCACTACTCGATAGGAGTGTTACTTATCCAACTCAGCAGGAAGACAGAGATTAAAGTGGTGTTTATCTTTTCCTAAAAAACAGGACTATTGTTTCCTAAATCTAGGGGGTACATTAATGTCTTAGTGATGGTGAATGCCACTCGAGCATCTGATCCATATCAATGTAATTTTCCCACTACTGAAGAAGTGAATGTAATAAATGTAAAGCAGATTCCTATTAGAAGTGTAAGTATTTAGAGACTAGGTGTCCTTTTCAGTTCCAAAAATGTAGTTTTTAGTTATGATAGGTGTCAACGTGATGGTTCGATGATCTATCCAATTGGGCAGATCCTATGTAAGCAACAAAATTCTATTTAAAAACATGAAATCGAATCAGAAAGGGTTGGAGAATTTTACTTTGAGACTACTGTTATTGTAAATCTTGGAATATCAGTAATATACAATGATGTTGTCTTTTACTTAACCTAAGATTCTTTAACTGTTGCAATGATTTTATGCCTTATGTTTCTTAATATCTTTTCTCAATGTATTGATGTTAAATCACTTAGAATTCATGCCCTCATGATTTGACTTCCTTTTGAAATTAAGTTATTGAAATTTCCTGTGTTAGTATTATCTTTTTCATTGAAACAATAGAAGCCTCAGCTTCCATAAGTAGAATTATTTGTCACTAAATACCTTCATACTGACTCCATGAGCCCAATGGTAGTAAAATATATCCCATTTTTCACCTGTAATCAAATACACTAAGATACTTATCACAAAGTTAGCCATATGATTTGAAACCTAATTCAGCAAATCATTAGTTAAATTGAGAGAGCCCTCTCAGGCTGAAGAGGCTAATCCTCAGTCAAAATCTAGTTTTAAAGAGTTATTCTAAGTTGTCTGGTGGAGAATCCCATCAATACCAATTTAGAGATAACAACTTGATTTTAGAAATCAATGAAATATCTACAATTTTGGAAGGGGAAGTATCCATGGGAGGCTAAAGTTTTAATTTGAAAGAGGAGCCACTACTCCTTGAGGTAAACTGCATATGAATATGAAGGATACCAGTGTTGAATGACCTCCATGCAAAAATATGAAATGGTGGCCACTTTTTTACCTTTTTGCTAAAGCTTCTCTTGTAGTGCTACATTCTCTACTTGTGCTTTCTGAAGCCGCTCCTTCAAAACTGACTCTCTGAGCCTCACATCAGATAGATCCTTCCCCAACTCATCTACTTTTCCTTCCGTGACCCCTATGTCATACACTCCTTTATATGTGGCAAGCTTCATCGAATGATGAGTGCATGCCCTCTCTTCCTTCAACTGATAAAACAAAGGAATTGTGAATTTTTGAGGAATTAATCTACCCCCCTCAATGCATGTGTAGTAAGAGCTAAGATTGGGTTAAGGGCTAGGGTTTGGCACTATTGCAACATCTTTGGGGATTGATTTTGGTGAGGTGGCCTCTTCTTTGTCATCCTTTTCTCCCTCTTTTTAATCAAGTTTTTCCTCTTGTGTCTTTCCCTCAGCTTCCTTGATCTCTTGCCCTTCTGTGTTTTAGGTCCCTATATTACTAGTGTAGTCCCTTATTATTATTATTTTTTTTTTGGTAGTTTAGACTAATCCTAATCTTTCCATTTTTTTCTCCTCCCATCCCACCCACGAGTTTTGAATCGTGACCTTGCATACAGAGTGCCTTAACATCACACCCTATCACTGACAGCTCTACACCACGTAGGCATAGTCCCTTATTATTGTTAGTGTAGCCCCCTTATTGTTATTTTTGTACCCCTGTAACCCCCATATTGTTATTATTGTGCCCTTACATTATTATTGTTAGGTAGGCTAGGATTATATTGTGACCCCATGGACTCCTATATATAGAAGGAGGTTTTTTCATTTGTATCATCCAAGAATTGTTCATTTATGTAACATAAAGGAGGTTGCCCCCTCTAAGTGGCTTATTTATTAGGCATTGATCTCTCTTTTCTTATATTTTTGGAGTTGGTTTCATAACATTTGGTATCAGAGCTAAGTTATATTTGGTATCAGAGAGATAATTCAGTTTCAATATCGAGCTACTCAAGCGTTGAGGACAACAATTTTTTGAAGGAGAGGGGCATGCTAGGTCCCTATATTACTAGTGTAGTCCCTTATTATTGTTAGTGTATCCCCCTTATTGTTATTTTTGTACCCATGTAACCCCCATATTGTTATTATTGTGCCCTTACATTATTATTGTTAGGTCGGCTAGGATTATATTGTGACCCCATGGACTCCTATATATAGAAGGAGGTTTTGTCATTTGTATCATTCAATAATTTTTCATTTATGTAATGTAAATGAGGTTTCCCCCTCGAAGTGGCTTACTTCTAAGGTGTTGATCTCTCTTTTCTTCTATTTTTGGAGCTGGTTTCATAACACTGTGGCTATCTTTTCCTCTTCAACCAAGGAATTTTTCTCCAAATCTATGCTTACTAGAGTTTCCTGTAGAAAAAACAGAGTTTCCTGTAGAAAAATCTATTTTTCTTGCTGAAGACCCTCTTCTCCTTGTTTTTCACTCTTTTCAATCCTTGGATGGTCTGTGGAGGTTGCATGAGGTGTATGGGCTTCCAATCTAGTTGAATGTCTCATGATATATGTTACAGGGGTCCTTATGGGTGAAGTGACTTCTTTCACCCTTCCTTCCTCTAATATGATTTATTCCTCCTTCTTTGGTGATTCTTGAATGGTGATGGGGCTCTTGGTGGGAGTTTCTAGTTTTCCTAGTCTCACCCTTTGAATCTTCCTAGTTCTGAAGTACATAGGTGTTTGCCTCTTTCTTTTTGTTTTGACAGGCATGCTCAAAGTAGTTAGGGTGGAAACTACCTCTTGATATGTGATGTCAGGTGACATGCTTGTGTCTTGAGGGGAGGTTTCATGGCCTAATATAGGGTCCACATCTTATTTTTCCTTAATCTTTCCTTCCTCCTTTCCCTCAACTTCTTCTCGCTCTCTTTCTGTTGTCTCTATGTTTTCTGTCTCAATTTCCATCTTTTCCTTTCCTTCTCTATTTTTTTCCTCTTTCTCGTCTTCTTCTTCCGCCTCTTCTACCTCCTCTTATACTTCCTCTTCTACTTCTTATTATCTAGGGCTAGAATTAGAGGTTTTCCATGTTTGGGTAGCTATAAATGCTTCCCTATCCATATCTATGAAAGAAGACCAGGATACAGGTAGGTTTAACCTTCTCAAATCAATATTTACAATTAGTTTTATTAGGCAATGATGGGCCAAGTGCTGATATTTCCTTTGCCTCACTCTATGGATCATGTCAGCGATGGAGTTTAGGAGGAAGTGAGGGACACTTAATCTCTGTTCAAGTGGAATCTCTCCTTGGAACCTAAGTTCATTTAACAATCTGAAATGATACCCATAGACCACACTCAATATTCCTTCACAAGAGATGAATTTCATGATGTGGAAGGAAAATTCATTCAAGGGGTATGGAAGTCTCTCTCTCCTTACTCCATTTTTATCTTCAATATACTCCTCTCTTGGTAGAAATAAATTCTTTTTGGCTGTTGTGCTAGGAATTCTTTCCTTAACCCATTTGACTCCTAAGGGAAAGGTGGTAACTCTGCTTATAATTTTAGGAGATAGTGTGATGGATAGGCCTCTAATCATAATGGTGGCTCTCTCTTTTGAATGTGATTGTAAAGCCAATACAAATTCTTTATATATTTCATCATCAGAACCTTTCAATAGCTCAAAGAACCCTAGCCATTGGTGATTTCAGAATATTTCCATAACTTGAGGGTGCTGCCTAATTCTCTTAATGTCAGTAGGCTCCGTTCTGTTGAATACCCCTCCCATTTTAATGTTGTGAGATGAAGGTGGTGAGAGGTTTTTATAGGTATGTATTGGAGATGAAGGCCTTGAAGTAAAATTCAAGAAAATTTGTTTACCCTTTAACTGTCAAAATTACTTTTGATGAGTGTGAATTGTATGGAGAAATTTCAGTGATGGAGGATGACAATCCACCTACCTTGGTCCTCTACTATTCTGGTTTGATAGATGGAGGCTTTGGGAATCCAATTCACCCACATGTGACTCTGTGTTTCCCTCTAAACCTTTGTTGGTATGCTTCTGAAGTTTCTTGTAGAAAAAACGTTGTTTCTTGTAGAACGATGGTGCATGCAAGCCCAAACCTCGATGCTGCTCTTCTGATGGCTTCCACTGCTATCCTACTATTGCTGCTCTTTGAAATGCTCAACACAATGGTGAAATTGACACAAATATTACCTTTATTTGAATTTTAACCAAATTTGGAGCGTTGTGGTGACTTGTACTTAACACGAGTTTCCTCTTTGAGACCGTTGGCTCCCACTTCAGTTAATCATTGCTGACCTTGTGATCACTTCCCTTCGTACCCATCCACTCTTACTTTAATAGATTTGACTTGTCTAGGTGGCATGCAGTTTCACTTTTACTCCAGTTTCACTTTACGAAGGTGGCCAAGTTAAATGACCACCTTCTCACCTTTTAAATTTCTAATTTTTGACTTTCAACTATTTTTGCCATTATGAATGCACAACGAGAGGTGAGAGGCCATACTTGAGCTTACCTAGTGTTGGTGAGGTGCTTAAAGAGCTAGTGCAAGGAGATGGAGCTGGTGGTGGTAGCCTTAATCTTTTATTTTCCGTGTCTTCATTTTTTTTATTTTTTCTAAGTGAGCAGCTTTTTCTAAGTGAGCTGATTATCTTTTCTGAGTGAGCTGCTTACCCTTTTCTTGTTTTATTTCTTTTTCAGTTACTACATGGAGGGATTCATATGCCATGGATGGTGTTATTTTCCCTTTGGAGTCTGCTAGTGGTCTCCTGGAGTCATCTACATTAGATTTCCTTCATCTTTTGGCCTTGTTGTGCCACACATATATTTTCTATAGGAAACTTTATAATACCTGTAGCAGTTTGTTTCTTGCCTCTTCTTGCTTCAGTTTGTTCAGAAATGGAGGGATATGTTTTTTTGAGGCTATGGAGGAAGTCATGGAATGAATGGAGTGGAGGATAGGCAAGAGAAAGGGTTCCTATGCCAATTTTCCAATGATTTTGCTGCCAAAGGTGCAACATAAGTCTTAGATAGGGAAATCTTGTGCATGGAGTGAAATAGGGGTATGGGAATTGTAGGTATAAGAAAAAAATGAATTATCATACCCTAACTAAATTTTATAAGCCCTTAGGAATCCTTTTCTACATAAATGAGTTTCTTGTAGCATTTACAAGAGTTTCAAGTAGTGCTACAGGAATCTTGTGGCTACCTGATTTGCCTGTAGCAATTACAGTTTAGGGAAAAAAATGAAATTTTTGCCTATATTATGGGTGAAATGGATGATGGAGTAGCTTATGGAGTGTGCAAGTAGAGAAGAAGAAATAATTAAGATAAATCACTTCTCTGGATCCCAAAAATGATCTTCAATTGTTAACCTGCAAAACATAATAACACATAAATGCATAGGTATTTTTTTTTATTTTTTCTTTCTTTTTCTCTTTTTGGATTTTTTTTTAAGGCAAGTGGGCTTCCTTTGTAGATTTTTTCAACCTAGAGGCCTACCTTGGTCACCTCAGAGAGGTTTTCACCCACAGATATTTATTCTCTGTTTTTCTATTTTTTTCTTTTTCTTGCTCCAAGACTGCCTCATGGAGGTTTTCAACCCTGGAGTTGGTTTAGGGCGCCTCAGAGAGTTTTTCACCCATGCATCTTTATTTTTTTATTATTTTTTATGAGGCACTATAAACTATGGAGTTTCCCATGACGTACACCTCCCTATTTATGGATTTTATAGATTCTACCCTAGACAGGGGCTTCTTGTAAAATTTGAGCCTGTAACCATTGAAAAGTAGGGAAATTCCTTCCTCATCTATGGTTTTGATATGAACTGCACCATTATCATAACATTTTTCAACTTTGTAGGGTCCCAACCATCTTGTCTTTAGTTTTCCTTTGAAGTCCTTAAACCTTGAGTCATACAACAACACCTAATCTCCTTATTGAAGGTCCTTTCCTTAATGTTATTGTCATGCCAGACCTTCATTTGTAGTTGAATTTACTTTGTGTGAAGGAGTGCTTTCATCCTGAACTCATCTAATCCATTTAATTTCAACAAACTTTCTTTTTGGGCATTTGATATATCTAGGTCTAACTCAGCTTCCATCCTTAAGGTGTTGAATTCAAATTCAACTGAAAGCAGAGCTTTGTTGCCATAGACTAGGTCATAAGGAGTGAATCCTGTTGTTGTTTTCCAAGTAGTGTTGCAGGCCCAAGTAGCTTCTACCAATCTGTCTGCACAATCTTTCTTGCTGCTGCTCACAACCTTGGTGAGGATGCTCTCCAAGGCTATGTTAGTCACTTGCACTTGGCCATTTGCCCAAGGGTGGTAGGTAGTAGAAGTATTATGCTTTATCTTATGCATCCTCAGAATATTCTCAATGAGATGAGAAGTGAATTGTGCCCCCTGATCAATGACTACTTCTCTGGGGTACCCAAACTTGTAAAAAAAATTATCTCTAAGAAATTATGCTACTTTCTCCTTGGTTGCTACCTTCACAACTTTTGTTTCAGCCCACTTTGTTAGGTAGTCAGCGCAAACTATGATATACTTTTTCTGTCTAGATGGTGGATAAATAGGTCCAATGAAGTCCATGCCCCATTTGTCAAATGGCTCAAGGGCCACCTGAGGGTGCAAAGGAATCTCATCCCTTTGTGTAGGTTTTCCCATCCTTTGGCACTGGTCGCACCTGCTAGTGTATATTCTGGAATCTTGGTGAAGGGTAGGCCAATAATATTCTGCCTGCAATACTTTAAAGTTAGTCTTTGTTGCACCAAAGTGGCCTCGACAAGGGCTATCATGACATGTAGAGAGGATATAAAAAATTATTCCTCCCTCACACATCTTCTAATAATTTGGTCAAGGCCTAGCTTGAAAATATTTCCCCCAATCCATGTGAAAGGGGTGTTTTTTCTGATGATCTTGATTTTCTTCTTGAATGATAGATTAGGAGGGAAATTTCCAACAACCAAGTAGTTAGATATGTTAGAAAACCAGGGTGAGAGTGCTGATATAGAAAATATGTGTTCATCTGGAAGCTGGTCATACACCATTGCTTCTTCACCTGTAGATAGAGCTAACCCGGATAAAAAAATCTGCAAAAACATTCTCCTTTCTAGGTGTATCAACAATGGTTAGGTCAAAATTTTGTAAAAGTAAATACAATATAATTATCCTAGCATTAACATCTTGTTTTTTCATTAAATATTTGATGGCTGCATGGTCAATGTGAACAAAGGTCTAATACCAAGTTACATAATGTCTAAATTTGTTCAAAGCATGGACAATGGCTAACATCTCCTTCTCTGTGAAAGTATAATTGAGTCGAGCCTTAGACAAGTTCTTACCAATGAAATATATTGCATAAGGTAGTTTTTATTCTAACTGCCCTAGTGCTTCCCCCATAGCTTTGTTGGAAGCATCTGTGTGGATGTGGAAAGGCAGAGTCCAATTTGGACCTGAGAGAATGGGGGAAATAGTAAACTTTCCCTTAATGAGCTCAAAAGCCTCTTGACAAGAACCGGACCAAGTAAACTTAGAATCTTTGGCCAATAAACAAAATAGTGGCGAAGCCATCTTTCTGAAATATTTGATGAAACTTCTATAATAACCAGCTAACCCTAAGAAGCTCCTTGCATCTCTCTATTTTTGAGGAGCAGGTACCCTTTTGATAATAGTGATTTTTCTCGAGTCCACCTGTATTACGACTAGGGATATTGAGTATCCTAATACAACTTCTACTCTTTTTAGTAATTCACACTTTTCAGGGCTTAGGGAGAGATGCATCTCAATGCTCTTTCTCAACACTTTTCCAAAATTGGAGAGAGCTTCTGGCAAGCCGTCCCCATAGGGTGTGAAATCATCCATGTATATTTCAATAGAGTCATGGACTAGCTCAGAGAAAATTCTCAATACATCTCTTTGGAAGGTAGCTGGGGCATTGCACAACCCAAAGGGTAGGAATCTGTAAGAGAAGGCACCCCAAGGGCACGTGAAAGTAGTCTTATCCTAGTCTTCAGAGCTGATTTGGATCTGTTTATACCCATTGAACCCATATAAGAATGAAAAGAACTTATTTCCTTCAAGGCCATCCAGGACTTGGTCTATAAAGGGCAAAGGGAAATGGTTCTTCTTGGTGGTTTTCTTAAGTTCTCGATAATCAACACAAATTTGCCATTTTCAATTCTTCTTTGGGACTAGGACAAGAGGAGATACCCACTCACTGTCTAATATAGGATAAATGAAAGATGCATCCAAAAATTTCTGTAGCTCTTCCTTGACTATGTCCTTTAGAGCTGGGTTCATCCTTATTTGGGTTTGTCGCACAGGCTTGCATCCCTGATGTAAAGATGATGTCTTCATACTGAAGGATTCACCCCTTTCATGTCCTTGTAATCCCAAGAAAATGCATCTAGGTTTTCTTTTAAAATATGGCATAGCTACTTTTCTTCTTCATTTGAGAGGTTTGAGTTGATTTTCAAAGATCTGGATGGGCCAAACTCAACAGCCTTGGTGGTTTCAGAGGTTGAATCAATTGAGTACAATTCCATCCAAGGTTGGCTTTTAGACTCTTTGACTAGGTTTTCAAGTGGGCTATTAGTGGGGGATTGGTTTTGAATGGCATGGTCAATGAGTTCATCTTCATTAAGATTCCCCCCTTTAAGAACAACATATATGGTACAAATGGGGTAGTGTTACATACCTTATCTTCTTCATCCTCCAACCATATAGATAGATCATGATCAATGGAAGGTTGGGCTGGAGGATATAATACCAGTTGTTTAGACAAGGGCCCATTTTTAATAGTCATGTTTCCAGCCCGACAGCTAATATAAGCATCTGCAGTGGCTAACCAAGGTCTCCCTAATATGAGAGGATATCCATTGAACTTGGTTTTTGGTTGCATAACTAGGAAATATGTAGGATACTTCTAAGAGTCAATTGAAACCATAACATCCTCAACAATTCCTTTTGGAGTTACTGTGGACCAATATGTAAGTTGTAGAACTGTTATGGTTTTCCTCAAAGTCCCTTGGAGGTTGAGTTTCAACATATTTTCCTTCGTCATGACATTGATGGCAGCCCCTAGGTCAATCGGAGTATTGGGGGCTATGACACCATCTATGTGCACATCTACAACTGGACTACCAGGGTCTAGGTACTTTGGAATGATCACCCTTCCAAACATTAAGTCAGACAATTGTCCTACTACATTGATGGTGGGGGTATCTTTCTTATTTCTCCCAGGTTTCTTGAAGCACTTTTCCTTGATGAGCCTATTGTAAATAGGGACATCCTTAATGTCGTAGAGAAGTGGTATATTTACATAAATTTTTCAACTCTCCAAGAAGTTCAGTCTCCTTTGGGGTGTGCTAACTAGGATGGATCAAGCGCTCACAAAAAGAAGGTTGTTGGATTTGAGTGTTACCTTCTTCCTTTACCTCCTCAAGCTCTACAGGTTGAGATAAAGGGTTGTTGTCTAGGAGCACTCTTCCCAACCTGAGATTAATCTCTTATATCTCCACAACATAAGCTGGATAGGATGTCTCTCCCCTATAAACCTATTGTGCTTGTTTGTTGTTCGTGTTTGGATTTGGCTTGTAGGAATTTGAGGTAGCTTGGGTGGAGTAGCATGAGTAAACTGAGGTTGAGGTTGAGGTGGAGGCATTAAGGCAGGTGGTTGATTGTGTTTAGGCCTCCACCCTTGGGATGGATTGTTCCACTGAGGTTGTTGAGGAACATACTATTGAAATGGTTGGTTCATAGGTTGAGGATGATATGGAGGGTTGTAAGGCCAAGTAGGACGTGTAGGCCAAGATGGAGGAGTGGGGGTGTACCAAGGTTGCATGGGTGCACTTTGATTATTGTGATAGTAAGAGTAAGGTGCACCTTGCATGCCATGTTGATATGACCTAGAGCCTTGAGGCCTTCTCTGGTTGATGAAACATAGTTTCTTTGGCCCCAATTCCCCACCTTGATATACAATTTTAAGTCCAGGTAAGGAGGGACACTTATCGGTGGCATGATTATCCTCAAAGACTAAGCAAACCTCTATGACACTTAGTGGACATTCATTTCTAGGGTGCTTTCTAGTACATCTAGGGAAAAATATACCCAAAGCTCTTTCTACTTCCCCTTGCTTCCTTTTGACCTAAATTGTGTCCATTTACAAAGTGAAGGTATGCAACATGTCACTCTTGAAGTCCTCCAACATATTTCCACTCTCATGTTTATTGGAGGTGGAAGAGGAAGGGGCATTGGATGTATTTTGGCCAGCTCTGCCTTTCTTTCTGACTGCCCTAGAATGGTTCTTGTAGACAATTTTTATTATTTCATAAGGAAGTTGGTAGATATATCCTCCTGATAACATATTTAAGGTTTATATTACCTCCTCTTTGATCTGTCAGAGAAGTAATAGTTTAAGTGATCCAGGATCAAGAGTACAGTTGGATCTCTTATATTTTAACTAACACCTCTCTTCATAGTCTTCTAGGGATTCATCAGGCCCTAGAGTCATCCGAAATATCTCATCCTTAGTTTCCTTGGACCTATAATAGTCTATGTACTTGTTGTTGAAGGCCTCTTTCATCTATGCCCAAGTAGTGATGATGTTCCTAGGTAGACCCATGAACCAGTGCAAGGCTGCATCCTTGAGCGTGGATGGGAATAGCTTCAGTTTCTGATCATCCGAGGCATAGTCATAGGTCCTACAAAAAAAAACAAATCCAAACATGAATGTGTCAGGATCTTCTAAGGTAATTCCTTGAAAGTGTGGAAGAGATGAGGGGATAATGTTTTTCATCTTAGTTTCGCCATATTCCTCTCTAATGGGAAAGGATTCCTAGGTTTCAGTGTCAGGCATGGTTGAGATAGGTGAAGCAGGTCCCTCAGTTGAAACAATTTCTTCTTCTTTCCCAATAGGTTCTGCAAAATTTTCAGAAGGCTCACTTATGGTGTGTTCAAACTCACAACCCCTGAAGAAGAGTGAAGGGTGACTATGGGTGATGTGGGGATTTTGGGTAAAAATTTTCCTTGAGTATCCCTACTCCTACGAGGCATGAAAATCATATTTTTTTGTATTTTTTCAATATTTCTTAAAAAACATGAAAAGGGAAAGCAGAAAAGAATTCTAAAACAAAATCAAAGCATCTACTAGACACCTCCCCGACAACAACACCAAAAGTGGTAAGCGCTAGTATTGCACCAAGAATGCTGCAATTCCCAGAGGCTTCCCTACTTTACTTTATTAACCTAGGGTTTGTACAAAATTCGAGGTGGTAATGCTATATGTTAGCCACCTATAATATTTGTTATAGAAAAAGATGGCTAAGACTGTTTGAGCCTTCAAGGAACAAATTCTATTACTAAGAATTGTTGACTCTTGAAGTCTCTTGAAGGCCTCCTACCTCTGTCCAGATCCTATACTTTGTTTACATCCCAAAAGACTCTGAAATCCTGTTGATTTCCAAGGCCAAATACTGCTGCAAATACATTTTCCCCTTCCTTTTCCTCTCCTCTTCCCCCATGAAAGTCTCCCATTTTCATGTTTCTCCCCTTTACACTTCATAAAAAACCCATGATAAGGTTTTAAGACCCTTTCTTGACCTTATCGGAACCCTTAAATCCTTCGAAAAATCCTTGAGAAACCATGAAAAATACATATTTTCTATGTATTTAGACTTAAGCCCCCTCGGGCTAAGTTGCTAACCCTTCTCGTCCATAAGTCTTGGCACCGGAAACGCGCACTCAACAGTTAGGTGCTTATCCGTATTTTAAATATTTCTCCACCCAAAAAGCTTTTAAAACCTTTGTTATTCATAAAATCCGTCATTTTATTATTTTTATTAAATTAACCGCCGGTACGAGTTTTGGATAGTTCCGCACCGTCGATCTAAATCCACAGATCGGACGGTGTGGAGTACGTCTTCCAGTGGTCCCCGCCAGCTATCCTCCACTCCAAACACCGCGCGGTATTCATCGCACCACCTTCTGGAAAAAGCTGTTTTCTCCTAATGGCCAGCGATTCCATACACCATTCAACACGTGTCCCTTGTACTATTTGAAAACCGTCGTCCATTCGTCATCCATCGCGCGTTAATTTTCGGACCAGGACGCCCAGCGATATCGCTGTGGACTGTCCGATCTGGGCCCACTAATCCAACGGTGATCGCTCGCCAAAGTTTCTCGATGGTTAACAAAGGTGCGCGCACGATAGCCAGACCATCGTATAACGGCGATTCAATATCCACCGTCGATCTGATCTGCAGATCGACGACCCACATTTCATTGCTCGATCTCTCTGTTTGACTTTCCATTTCTCAATCCCAACCGTCGATCTCTGTGCGATTGACGGCTCAGATTCATCCTTCTCCTCTGAACCGCCTCGTTCAATCCCGACCGTCGATCTCTGCATGATCGACGGCTTGGATTTAATTTTTCTTCCGCCCATTTTATGATCGCTCCCGATCAATCCTGACCAATGGATGATGCCATCCAAGGGCTCCAATCTCCTCGCACGCCCACCGATGCAGTTGACCTAATATGCAGGATTTTATAACATTTTTTTTGTATTTTGCAGGGTTTAATGATCTTTTCGCTATATTCGAAGAAAATTCGAAAGAGAGGGTGACGACCCTCTTGCTTTCGATTTATCAGAGGAAATTAAATTTCAGGGGGTAAATTTCACGTCTCGTCAATGATCCGTGAGGCATTGATTCCATATCGTCCCTACGTGACCCTGTACACTAGCAAAAACACCATGAAAGGGGCACAGTCAAAGAGTATCAGTGCCGAAGACAAAAATGTATCAGAACAGAGGATTA
Source organism: Pinus albicaulis (assembly GCA_034641835.2). NCBI lineage: Eukaryota > Viridiplantae > Streptophyta > Pinopsida > Pinales > Pinaceae > Pinus > Pinus albicaulis. The sequence continues at coordinate 436,311,921 of CM076577.1, read as the reverse complement.
GAGACAGTTTTCATGGGAATTATGGCTAAGACGGTTATCAAAAGCCTAATCCCCGATATAAAATACAGTTTACAGAAAACCTAAAGTTTTCTATCAAGCAGGAATGCCTCCACCGCCATAATCTGGGGCAAATTGATTCCTCAGCTACCATAGTGCCACTTTTTCCTCAAGGTACTCAATCAGGGGCCGAAGTTATTGAAGAAGATCCTATTTTGCCTCAGCACAGCCAGGGAGTTACTTCTGCAAGGAAATCAATGCAGAAATATCTGTAAAGTTACTCTAAACATTACACAGAGCCTCAAAGGTCAACAAAGCTCCCACCGAGCTTAATTTGTAAGTGTAAATCAATTAATACAGTAAACACCTGTATAGTTTATTCATTGAGCCCCCCAAGGGCCAAGAAGACATTAACTCTGTATTAATTGTAATTGAGATCTTTTATCAGATCTCACCTCCTCATTCTTCTATATATAATTCTTCAGAAGATGAGTGAGGGGTTGGTTGGTTGTTAGTTGTTGTTGATCACAAGATGTAATATTGAAACTCTCTTAAATCAATACATAGTCCTTTGAAGTTAAAGAACAAATTGAAGTCTTGGATATCTTGATGATGTTGTTGCATGTTTGTTCCTGAGAAGGCTCTATCATTGGATTCATGAGCTTGGTTGTTGGTAAAGTATTCTGAACTGTTTCATGTTTTTTCCTGTTTCCATTATGTTCCATAATTTCTTACTACAGTAGGATAGAAAATAATAGGCTAGGAAATGACTCCTGGAAGCACCTTAGACCTGTTCATCCTTCACTGTTTTATGTTTTCTTCTGCTGAAGTATTTTAGAGGCTTTAATCTTTCTCCTTAGTCTTCATGCTTGTTTATTTCCTTAATATTTTGAAAAGTTGGTTTCAGCATGATTTATGGTTCTCCCTGCTTGTCTGTTGCCACTTAAAAACTATTATTGAAGTCTCCCTTTGAAGTTCTTTGCTTATAGTGAATCAGAGAGGTTTGTTTCGATCTTGCCCTTTGTCCTCACTTAAACAGTTGGCTTAAAGGTCGTTATAATTATGATCATAGATGTATTAGGTGTTCCCTCTTCTATGACTGTGATTATCAGTAAATCTTATATGTTTTCTAAAGTCCTTTAGAATAAAATCTTTGAGGAAATAGGGAGTTCCCCAAATCTTAGATTTCACTTTGAAAGTTGTTTGGAAATCATTGTTTTCTTAAAGGTGTGATTTGTAGAATTTATGGTTAGCCCTGTCTATCAAAGAACTCTTTATTGTTTCAAATTATGCTTTCAAATTCCCTTTGTTGAGAATTAAAACTCTCTTTCCAAATCATTAATGTTCATTCCATTCCAAAAACAAAAGGATCCTGTGGCCAAGTTAGATTTGCCCTTTGATATCCCATATCCTTTGATAAGTATGTTATGACCTCTTTTTGACTCCATTGCCCAATGAAACAGATATTTTACTGTCCTATATATATATTTCCTAGACCTTTTATGTTCTGCTGTCTCAATTCAACCCAACCAAACAAACAAATACCTACACTTAATAACTAGTCTAAAACCAATTCTCTAAGCACACAAGATAAACCTTTGCAAACAAACTTTGAGAGATCCCTCTCTGAGAGCAGGAGGGCTAGATCCTGTAACTCTAAAGATTGGTTTTGATGTTTCCTTGTCTTTTGATTTTCCAAACTATCAAAACACGGGACACCAACATAATGGTGATCACGGTGGGACACTGAGTAAAATCTGCAAAGTAAAACACTCACTATCTAGCATATCATAAGTAACCCTCTTCAAGCAATACCAAGCAATGGTAATTATGATAGGACATTTTGAATCAGTGACAAACTAAGTAACTATTAGGATTCTCATAAGGCCTTGTCAAACCTTGAAGATTTCAATTACCAAGCCATAGGAGTAAACTCTGTACATTTTGACACCCTAGCTAAGTGTTAAATCAACTTAGAACACTCTCCCGACCTATAAGACCAAATTAACTCAGAAAAACCCAAAAAATTTCAGTTTGGCTTCATAATAAACTTGGTGGTGGACCATAAAACCTTTTACCTCCAAAAAAGCTAAAATTTTTCCACCTGGCGACTCCACAATCCTAAAAAACAGACCTTAAGACTCCACTGGGAAGACCCCAAGTCTTGAACAACATCATACAAAATCAGCTAGAAGGATTTAAGATTAGAATTTTCCTTCTTCTGAAAAGATCAGTTAGCCTCTTAAAGATTGTCATATTTGGTTAAAACTTTTCTTTTTCAACAAGGTCTAAAAAACATAGCATAGTGGCTCCTAGAAAGATTCATACTAGAGCCTAACCTGACCCAAAACCACTGGAAGAAGTTGACAACCCTGAAAGTATACTTAGGAAATCTTCCAAGATAAAATTTTCAACTGTTTTCAGATCACCCTTGAGATCTAATTCAGTCCCTGAAAATCTCGCAGCCCTACACCAATCACAAATCGACTTAAGAAATCCTTTTAGAACTAGGTCACTTGATGATATAATTCAGATAGATTCCGAGTCCTCACTTTCATCCCTAGAAAAAAGTGAACAAACTAGTAGTAGAGAAACCACACCACCTGATTTACATTTCCTTCTCAATTTAGGTGTCTCTCATCCAAGATCAGCTCAACAATCTATCCCCGGTACATCCACATCTGTCCACCCAACATCCACTGTCCAAACCACCCCACTTCAACCCACTTTCCCTTTTGTAAATCGACCCCCACCACCTATCATGGCAGCATGGTATGCTCCCCTAGTCCTTCCTGTACCGTTAGTCAATCTCCCACAGGACTACCAATCCAAAATTCCATTATATGATGCTAACAATGCTACAACTGCATCACAACATGTGGATAAGATGAATGACTACTTTGAAAGAAATTAAATTGATGATGATTCTGTCAAGCTTAGGTTATTTGCTCAGAGTTTGGGGGGAGATGTAAGAAAATGGTTTAAAATTTTAGCCCATCATATTATTAATGATCTCCAAGGCTTCCATCAAACTTTCTTAAACAAATGGGAAGTGAAGAAGAATCCTCTCCAATTCCTTTCTGATTACAATAACCTCCATAGAAACCCTGGGGAAAGTGTCCAAGCTTATTGCACTAGGTTTAATAGTGTGTATAATGCACTTTCCCCAGAACTGAAACCTCCACAAGGCTCAGCTTTAAACAAGTTTCGTGAAGGGTTTGACTCTGACATGACCTATTTGCTAAGAGAGAGAGATTTTGCAACTCTTGAAGATATGCAAAGAGGTGCTCTTTTTGTGGAAGTCAACTTAATGGAGAAGAGATCAAGAATGAAAACCGAAAAGAGAGTGTCTTTCAGAGAAGAGTCCACTCCTTCTACTTCAAGCTCAAAAATGGAGAGGATGTTGGAAGAAATTATGAAAGAGATGAGTATAATTAAGAAAGCACAAGCAAATCAAAACCAAGCTGCTCCTCGAAATAGAAATCGGAATTATAGAAGAGAAAACAATCAAGACAAACAGAATGAAAATGATCAACAGATTAGACCTCCCTTCCAACAAAACTATGTAGATCAATATGAGGAAGATAGAGAGTTGGAAAGGTTGGAATAATCCCATGTAAACTTGATTGGATCAGATAGTGGGGATGATGTTTTCCTCACTAAGGAAGAACAAGACTTTTTCTCTTCTAATCAAAATACAAACACCTATGAAGATTCTGATGACGATAGATTAGGTTTTGAAAATGCAATCATGGAGATACACAAACAGTATGATCTTAGGAGCAAGGGAAACATAGATAAATCGAAAGATAAGAACACTAGCACTGCTGTAAAAAAAAACACAGAAAATTAGCCCAAAAGGACAGCAGAAAAAACCAACATTTTGACTAAAAAACCAGATTCAAATAAAGACAAAGGTGTCCAGTCAGATTTTGAACAGAGTACCCCTAGCACTTCAGCTAGTGGTCCTAATAAAACTATCCCAATTACCAGTCCAAATAAAGTCCAGCAAATCAAAGTTGCTGAAAAGAATTCAATTGAAAAGACAGATGTAAATACAAATAAGTCAATTATCCCTTTCAACCTTGAGGGAGAGATTGCCAAGATAAAAGTCACCATCCCCCTAGTTTAACTAGTAACCCAAGAAGTGTACAAAAACCAAGTTTTGAAAGCTTTGAACTTGGGAAGTGATACAGATACTTTAAACTTGACAGATGACAAACTTGAGTTGTTGTTTGGTCTAGAATTTGAAGGAAAATATCAAGAAGGGGTTGTCCCTCCCTTCTATGTTAGCTTGAACATACATGAGAAAATTTTACACAATGCCATGTTAGATTTAGGAGCTTCACACAATCTGATGCCCAAGGTGGTATTGGAGAGCTTAGGCTTAGAGATTACTAAACCATACAAAGATTTGTATTCTTTTGACTCAAGCCAAGTCAAATGTTTGGGTTTAATCAAAGATTTATGTGTTACTTTAGCTCATATCCCTACTAAAAGTCTAGTTATGGATATAGTTGTAGCTGACATTCCCCCTAAGTATGGCATGCTCTTATCAAGATCTTGGGGAGCCAAACTTCAGGGAAGCCTTCAAATGGACATGTCTTATGCCACCATTCCCATTTTTAACCAAAACAGAAGACTATACAGGGAATCTCATATGAAGTACATGGTAAGCAACATGGATAGACCAAAAAATTCTCCAATCTATTCTATTCAATCGAGTTTATATTCCTTTATCTTATGTAATGAAGATGACATTACTCAACAAGATAAAGAAAACATTGAACCAATTGGTTCACCAAAACAATCCAATCTCCCCTTGGATCAAATTCAAAACATTGACAATCAACAGCAACAAGAAAATTAAAATAAGGATGGCATAATTTGGAAAATAAATTTTGATGGATCTTGTAATAAAACAAGTGCAGGAGTAGGTGTGTGAATTCAAAATACAAAACATATTTTTTCATACAAATTGGATTTTCCATGCACTAAAAATATTGCTGAGTATGAAGCACTTCTCCTAGGCTTACAACTGCTTAAACAATTAGAAGCCCAGAGGATATCAATCTTAGGAGATTCTGAACTTATCATAAAACAAATCAAAGGAGAATACTCAGCTAAAAATCCAAGACTTAGTGAATATCGAAACGCTGCCCTTGATCTGTTGAAAACCTTTGAAAAATATGAACTTATTTTCATTCCAAGAGAATTGAATCATCTAGAAAATGAAATCTCTTTCAATGCCAGCAATTGTCAGACACCTGAAATAAACCAACAATTCAGTATAAAAGTAAAACACAGACCATCCGTACCTGATAACGAAGATCACTGGCAAGTGTTTGATTCTGACAAACACATAGATGGTTTTTTAAAGTCAGAAAATGATTTCACAATACCAACATCAGAATCTAGCCATAATCAGAACTACCCATATATTGAAGAAATCCCAGAAGCTCAAATGAAATATACTGCTGATATAAATCATTATGAAAATCCTTTTGAAGCAGAGGTAACTGACAACACAGAACAAGAAGACGTGGAAGTCTTAAAATGCAAAAATGATAAAATTCCGAGAGGTCTAACACCTTTAGAACACCTTTTCGATTTTAACGATGTAGCCAAAGAACCAAGAATGGAGCCTGTGGAAACAGATGTAGAAGAACATAACATAAGCAGCCTAGCAGAACCCAAGATGATTAAACTATCAAACACTCTCCCAGCTCACATAAATTCGCAGTATATAGAGCTCTTCAAAGAGTTTAAAGATGTTTTTGCTTGGGGATACAAAGACCTAAAATCATACGATGCCAACATCATTCATGCACAAGATTCCTTTGAAGGAAAATAAAAAGCCCTTAAAAAAAAAACTGAGGAGGATAAACCCACTTTTATTACCTTTAGTTAGAGCCGAAATTGAAAAGATGCATGATGCTAGCATTATAGTACCTGTTAGGTTTTCAAAATGGGTATCAAACTTAGTTTCTGTTAGGAAAAAGATAGGAGAGATTAGAATTTGTATTGACTTCAGAAATTTAAATAGAGCATCCCTAAAGGACAACTACCCATTTCCCAAAATGGATCATATACTTCAAAAGGTAGTTGGGTCAAAAAGGATTTCCCTCTTAGATGGGTTCTCGGGTTACAACCAGGTGCTAGTGCTCCCAAGTGATCAAATCAAAACTGCTTTCACTACACCTTGGGGCACCTTTATGTATGTAAAAATGCCTTTTGGGTTAATGAATGCAAGGGCCACCTTCCAAAGGGCCATGGATATAGCATTTTCTGAAGACATTGGATATTTCATAATCATTTACCTTGATGACATAACTATTTTCTCAAAAACTGATGAAGAACATTTGATTCACCTAAGGAAAGTTTTTGAGAAGTGTAGGAAATTTGGCTTGTCATTGAATCCCAAGAAAACGCTCTTTGGTCTCCAAGAAGGTAAAATTATTGGCCACATAATTTCAGAAGAGGGAATCAAAATAGACCCTACAAGAATATATGGCATATTGCAGATCAGCCATCCAAGGAGCCTCAAAGAATTGCAATCTTTCATCGGAAAGATAAATTTTCTAAGGAGGTTTATTCCTAATCTTGTTGAGCTATTAAAAAACATTACAAACATGCTTAAGAAAGATGTAGGTGTAAAATGGACTTTTACAGCTAAAAAATCATTCGAACTGGTCAATCAAGCTCTTACTCAAGCACCAGTCCTAATCAGTCCAGATTTCACCAAAGATTTCTATATCTTTTCCTTTGCATCTGAACATACAATAGCTGCAGTTTTACTTCAAAAGAATGATTTGGGACAAGAACAACTAATATCTTTCTTTAGTAGGGCCTTGAGAGATGCTCCTCTCAAATATAACATCATGGAGAAGCAAGCCTTAGCATTAGTGAAAGCATTAAAAGACTTTAGGGTCTATATTTTACACTCTCACATAATTGCTTTTGTTCCACATACTGTTGTCAAGGACATTCTAAGTCAAAACCCTGATGGTAAAAGGGGAAAATGGATTGCAACTATTCTTGAATATGACTTATAAATCAGACCCACCAAACTAGTCAAGGGGCAGGGATTGGCAAAACTTATGGCTGAGTCTAACTTTCAAGCACTGGACATGAATATGGTAGATGTGTTGGAAGAAATAGAAGAGTCTGATGCTCCTTTCATTAATGAAACATTTCTAAATTCTCCTTGGTATGCTGACATTATTTATGTGCTTTTATATCTAAATGCCCCTCCTTCTTTATCTAAAACTAAAGCTATATTCTTGAAACAAAGGGCTTTGAGTTTTTTCATATTGAATGGAGTATTATATTGGAAAAATGCTGTTGGAATTTTTCTTAAATGTTTACTTGAAGATGATGCAGGAAGAATCATGCATGAAATGCATGACAGAGAATGTGGAGGACACCTCTACTAGAAGGCCACCACAAACAAAATTCTTAGATCTGGTTACTATTGGCCTACCCTTTTCCTAGACACTCAAAAGTTGGTCATTTCTTTCCATAAGTGTCAAATCTTTGATGGCAAAAGGAAACTCCTTCCCTTACCTTTACATCCTATCAGAGTCAAGGTACCTTTTCAACAATGGGGGCTGGAATTCATTGGTGAAATTCACCCATCCTCCTTAGCTCAACATAAGTGGATCCTCATAGCCACTGACTTCTTTACCAAATGGATAGAAGCTATACCTTCCAGAAATGCCAATGACTCTGTCATTATCAAGTTCCTTGAAACAAATATCCTATCCATATTTGGTTGTCCCAGGAAAATCATAACAGACAATGCTACTGCTTTTAAATCTAAGAAAATGGTTGATTTCTGTTACAAATACCACATAACCTTGGGCCATTCCACTGCTTAATATCCCCAAGGAAATGGATTAGCTGAATCTTCCAAAAAAGGCCTCATCAATATCATTAAAAAGCCGTTGGAACAAAATCAGAAATCATGGCACAGTAAACTAGTTCATGCTTTATGGGATGATAGGCTAACTACAAAGAAATCAATAAACATGTCCCCCTATCAGCTAGTCTATGGCATGGATGCAGTTTTTCCCACCTCGTTGGGAGTGCCAGTCATGAAGCTCCTTCAAGAAGTGCAGAGTGAAGAAAATGATATGCTGAGAAGGATCAACCAAACAATCCATTTACAGTAGACCAGAGAGGAAGTCTATGAAAGAACACAGCTAGTCCAAGAAAAAATGAAGAAGCTATTTGATAAGAGGACTAAGGAAAAAAATTTCCTAGTAGGGAATGTTGTTCTTAAGTGGGATTCAAGAAAATAAGAGAAGGGAAAACATGGCAAGTTTGAGAACTTGTGGAAAGGGCCCTATATTATTCATGCTGAGAGCGGTCACAATGCATTTTTCTTGAAAGAACTGAATGGAGAAGACCTATATGGAGGTCTTGTCAATGGCAGGATGCTCAAGCATTACTTCTGCCAAGAATATTAAGTTTCAAAGAATTTTATTTTTTCATTGTAAATATCATAGTCCAACCATTACATTCAAAGTTAGAAAAATCAAAAATACAAAAACACAAGAAAAGAATGAAAAGAGGGCAGATTGTCAAAACAAGAAAGGTATAGCCCCATACCAAAAAAGAGAAACAAATTCTGAAAGTGTGCAAGCTCAAATGCCACTCCTAAAAAACACACTTCTAGTTAGCCAAACTATCTAACCTTGACTAATTAGCTTTAAATTTTCTGCTGACAGGATAGTGAATTTGATATGCCAAACTGTTTAATCTTGGCTTATCAGTAGATAGTTTAGGATAGAAATGAAAGGTTCAAACATGTTCAAAATCTGAACCTAAGGTTTCAAAGAGAGATGTCTCAAATATGTTTTATTTTTTGAGTCAAAAAGATGTAAAATCTGGTTCTAATCAGGTCAAAATTTGAACCAGAAGAAAAGGAAAGACAACTCAATAAGAGACAAATCAGAGCTGTAGAAAAGAAGAAGGAAATGTTTTCAAAATTTCAGATCTTAAGCCTTCTATTTTTTATTTATTTTTTCTGCAAAATAAATGTCTATGTGCAGCTTGTCTTTATGCCATAGATCACAGCAAGTCAAACAACTTAATCTTGACTTGACTATTTTTAAAACTTATGTTTTAGAAATTTAGAGAATAAAAATCTGTTGGATAGTTTAATCCCAACAGATGGTAGATTAGGTAGAGAATCATCTGAACTCAACTGTTTAATCTGGGTTCAGGGAGAAATAAGGAGTAGAAATATATTAGATTTACTGCTTTCAAAAGAATAAAATGTTGTGAAAAGAATTTTCCAATCCAAGTGCACTCTAAAGAAGAAAAATGTTAGATCAGTAGGATTGGGTAGGTAGAAGCTTGTATTGATGAAGATCCATTGTTTTTCATGGTTGCTAATATGTTTTTCAGAGAAATATCATCCCAGTAAAGGAGGAGCAGCCCAATGGATAAGGCACAGGTCAGCCTGTTGAGTCCCAAACTTGCATCTTTCTTATACACATTTCTAGACCCTTTTCATTCACCTGGACCTTCTAAGTCATCAATATCATTGCATATTAATTGTAAAAGAGAATTTAAAATGGTTTTTAACTATGTTTTGTGTCTGCTGTTTGAATTAGATTTTTGCTCATTAAGCTGCGGAATCTTGTCACTTTCCACAACTGCTGCAACTTTCCGCAGCCATTTTGTTAAAGTCTATATTGTAGGTGTCTTCAGGAAAATTGAGCCACATGGGCAAGTTAGAAATGACATGGACATGGATCGTGTCCTATTGGCTCAGTCGAATTCACCTAAGAAGGTTGTGGTCAAAGGTAGCCAAGTGGTGGTCAACTGAAGATTCCCACGGTGACAAAACTCTGTTTCTCATCACGTGAAGATTTGTGTGGCCGTTTCTAAATCACGGGAGACACATCAACACCTATAAACGGCTCCATAAGCCGAATCCAACAGCCACTCTCCATAGATTTAATCCTCACGGCGGCCATAATGCTAGATCTCTAGACGTGGTGGTTCACGTGTCTTCTATCAGCACAGACTTTAGGGAATTAGTTATGTCACCCTCTGTTATAAATAATGCGTTCTCATACGCATAATAGTTAGCTCTGTAATGTAATTGCGTCGCCATTGTGCTGTGACATTATTTCTCTGTTATGACCGCATTTTAAATATATGAGAAGACTCTGTTCATAAGCGTAATTCGTATTTGATAGCTGCTTCTCGAGGATTGTGCAGAGGGCCCTTGCACACGCCGAGGTTTTGTGTATTACTGTATAGTTTCATGCTTCATTTTTTTCCTTATGTTCATTGTGCCATAGTCACTCACATGTATATATACATTACATCTTTCATGGTATTTACGTTTCATCTTTGTCCATAATCTTTCATGCTTTACATTTTACTTCTATTCATAGTCTTTCATGCTTTATATTGTTGTTAACTGATCAATGTTTCTATTCCAGATTACAATAGACAGCCCGGGCATTTGCACATAGTTTTTGTAATGACTAATGACATGGAATTAATTTTGTCCTTCTGTTGATTTATTTCTCTTAGTTTTTAATTCCAGCATTGTTTTATTCATTTCAGTTTTGTACATTTGTTTTACTAGTTAGATTAGATATTAAACTGCTCATGTCATTATCAGTTACCTCCGAAAGCCATAGCGAGACTAATGGTGAGGGATTGAAGTATGAGTGTGTAGTTTGATATTAGTTTATTTTTCTGCAAGTTAGATATTAAATTACTCATGTCATTATCAGTTACCTCCGAAAGCCATAGCGAGACTAATGGTGAGGGATTGAAGTATGAGTGTGTAGTTTGATATTAGTTCATTTTCTTTCTGCAAATTAGATATCAGATTGCTCAAGTTGTTTATGATTACCTCCGAAAGCCATAGCGAGACTAATGGTGAGGGGTCAAAATATGAATTGATGTAATTTGATTTTAGCTTTACTTTACTTGCAAATCTTTGGATTTCTTTGAGTACAGTTTCTTTTGTGTTTACACAGCAGTAAGGGTAATGGTTTCATGATCAATAGTTCACTGTTTGTTTAACTAGTATAGTGGTACATTTTCATTTTCTTTTAGGAATTAGTTTTGTTATTGTATATTTCAAAATCCATTTGAAGTTTGAAGTTTGGGAAATCATTATAAAGGACATCATTTCCTTGAACATTTATATCCATACTTGTCTTTTAGAATTTCCATCTCACATTAGGAAACCAACCAAGATAAAATAAAAATAAAAAAAATCATCAAAAACGACAAAAAGTAAGAGATAGGTTATCTTGCACATATAGTGCGCCACACTTCGTCAGCTTACGAATCCCGGATTGACAAATTAATGTAGCAATTTAGGATACACTAAATTGACCAAACACAGCCTCCCAGAGAAAGCAAGTCTGAAGTTCTTGATGCCTTCAAGAAGGCACCATCCCCAAATGGAGCCACTGTTAGCCACCTATAATATTTGTTATAGCAAAAGATGGCTAAGACTGTTTGAGCCTTCAAGGAACAAATTCTATTACTAAGAATTGTTGACTCTTGAAGACTCTTGAAGGCCTCTTGCCTCTGTCCAGATCCTATACTTTGTTTACATCCCAAAAGACTCTGAAATCCTGCTGATTTCAAAGGCCAAATACTGCTGCAAATACATTTTCCCCTTCCTTTTCTTCCAAAACTAAATTCCTTTTCCTCTCCTCTTCCCCCATGAAAGTCTCCCATTTTCATGTTTCTCCCCTTTACAATTCATAAAAAACACATGATAAGGTTTTAAGACCCTTTCTTGACCTTATCGGAACCCTTAAATCCTTCGAAAAATCCTTGAGAAACCATGAAAAATACATATTTTCTATGTATTTAGACTTAAGCCTCCTTGGGCTAAGTTGCTAACCCTTCTCGTCCATAAGTCTTGGCGCCGGAACCGCGCACTCAACAGTTAGGCGCTTATCCGTATTTTAAATATTTCTTCACCCAAAAAACTTTTAAAACCTTTGTTATTCATAAAATCCGTCATTTTATTATTTTTATTAAATTAACCTCCGGTACGAGTTTTGGATTGTTCCGCACCATCGATCTAAATCCACAGATCGGACGGTGCAGAGTACGTATCCCAGTGGTCCCCGCCACCTATCCTCCACTCCAAATACCGCGCGGTATTCATCGCACCGCCTTCGGGAAAAAGCTGTTTTCTCCCAACGGCTAGCGATTCCATACACCGTTCTACACGTGTCCCTTGTACTATTTGAAAACCACCGTCCATCCGTCGTCCATCGTGCGTTAATGTTCGGACCAGGACGCCCAGCGATATCACTGTGGACCGTCCGATCTGGGCCCACTGATCCAATGGTGATCACTCGCCAAAGTTGCTCGATGGTTAACAAAGGTGCGCGTGTGATAGCCGGGCCATCGTATAATGGCGATTCAATCTCCATCGTCGATCTGATCTGCAGATCGACGACCCACATTTCGTCGCCCAATCTCTCCGTTTAACTTTCCATTGCTCAATCCCGACCGTCGATCTCTGCGCGATCGACGGCTCAGATTCATCCTTCTCCTCTGACCGCCTCGTTCAATCTCGACCGTCGATCTCTGCACGATCGATGGCTCGGATTTAATTTTTCTTCCACCCATTTTATGATCGCTCCCGATCAATCCTGACTGTTGGATGATGCCATCCAACGGCTCCGATCTCCTCGCACGCCCACCGATGAAGTTGACCTAATATGCAGGATTTTATAACATTTTGTTTGTATTTTGTAGGGTTTAATGATATTTTCGCTATATTCGAAGAAAATTAGAAAGAGAGGGTGACGACCCTCTTGCTTTCGATTTATCAGAGGAAATTAAATTGCATGGGGTAAATTTCACGTCTCGTCAATGATCCGTGAGGCATTGATGCCATATCGTCCCTACGTGACCCTGTACACTATAAAAAACACCATGAAAGGGGCACAGTCAAAGAGTATCAGTGCCGAAGACCAAAATGTATCAGAACATAGGATTAGAGACAATTTTCACGGGAATTACGGCTAAGACGGTTATCAAAAGCTTAATACCCGATATAAAACACAGTTTACAGAAAACCTAAAGTTTTCTATCAAGCAGGAATGCCTCCACCACCATAATCTGGGGAAAATTGATTCCTCAGCTACCATAGTGCCACCTGTTCCTCAAAGTACTCAATCAGGGGCCGAAGTTATTGAAGAAGATCCTATTTTGCCTCAGCGCAGCCAGGGAGTTACTTCTGCAAGGAAATCAATGCAGAAATATCTGCAACGTTACTCTAAACATTACACAGAGCCTCAAAGGTCAACAAAGCTCCCACTGAGCTTAATTTGTAAGTGTAAATAAATTAATACAGTAAACACCTGTACAGTTTATTCATTGAGCCCCCAAGGGCCAAGAAGACATTAACTCTATATTAATTGTAATTGAGATCTTTTATCAGATCTCACCTCCTCATTCTTCTATATATACTTCTTCAGAAGATGAGTGAGGGGTTGGTTGGTTGTTAGTTGTTGTTGATCACAAGATGTAATATTGAAACTCTCTGAAATCAATACATAGTCCTTTGAAGTTGAAGAACAAATTGAAGTCTTGGATATCTTGATGATGTTGTTGCATGTTTGTTCCTGAGAAGGCTCTATCATTGGATTCATGAGCTTGGCTGTTGGTGAAGTATTCTGAACTGTTTCATGTTTTTTCCTGTTTCCATTATGTTCCATAATTTCTTACTACAGTAGGATAGAAAATAATAGGCTAAGAAATGACTCCTGGAAGCACCTTAGACCTGTTCATCCTTCACTGTTTTATGTTTTCTTCTGCTGAAGTATTTTAGAGGCTTTAATCTTTCTCTTTAGTCTTCATGATTGTTTATTTCCTTAATAGTTTGAACAGTTGGTTTCAGCATGATTTATGGTTCTCCCTGCTTGTCTGTTGCCACTTAAAAACTGTTATTGAAGTCTCCCCTTGAAGTTCTTTGCTTATAGTGAATCAGAGAGGTCTGTTTCGATCTTGCCCTTTGTCCTCACTTAAAAAGTTGGCTTAAAGGTCGTTATAATTATGATCATAGATGTATTAGGTGTTCCCTCTTCTATTACTGTGATTATTAGTAAATATTATATGTTTTCTAAAGTCCTTTAGAATAAAATCTTTGAGGAAATAGGGAGTTCCCCGAATCTTAGATTTTACTTTGAAAGTTGTTTTGAAATCATTGTTTTCTTAAAGGTGTGATTTGTAGAATTTATGGTTAGCCCTGTCTATCAAAGAACTCTTTATTGTTTCAAATTCCCTTTGTTGAGAATTAAAAATCTCTTTCCAAATCATTAATTTTCATTCCATTCCAAAAACAAAAGGATCCTGTGGCCAAGTTAGATTTTCCCTTTGATATCCCATATCGTTTGATAAGTATGTTATGACCTCTTTTTGACTCCATTGCCCAATGAAATAGATATTTTACTGTCCTATATATCTTTCCTAGACCTTTTATGTTCTGCTGTCTCAATTCAACCCAACCAAACAAACAAATACCTGCACTTAATAACTAGTCTAAAACCAATACTCTAAGCACACAAGATAAACCTTTGCAAACAAACTTTGATAGATCCCTCTCTGAGAGCAGGAGGACTAGATCCTGTAACTCTAAAGATTGGTTTTGATGTTGCCTTGTCTTTTGATTTGCCAAACTATCAAAACACGGGACACCAACACTATATACACAACAGATGCATTCTACTCATGTCATCATCTTCTAAGATTTATGAAAGGGTGCTACTTCTAGGGTTTTTAGGTGAAGTCTGTCACACTTCTAAAATTAGGCCTAGGGTTACAAATGATTCAAAGCCATGGAACTATCAGCAAGTACAAAACTATACTACAAAAAATAAGTACATCTAACTATTCTACAATGAAAAAAATCTACTTGTAAGACTATGATAAGAATTGAAAAGCAACCTAGGCATCTTGCATGAAGTAAATTACTGAATTGAAATGGCATAAAAGAAACTAATATAATCACACTTTTTTGGGCCAAATGGATAAACACACTCTACTTACCCTATGCTCTATCTATCATGATTTTATTCATGCAACTATTCATGACCTAACTATGCTTGAAAATGTGTTGTTTTGCAGCTAGGAGAAGAAAGTGCTAGGGTGGCTCATGGAAGGCTTGAACACATGGGGGAAATTTTGGAGGTGTATGACTGGTTTTTTTAGGTTTATAAGGTGGTGATGGTGGTTTTTGGGCTTAAGGAGGGGCACACAAGTGCTATTTCAAGTGCTGCTACATGTTTCCTGTAGTGCTACAGGAAAGTCCTGAATTGCTACAAAAATTAGTCCGAGGGAAATCTGAGGCCAAAAATAGGTGGAAAAAGGGTAGGGAAGGTGGTGTGACAGTGGATTAGGATGAGTGGAAGGTGGCCCACCCATTGGCCAAGCTCAAAACCTCTTGGGAGGCATGTCTTTCACCCCTAAGGTTTTCTCAAGGTGTAAGGATGAAAATTCCGAAAACATGGCAGATGGTGATTTTGATGAACATAGGGCTGATGGAAGATGAGAGATGAAGATGAAGATGCTGGTGAATTTCTCCTTGGATATGCTACCTATACCTGCAAGAACAATACCTATTTATGCAGAAAAAAATGGACAAATTCATGGTAAAGACAATAGAAAATCATTAGGGGATTTTTGAGGTCTAAAATGGGCCTCCTAAGAAAAATGTACAACCAAAATAAACTTTATAAGAACCAATAGGATTCAAGATGATGATGTAAACCATGGGGGATGATTCACCATTTTTTAAGTAGAAGGGTAAAAAGATTAAAAAATAATAAAATAATAAAACTACTTTTTCAACTTATCTCCAGAAATTTTTACTCAAATTTCGAGCCAGAGTACTCATTAGATGAAGAATTTAATTCCTCATCCAATGAGTACCCATGTTGCATACTTTCGATGGACCCTATTATGTGAAAAATGAGAAATACATGAAAAAACATGATTGCAATCATGTTTTTCATGTATTTCTCATTTTTTGTGTAGCAAGGTCCATCAAAAGTATGGAACATGGGTACTCCTTGGATGAGGAATTCAATTTTTCATCCAACGAGTACTCTTGCTCGAAATTTGAGTAAAAAATTTGGGAGATAAGCTGAAAATATGAGTTTAAAAAATAGTTTTTTATTTTTTCCCTCTAAAATTTGATGATGTCATCAAATCTTATTTGATATTTTCCACTATTATTTTATAATTTCCTTAGGAGGCCCATTTTAGACCTCAAATTTCCCCTAATGATGACTTGAATTTATAAAGCAAATCTACTCTAATCTACAAACAAAGATCTACCACAACATTTTGAACATATCCATGGAATCACATCAACTAATTTCATTCATTCCAAGAAATCATAAACTAAGAAGCATTTTTGGTCTATGGGGAAGGTCTACCCTCCTCAAGCTCTATTGACTGAGATGAGATGGGGAGGCTTGAATCAAAAATTTATGAAGCTATCACCTATTCTACCACTCATCTAAGTAGACTAAATATATAACAAATGAAAAATGGAAACAAACTAAAAAAAATAAATGAAAATTAAAACAAACTAGCTAAATATTCATAAGAAAACTAGCTAAATGACATGAAAGTAAAGAATTATTACACAAGTGAGGATGAAGCACATGGATTGGGCCCTAACCCACAAGCCTAGCTCTTTGGAACTAGATCAGTAAGGCAAATTCTGAATACTCATTTCATTTCAAAAGATAGTCTCATTACATCAAGAATAAAAGTCTTGAAAACTGATTACAACAGAAAAAAGCCTGATGGATTTCTCCAAAGTTTGAATCCTAATGAGCTCTGGCTCAGCTCTATTTAACCTAAAGGGTAGCAACCAACAGTTCCTTAGAAAATAGGTGATGGTTCCACTTGATTCCAAGTGAAGTATGACTTGAGTGCACTTGATCTTGAATTTTCTTGGATGCCTTTGATTTCCAGCTATTGGAGGGAATCTCGAGGATCCCTTAGCTGCCTTTGGGAGTTAAGGAGGGTGGCCAACCCCCTATAATCTCTCCTTGCTGTCTACTCCAAGTATTTATGACAAAAGCTCCATGAAAATGTCATATCTTCATGATTTTCTTGCATTTAACTTATGCTAGGGACTCGAAGTATGTTAAGCCTCAATCGCCAACTACACTAGCATCATAAGACCACAATATAATTAAAATGCAAGAAAAATAGACTTAATAAGGCAAAAAGGTGACCATTAACCCCTCCAAATGTACCTAATGATGGAGCTCATCAAGAGGTACCTTCCTCGCTAAGAGGGAGTGTGGATTTGTGCAGCTTGGGAGGTACTCCAAGGCCTAGGGTTCAGGGTTTGGAGGGCAGAGCACCACAAGGACAACTTTTGGGATTGGAACCCAAGTGTGGGATTTTTCACCCATCATGATTTGGGCCAAAACCGTGATGGAGGTACGACATGTGATAAATGAGGATGATATTGCTCGGCGATACGATTCCAGCGCAACAAGAATAGTCTGAATCCTAGATGTTGTGAGAGAGAAATGGATTTTTGAAGTTGACAAGGTAATTATTAGTTTCCAAGTCATGTAGGCTTGGTGTAAACAACTCCAATACATGTGTCTCTTCAAGATTCGTTGGAGCCCCTCATTTAGGATATAAATAGAGGGTGAAAGATCATTTTTTGAGCATCTAAGTGTGGGCAATACATCTTTGACATTAGAATAGGTTTAGCCGCAACAAGAGGAGGATTAAGGACATTGTGAAGGAGGCTCAAAGGAAAATGTAGGGAATTTATGTGGAGAGGCCGAGTTGTCATAGGTACAACGAACTATTTTGAGGATTGTTTAATATTTTTCTTGAGTGCAGATTGTTGGGAAAAGAAGGTTGCAGGGCTAGAGGGAAAAAAAAAGTTGTGTTAGGGTTGTTTGATGGAGTTTTAGAGGGGGGCGAAGACCTACAATAGTTTTTGTGCTAGGCCGTAGGCCATATCCAACAATTGGGTTGTCTTTAGGGTTGCGTTTGGGGTCAAACATGGGAGATAGGGGAAACGTAGGTGTGGAGGGTCATTCCATTGGAGGACCACAACCTTAAGATGCTTGATTTTATTATTTTCATGGAGGATAAGGATTGAAGGGTGATGCCCTAACTAGTGATGGAGTGACAACAGTGCATCAAGGTGAACAACAATGTTTTGGGATGTGTATTGGGTCAAGGTGTGACTAGATTGGATCATGATTTCAACATCCTGTTGATGCCATGTGTATGACATTCCAAGGTGGTGAAGTGTCATACTAGGAGAAGAATCAACAATGATTGGATTGGATGCCATATGTATATTGGAGGGTAGCATGTTGGCTACCCAAATTATCCCTAGACAAGCTATCTTAAAGGACACAGAGCACTTGAAGGTTGGGTGAAGATCAGTGCCAAAGTTTAAAACTTTAATGGACAAAAGTTTTTGCTAGCCTAGAATTTTGGAGCTTGGGATTAGGCCTACCCAGAGAGAATATTTAATTATCCCATGTACACTCTACAGATGGACATGTAGCGGTGTTAGGTGGCAGCCCTCCTGGAGTATTGATGTGTAGATGCCTTGATGGACTAAGGCACTAATAGTGAGTAGTACGGGTGGGAAGGACCGACATAACAAGATACTACAGAGAAGAGTTGCAACCAAGTTTTTCATTGTATCTTTTATACCATAGACTATTTTATTATTCAGATTTGGTTTAATATAATGAAGATTGGTGATTGTACATTATTGTACATTTTTTTTAAAAACTGTGTATATTTTGCATATGTGATTTACTGCTTTATATTTCCATTGTGTAAAGTAGTTTAGTGGT
Organism: Pinus albicaulis; assembly: GCA_034641835.2. Taxonomy (NCBI): domain Eukaryota; kingdom Viridiplantae; phylum Streptophyta; class Pinopsida; order Pinales; family Pinaceae; genus Pinus; species Pinus albicaulis. The sequence continues at coordinate 436,293,052 of CM076577.1, read as the reverse complement.
TGAGATTATTGGTTTGGTAGCATCAGTGATTTAAGACTCTAACCTAGACCCAAGGTCATGGAAATTCAACATATTCTTTTGAAGAGGAGGGTCTGTAGAATCCTCCCATGCATGCTCAAGTTTCGTAATAATAATTTGTAGGTGATATATCTATGTAGAAAAATTTCAACATGTAATATATATATATATATCATTATTTTCTGTTAACGTGAATTATATATCATTATATTTTCTATTAACGTGCATTTTTTAAAATTGTAGGTATTTTTTTAGGACTTACTTTTATGTCTCCTTCATGGAGTTTTTATCCGGTTGTGGTCTCACTAAGATCTAGTTACTCTTTTATTTTTTGACAATGTAATGGAATTTTATAAGTTGATAGATTACTGAACTGAGAAGTTGGTGTTATGGAATGGAGTAAATTTCCATTTGAAATAAAAAATATGTATTATTTACATAGTAGAAAAAATTTACAATATTCTTAGTGCATCATATGACAAAATTTACTATAGGGTGCCTCAAAAGGAAATCTGGGGGTTGTTGGAGTTGGAGGTGTAATTTTTAACCAAAAGAGTAAAATGATCCTATAGTATTCCTGGGGGATTGGCACTTCCTGAATTAATCATGTAGAGATGTGGGCTCCCTAGAAAGGTCTCTCCATTCTTCTCCAACATGGTTTTTTTTATTAATAAGAAAATTGCATAAAGCTTACATGTGATACAAATTTAACAACAGAAAAACAAAATATTTTCATAATAAGATTGTATATATCAATATCACCAGGAATATAATCCACATATCCTTATCTCACTAGACAAAATATCCTTCTAAGACTGACAAAATAATACAAAAATAAAGCCTTCAATTCTCAACAAATTATCAACTCTAGCTCCAATATACCAAAGTATCAAGAAAAATACCTTACGTCTTTATTTAGTTAGTAAATAAACAACGTAAAATTTGAATCAACCATATTGGCCAAGAAATGAAGCCTAGGCATGAATTTTAGTGAAGCAAGGAAATTTCGACTCGCTTGATAGAAATGAAGATCAACCTTCATTACAAGGCCAAATTGAATGATTCAACTTGGAGAGTATTTTTTTACTCATAAAGAACATTGATACAATTAAATGTTTCTAATTTTTTCCATAGAAAATATTTTTCTTAGGCTTAGTGAAATATTTCAATTTGTTTTATAATATAAATTAATGAACATACTTTGCATACATGTAGCCTAATGGTTTGGATTACATTGTTTTACATATACGATATATTTAATTATATTTTTTAACAGTTGTAAATTTAATGTATTGTTATTAAATAGGAATTTCATCCTAGTTCAATCCGAGCCTAACCAATAAGCTAACAACACCTCCAAACCATTATCAACCAATAGATGACCACTAACCATGATAGCTCTTATCCAAGTAATCCTATTTTTTTCTGCCAACAATTCATACCAAAGATTGAACACTTTAAGGATATTGCAATAGGTAATTTGTATTGACAAAAATAATATTGAAGCAATTCAAAGTTTGGGCCACAAAACCATCATTTTTAAACATGGATTACAAATAATTCTAAAAATTTAGAAGTATTTCTCATTAGCATTATTGTCTGCAACAATGTCATCCATTGCATCATTTTCAATGTTCACACATTCTTTCAATATTTAATATCATGATCATCCTCATCTTGACCTGCATCATCTTCATCATCATTTAAATTTGAATGCAGACCATCTATATTATTACTAGATCTATTTGGATGATAATTTTCTATACCATCCATATTGTTGTATTATAAAACATCATCTAAATCTCGATTGTTGTCTTCTTGTGTCTTAACATAACCATGTTCAACATCATCATGGATGTCAATTTTTTTATTTTCTCTAATTCCTCTCTGCTCAGTATCCACCAATGCATCATCAAATACATGCCCTAATCATGGATCACAATGTATGAAAAATATGCATTTAAGGTCCCAATTATCTTCATAGAAAAATACCTGCACATGAACGACATACATATATTATACCTATGTTATAACAATTTAATTGTTTAATAAACACAAACACACACACACATATTATATTTATAATAAATTATAAATATAATAAAATATGAATTAATATATTAATGATCATTACTACTTCTTGTTTGAGTTAAAGAAATTCCTGCTCACAATGAATTGGTAGAACATAAGGCTCCTTATCCTTTGGTAGGAACCTTGAGGAATTTATAGAAAACAATCCACTATTGATATCATGTCTCCATGTCCTCTAAAATGCTTCATACCATCTACGCTTAAATATACAACATTAAAAGAGCGGTAATCCGACTCAATAATTTGTTGGATTTTCCCAACATATTGTATATTCCCTTCAATAATATTCTTATCTTTTGAGATTTCTTAGCTGGATTGCTTCAAATAAACCATGATTCCACAATCAAAGGATAATCTCTTTACATATACACTTTCTACATGAAAATGTCGACCGTATACCCACATTGCAGAATATTTCCTTACCTACGAAAGACCATTTATTTCAGTGAAAAAAAATATAATAAAAAATATCAAAATAGTTAATAGTGTCAAAATTGTAAGCACATAACATTTTGTAGAATTCCTACTATATCTTTCTATCACATCCTCTACACATGTCGATTTCATCTTCTTTTATGTTTGAATCTATACCTACATCTTCTATTTGATTTTGAATTTTTTCGGTGACCCAATGTAGTGTGCAATATTTGCCCCATTCCTTAAGCAAATCAGTGGGAAGTGGAGTATTCCTTGGGTTCGACCTCTTAAACTATCTCCTTTATTATAACACTTCTTCTCTCTTTTTATCACATAAATCAACCTATTTGTTCATAAATTCCATGTGGTAAAAAATGAAATTGTTGAATATAACACTTTCGTCTGCACCTATTACATGTCAAAATGTTTATTTCAAACTCCAAATGTCATGTTGTATATTTGAAAAATAAACTACAGAGTAAATTAATGATTTCAAGGAAAACGACCACACTGATTCTGAATTTACTTACTAATCTATACTTTAACAGAATTAGATTGTGGTTTTCTCCATCAATAATATGTGATGCTCGTTCTTCATCCTAGAAGTGTGGTTTGTATTCAAAAGACTTACCAAGTAATTCACATAGGAAGGAAAATCCTTCATTCAATACATACCCTTCAGCCATGCAACCCTCTGGATTTTCCTTTTTCGAGACATATATTTTTAGAGTTTTCTTATACCTCTCAAAGAAAAACATCCACCTTGTTGATATGACACTCGATAATTCAATTTCATCGAATAGGTGTATAAATAAATCGACTTGTAGGTCCATGAAACTTGTAGGGAGCTCCTTCTCAAATACATATACAATTTCTGCAATTTCCTTCTTCCATTTTGGCACTTACATTCGTGCATATCATTTGAGCTCACCCACCTAATATAAGAATAGAAAATTAGTATGAACCTTTATTCAAAAATTAAAAAGCAATATAATATCTCTATTTCTCTCACACACAAACATTTCATATCACTTACCTTGAAAATGTTGAAAATCGACTTATGGAATTTCTTAAGTAAATGGTAAGACATGAATCCCCCCTAATTGTCAATGGCATGATATGCTATCAAACAAATGTCTCAAAGGTCATTAGTAATTTTTCTCACACAACGGAATATCAAAATATATTTTGTACTTAATGTTGAACCCTTGGTTAAACTCAGAGGGGGGGTGAATCAGTTTAATACATTCATGGTCTTGTAAAACTTTCTTTTACACTTATTTACATCTTCGTTTCGTGATCAAATTAATAAACAATGGAACAACAATCTTAATAAGTGAGCAGAAAGTATTAAGCAGATTAAATACAGAATATCAACACATAATCATCATGCACATAGACAATAGATATAAGTGGAAACCCATAAAGGAGAAAACCACATATTATTATTGTTGTGATGCAAAGGCAAGCTCCAACTCCCTCTCACCACCGATTTTCTCTAGGCTCCAACCTACAGGAGGCTACTACCTCAATTCTGCAAGCTACAACTTGCAAGGAAGCTCCAACTCCCATCTATTTTTTGCAGGCTACAACCTACAGGAGGTTCCTACCTCAACCAACTACAACTAGACATCTATCAAGCTACAACTTGATATGGAAGCACCAACTTCTTCACTGTACAATAAAATCATATGCTGATTTACCTGGATATCAGCTCTGTTTTTCTCCTTTTTTTTTTACTACTGTCCTTCTAGCCTTCAAATTTTCTTTATATCATCTCTGGATCTTCACAACTCCTCTCTCTGCTCCTTCTTCTTCTTACACTCTCTGACCTCTTTCTCCATTCTATTCATCTTTATGCATATGCTGGTAACATTATTTATAGAGATCACCTCATAACGCTGTGCATTCCATAAGGAATTCGAAATGAACAAGTATGACTCTTTGCCTTCCCCCTTCTCATTTTCTTGTCCAGCCCATTCAAAATAATATAACAATATGTATACGTTTTAGTATTACAGAGGAGTTTTTCTTTGCCTACGGAGACTTGCCTTTGCATCACATACAATAAAAATAATTAATTCATTTACATTTACAATTACAACAAATATATTTCACTCAGCCCTTTCATCTCTTTGCTTGTTGTGCATTTGTATTTTCTGCTGCTGTCAGAGTCGTTTCGGTTCCTGCTATTATAGTCAACACAATTTTGCATAACTGTCATTTTGGCCTAACTTGACCCATCTGTTGTGTTTCCAATGGTGCCACCATATTCTCCTATTTACCAACTCTGCTCATTTTTCTCCTGCCCATAGCGTTCAACCTTCACTGCTCTTCTAAACACTCGATCCTGCCCTTTTCTTTGTGTTGGGTCCTTACCCGAGCCTTTCTACCCGTGTTCATACTTTCTTCCATTATCAAGGCGTAACTGCTTTACTCTCTATACGAAGTGTCGGGTCTTATTCTACCTGAGTTCTTCTGCTATGTTCAACATTTTCTTCATAAAATACCGTTGCATGTGTCTTTTATGTTGCGTTCACATGCATATCAACCTTTCATCAATCGAACGGTCATCGGACTCCACCTTTTCTTAACTTTCCAATCCGATGGAATTCGCACAGAAAGTTGCATGTTATTTAATTGTTCCCAACCTACGCAAAATATGTGGTTTTAGAATGCCACGTATCGCCCTCTTAACGCTATCGCATTCATTTCACCTTTTACCACTTATCCTCCAAAAGTGGTTCAAAACAACAACTTACCAGTTTTCTAATCCTGCCTTCACTGTTCTGGGGATTTCAAAATATATTCCACTATATCTTAAGACTGTATTTAAATATATTTTCTCTATAACCATGTACGCCTTTAATACATAATACCCTTGTAAATTTTTCATTTCCGCCAATCTTGCACATTTATCGATGCCCAAATTAGCACTTCTAATCTGCATCGTAGATATCTACTCCGTGATCCAACGGTTATCGCTTCATCACACTTCGACGTTCCGACGTGATTCTTGAGTGCTTATCCTCTTGAGCTTGCGAATTGCGATATTCGATTGGGTCCCATAGCCAAACTTCAATTCCTCTAGATTTTAGCTTTGAACTATATCACGTCTGCTTTCTATCGCATTTCGGTATTTCAATCATTCTTTGCTATATGACTCCTTTGCTCTCCGATGCAATTTACAAAGGGAAAATCCATACTCTCGAACTTTAAATATTTTAAATAATAGCTCTGAGTTGCATCGCATCTGGCGCCTTTATCGCAATTTGGCGTTTATGAGTGCTATCTCTTATGAGCTTTGTGATCTGTGATATGCGATGACCTTCACATCACCGATTCGCATCGCCACTTCGCAGCGCATCGCATCTTCGCATTGCATCACATCGTCACTTCGCGGTATGCGATGAAATTTTCATCGCCGATGTGCAATATTGCGCTGTGTCGCCACGTGTCCCTTCATATCGCATCCATCACATCGCATGGCATCTTCTCATCGCATCGCATAGCCACTTCATGGTATGCAATGAACTTCGCATCGTCGATGTGCGATATTGCGCTGTGCCGCCACGTGTCCCTTTGCATCACATCCATCGCATTGCATCCATTGCATCACATCACATCTTCTCATCGCCACTTCGCGGTACGCGATATAATTTCCACCGATGCGATCATCAGCGTCGATCTGTCTAGATCTATGGTCCTCGTTGCTGTTTGCAATTCATTTGTATTTCTGCTCTGCTTATCTTACGATGAATCATATCCGTCCATTTCTTTCCCTTATTGTTGCTATCTAATCGTGACCGTCCAATCTCCTCACTTGTAATTCTTCAAAGACTTCTCTACCTTAGTCTATTTTTGTTTGTTTATCCTATCGCTTCTTTGCAACATTGGTTCCTCCACGCTACTCCTCCCTGAGCTTTATTCAGTTTCTAAGTGCGCTGATCTCTCTTGAGCTTGTTTTGCTGCCTTTGCTCCTTTCTACCTTGCTTCTTAGCTACATTCGCTTCTTTGTTGCCTCTGCTGATAGTCTAATGCTTCTCCTTGCCTTTTTGCTGCTCTTTTGCCTCGCCACTGCATTATTGCCTGATCTGCTCCTTTGTGCTCCTTTGCCATCAATGACAATATTCCAACAGTCTCCCCCTTTGGCATTGATGGCAACACATCCACCGGTACTCCGATACTTCCTTCTGGACTTCCTCCCCCTTTCATTATGAGAGGTATCTTGTCTTTCTTCCTTTGCTTGATTTTCAGAAGAGCCTTTCTTATTTTTCTTGCTTTTCCTCCCCCTTTGACATCAATGGAAAAGGGTTGCACTTTTCCTAGTGTGGTTTATATCTTTTCATAATATTCTGATCTTGAGGACCTGTTCCATGCACTGCTCCATTGCTCTAGCTCTTTTGTGACATTTTTTATTGACTTCTCTCCCCTTGGAATGATTATTTCTTGTCTGATATTGACTATCACTTTGTCTTCTGCATTGGTCCTGTTCCTTGTATGCATCCTTTAAAAGTTTATTATTATTATTATTATTATTATTATTATTATTGATTTATGATCATGTTAGAGAGTAACATCTGCAGAAACTACCCCTAGCTTGTCTCTTAGATATTCGAATGGTTCTTTAGCAAGAGGTTTTGTGAATATGTCTGTTTTTTGTTCCTTAGTTGGTACATATTCCAACTTCACTAATTTCTGTGCTACTTGTTCTATGAGGAAGTGGTACTTTATTGGGATGTGCTTTTTTTTTTAATGAAGTTCATGATTTTTTTATATACTTATTGCACTTGTATTCTCACATTTGATAGAAATGGGTTCATTAATGCTTACCTTCATGTCTTGGAGAGTTTGTTTCATCCACATTACTTATGTGCAACATGCTGCTGCTGCTATGTATTCTGCTTCTGCTGTAGATAGAGAGATAGAAGTTTGCTTCTTTCTTAGCCATGCCACCAGAATTTTTCCCAAGTAAAATGCACCTCCACTTGTGCTTTTCCTGTCATCCACAGAGCTGGCCCAACCTGCATCTATGTATGTTGTCAATGTGAAGCTTTTTCCTTTTGGATACCATAGGCCATAATGTGATGTTCCTTATATATATCTAAATATTCTCTTGATTGCAAGTAAATGATTTTGTTTTGGTGCTACTTGATATCTTGCCACAAGTCCTACTGCCAACATATTGTCTGGTCTAGAAGAAGTTAGGTATAACAGACTTCCTATCATGGATCTGTAAAGTTTTTGATCTACATCTGTTGATCCATCATTAGCACATAGTTTGCATCCAGTGATCATGGGAGTTTATACAAGTTTGTAGTCTTCCATTTGAAACCTTTTCAACATTTCTCTTAAGAATTTTTCTTGCGAAACGAATATTCCTGTGTTCTTTTGTTGAATTTGAAGTCCTAAATAGAAGGTGAGCTCTCCAATCATTGACATCTCAAACTCTGATTTCATTTCTTCAGCAAATCCTTTTGCTAACTCATCTTTGTTGCTACCAAACATGATGTCATCTACATACACTACTACAATTAAGAGTTCATTTTCATTAGCCTTTATGTACAAATTGCTGTCTACTCCTCCTTTATTGAACCCTTGTTTTTGCAAGTATTTGTCCAGCCTTGAATACCATGCACGAGGAGCTTGTTTCAAACCATCATGCTTTCTTTAATCTACACACATAGTCATGTTTATCTTTTAATGAGAATCCTTCAGTTTGTTCCATGTAGACTTCTTCCTCTAGATCTCCATTCAGGAAGGCGAAATTTACATCCATTTGATATACCCTGAAATCATGATAGCATGCAAAGGCCAAAAACATTCTGATTGCTTCCATTCTGGCTACAGGGGCAACGGTTTCATCATAATCAAGTCCTTCAATTTGAGAATATTCCTTGCATACAAGTTTGGATTTATTTCTAATTACTTGTCCTTGTTCATTCATCTTATTCTTGAATATCTATTTTGTGCCAATGACATTTTTCCCCGTGAGTCTTGGAATTAATTCCTAGGTATTGTTCTTCTCGATTTGGTTTAGTTATTCATTCATAGCATTTACCCAGTTTTTGTCTTTGCTATATTATTCAAACTAATTTGGATCTATTTGAGATAGCATGGCTAGGTATACTTCTTATGTCTTTTCAGCAAGCTGTCTTCTTTTCTGGACTCCCACACTCTTTTCCCCAATGATTTGATCTTCTGGATGGTTCTTTTGAGTGTATCTTGAGGGAAATTTTGAGTTTAATTCAGTATCTTCTGTTGTCTTGCTATGTTCATCATTATATTGGTTCTCAGCCTCATGATCATCTGGAGGATTAGCACAGCTTGTGTTTCTTGTTCTGTTTGGTAGATCTTTGTCAACTCTTACATCAAGGATTTCCACAATTTTGTGCAGTCTTTTGTTGTAACACCTGTAACCCTTACTCTTGGATGCATATCCTAAAAATTTTCCTTCATCAACTCTTGCATCAAACTTCCCCAATTTTTCATCATTATTTGTTATGAAACACTTGCTTCCAAAGACTCTAAAGTGCTTGATTGATGCTGGTTTACCATGCCATAATTCGTAAGGATTCTTATAACAATTTGGTCTTAGATGAGCTTTGTTGAGAATGTGAACAACTGTGTGTACTGATTTCTCCCAATAGGTTTGGGGAATGTTACTTTCTTGCATCATGGCTCTGGTAATCTGTTGTACTGACCTGTTTTCCTCTCTTCCACTCCATTCTATTGAGGTGCACCTGCAATTGTAAACTGTTGTCTTATCCCATATTCATTGCATAGGTCTGAAAAATCATAGTCTGTGAATTCACCTCCTTTGTCTGATTTGATGCATTTTAGCTTGCATCCTGTTTGATTTTCTGCCAATGCCTTTAATATCTTGAATTTCTCAATTGCTTTAGATTTATATTTGAGAAATTCCACCCACGTCAATCTGGTAAAATCATCTATTATTATCATGAAATAAGATTCTCCACCTGGTGCATTAGTTATTGAAGGTCCACACAGGTCCATGTGTACAAGCTGAAGTGGCCTACTTGTAGATAGTTCATCTTTGGTCTTGAAATATGTGTGGGTCTGTTTGCCCAATTGGCAGGATTTACATATAGTATTTGGAGGCTTCTTTATTGTAGGCATATTTCTGACTGATTTCTTCTTGCTTATACTGATGATGTGGTCAAAGTTTAAGTGTCCCAATCTTCTATGCCATAACCATGATTCATCAAGTTTGCTTATGTGGCATGCTTCATTCTCTTCTTCCAATATATAGACATTACTTTCTGTTCTAGCACCTTTGATCAAGGTCTTTCCTGTGGTTCTTGATCTTACTTCACAATCTTGGGATCTGAAAAGGACCTCACAGCCTTTATCACACATTTGACTGACGCTTAGCAGATTGGCTTTCAACCCATCCACAAATAGTACAGCTTGAGCCTCTCCTCTTCCATTACTCAGACTGACTAAGCCTTTTCCTTTGATTTTCCCTGCTTTATCATTTCTGAATGTTACATTTCTAGATTTATTTTCATCAAAGGTTACAAAACTGATTCGATCTCCAGCCATATGCTTTGAGCATCCACTGTCCATATACCATTGGCTTTTCTGATCTTGAGCTATTAGAGCCAGGTCACACTTATTCAAATTCTTTTTCCACTGCAGGAAGCTATTTGTTTGGAACCTTTTCTGAGAATATGGACCACATTCTTTGAGAGGACATTTGTAAGACATGTGTCTGATTTGATGGCATACAAAGAATTTGATTATATTTTTAAATGGATTATGTGTATGAGTTAACTCTCCATTGTTCATAAATCTCCTTGGGGTTTTAAACATCAGTATTTGTCCATACGTTCTACACTCCATGGATTTATGGCCAAACCCCTTACAACAAAAACAATACCCATGGAAACGATTAGTGTATCTCGTGAAGGGTTGTCTTCTCCATTTGGTTGCTTAAGGTAGTATTTTCATTTTTTGCATCCTTTGCTGGTTGAAATTGATTATTTTCGTCTGACAATATGCAGCAATATGTCCTAGTTTGTGACAAGAAAAACAAGTGACATTTCTCATAGGAGGAAAGAAGCTCCTTTGAGATCTTCTGAACTTGTTCAATTGATCTTCAGGAACAATTGAACTTTTTGCAACTGCTTTCTTCTTCCTCTCATTCTTTGTCTCTTGATGTTGCTGCTTGTTTATGTTTGTTTCATCACACATCAAGTTCTTGTTGGCTTCTGCTTTTGTGGTTCCCTTTTGAGCTGCTTCATCATTCCTTTCAACGTCTGCCTTCTCCGAGGTCTCCATGGAGGCAATCTCATCTCTGAGTTGCTTACACCCCCTACTCCTTTCTTCTATCAGTCTTCTAGATACAATAATCTCAGATTGCTGAGAGTTAATTTTTTCTTTTACAGCTTTCACAAAAATTATATTCTGGTTATCCTCTACCTTGGATTTGCTGGTTTCTCCTTCGTAGCCTATCCCAGTTTTTATGAGAGGAGATATTTAAGAATTTAGTATTTTATTCAATCGTTTAGTGCTTGTCATTCGAGAAGTGTTCATTGTCAATTCCTTTTTGGTGTGCTGTAATTTATTTCTCAGGCATACTACTTCTTCCATTTTTTCTTGCTTCTGAATTTTATCCTTAATTTTCTTTAGTAACGTGTCTTCCACCTTCTTATCTTCTTCAAGTTCTACTTTAAATTGAATGAGGTCTTCTGAATTTGGTACCTCTTTTACATATTTGAGAAGAATGTCTTTCTGTTTATGCACTTGAATTTAAGTCTGTCTATTTACTCCAGGGCACTTCTTAGCTCCCCCTCAAGATCTACCTCACCTTCTTCCTCATATTCTAGAAGGAATCCTTCAGACTCTTCCTTGGCCATCAACACAAATTCAGAGGTTCCTTCTTCATTTGAGGATTCAGCTGAGATTTTAGATGCACTGCTATCTTGCTGAGCATAAAATGATTTTCTATTGAATCTCTTTGCTTTCTACCAGTTATTTGTTTTGGTTTTCTTTGTCTCTTGAGTCCGATTCTTTGTTTTCTTGTAAGGACACTTTGATTTATAGTGCCCAACTCTTCCACAGTCAAATCATTTAAATGGAAGCTTACCTTTATACTTACCTGAGCCTCTATCCAATCTTCTGACAAATTTGGCCTCTTCTTCATCAAAGAAAGAGCATGTATCTTCCTTTTATTATTTTCTCTTCTCAGCCTTAAAGGCTGCCTCCCTCACATTTGACTTCCTCTGTGGAAGTCTCATCTTATAGGCTGTTAAGTTTCCAAGTAATTGTTTCATGGTCAAAGTTTCCCAATCAGCTATTTCTTCTATGGCAGAAACCTTGGGATTAAAACTGGATGGTAAAGATCTCAATATATTTTGAAAAATTACACATTATCTAATGGTTTCTCCTAGAGATTTCATATTATTCACAATTTTTGCAACCTTTAAGAAGAAGCTAGCAACATACTCTTCTTCATTCATTTTTATATTTTCAAATTGGGCTCGATAGACTTGTAGTTTGGCCATTTTCACCTTTTTATCTCCCTCATGGATACTTTCTAATGTATCCCATATTTCTTTGGTAGTCTTGTTGTGCATTAATTTGATAAATTATGCCTCACACAGACCACTTAAGAGAGCATTCATGGCTTTGGCATTAGCTATAAAATCTTGTTTGGCTTCTTTCTCTATGTCAGAATCCTTTGGGGCATATCCCAAATCCACAGCAACCCAAACTTCTATTCCTAGAGACATTATGTACATCCTCATTCTTATTTTCCAGAAGGCATAATTTGTACTAGTAAACAAAGGGGCTTTATGTGTTGGGCATCCTTCTAGACTAGCCATCTTGGGGACCTAGGATTTCCTTCTAGTCGTTAAACTGTTCCAGAAGGAACCTACTTTGATACCAATTGTTGAACCCTTGGTTAAACTCAGAGGGGGGGTGAATCAGTTTAATACAGTCATGGTCTTGTAAAAATTTCTTTTACACTTATTTACATCTTCATTTCGTGATCAACTTAATAAACAATGGAACAAAAATCTTAATAAGTGAGCAGCTGGTATTAAACATATTAAATACAAAATATCAACACATAATAATCATGCACATAGACAACAGATATAAGTGGAAACCCATAATGGAGAAAATCACATCTTATTATTGTTGTGATGCAAAGGCAAGCTCCAACTCCCTCTCACCACTGATTTTCTGTAGGCTCCAACCTACAGGAGGCTACTACGTCAATTCTGCAAGCTACAACTTGCAAGGAAGCTCCAACTCCCATCTATTTTCTACAGGCTACAACCTACAGGAGGCTCTTACCTCAGCCAGCTACAACTGGACATCTATCAAGCTACAACTTGCTATGGAAGCACCAACTATAAAAGAATTTTCCAATGATGACCCATAGCCAATAAGTGTCCTCATTAATGGTTTGCTTAGTTGGTCTAGCTCTTTTTTTTTCTTCCAAATCCATGGAGTTTCTACATATGTTTCATTTCCCCTATTTGGCCACAAATCTCTTCTATCAAATTTGGTATGCAAAAGAGAAACATCTCTCCTTGAAGACAAGGTGTATTTATCTTTGCCTGGTATATGTCGAAATATAAAATTTGGGAATTTTGAAGATATGCATAGGATATAATAGCTGAGATATTAATGGATTCTTCCAGTAAGGGAGCTCATAAAATATGGATTTCCTTTTCATTCCTTCTACCATATTAATTACAACTTGTTCTGGTTCTTCAATTGAATTACCCCGATCAAAAAAGTCATCCAAAGCTTCTGATTCAACATCTTCATACTTATTAAGCCAATCATCTAGACCAATAATAAGAGGAGGGCCTCTATTTTCAACTTTTTCATCAAATTTATTCTTCTGGTGATTTCAAAACTTATGATATAGTGGTAGCAAAACCATGTTGTTTACATAAATAAATTTACATATATATTTAGAATAACACACTTGAAATTGTTTTTCACATATTTTACATAAAAATATCCCATTTGTTTGAAGCCCTACAATTCAATAAGTAACGTTAATAACATCAAATAATAGTATAAATGTAAGTATGAAATTTGGTATGAAAATACATTATGAGTGTAAATACGTAAATATTTTATCTTACCAGAACAAACAACAAGTCTTGGTAAATCATGAAAAGTCCAACATAGCACACCATACAACGTGAAGGACCTATTTGATGGAGGGTGTGATATGTCATACATTTCTATGCCTTTCCATAGTAGTTTCATCTCATCAATAAAAGACGAAAGATAAAACTCCATTCTTTTTACTTGATGTTTTCTTGGAATGATGCGGGTCAACATAAGGTGCACCTCCTCCCACTCATCCATGGGGGAATATTGTATAATATAAATACGATTGTCCAAATATTATAATTTTAGCTCAGGAAAGAGAATGGTCACACTCCATCAATTGCAAGCCCAAACCTAATAATACAGGGTTCATCTTTTAATTTTCTTGCCCATTTTTCCTTTATAGGTTTCATTGCTTTGGAGAAGGAAATAATTCACAGGAATCCATCTTTACTCCTATTCTTTGCATGCTAGTCCATCAATTGTATAGGTGACTTGCAACGAAACATTCTTTGAAGTCTAGGTATAATTGACATGTGATGTAAAACCTTCTTTGGAATTGTAGGACCTTGTACATTTGTACAATATCTCTTCTCTTAGCAATCATGGCATTATACCTTGTCTTGATATTCATTTATGTATAAATGTAATAATTTTTACATGAATGAAATTTCTTATGTTCAATCCCCAATTCAAAGTCTCTCAGCTTCCTCAGATTAGTCACCATGGGAGTTTCCATCGATTTCCAGTCCATCATTCCAAAATTCTGAAGGATATTGATAATATAATTTCCTTGATCAAAAAATATTTCATTAGGATTTTTCCAAACCTCTAGTCCCAAATAGTAGTGCATCAAGATAATATCATCCATATCAAATTCAGGGGCCAAGTCCATTAAGGGAATTTTTATGTCTAAAATGGGCCTCCTAGGGAAATTCTAAAATAATAGTGGAAATAATAAAATAATATTAGATTACATCATCAAATTTTAGAAAAAAAAAAAAATAAAAAAAAATTAAAAATTAAAAATTAAAAATTAAACTCATATTTTCAACTTATCTCCCTATGGGTTTACTCAAATTTCGAGCGGGAATGCTTGTTGGATGAAAAATTTGATTCTTCATCCAATGAGTACCCATGTTGCACACTTTTGATGGACCTTGCTACATGAAAAATGAGAAATACATGAAAAACATGCTTTTAATCACGTTTTTTCATGTATTTCTCATTTTTCGTGTAGAAGGGTCCATATGCAACATGGGTACTCCTTGGATGAGGAATTAAATTTTGCATCCAACGAATACTCCCACTCGAAATATGAGTAAAATCTTAGGGAGATAATTTGAAAATACAAGTTGAAAAAGTAGTTTTATTATTTTGTTATTTTTTAATCTTTTTACTTTTTTACCCCAAAAATGGTGAATTGGCCCCCATGGTTGACATCATCATCTTGAATCTTATTGGTTCTTATAAAGTTTATTTTGGTTGTACATTTTTATTAGGAGGCCCATTTTAGACTTCAAAATTTCTCTAATGCTTCTTACACTAAATATTGAGATGCTTTATACCTATCAAAAATAACTCATCAACATACAATAATAAAATCACATGTTCATTCTTTACAACCTTGATATATAGGTTTGGATCAAAATAAATTTTGGATAAATCAAGTCTTATCAGGTAGCTATCAATTCAAGAATACGAGGCTCTAGGTGCATGCTTAAGTCAATACAAGGCTTTCTTCAACATGAAAATGTGATATTATCTTCCATGAACCTAAAAAAATTTCTTTCTCAATCACACCATTGAGGAAAGTAGTCTTTACATCCATTTGATGTAAATTCCAACCCATAGAAGCATAATTAGAAATAATAGATCTAATAGTATTGTACCTAGAAACTAGAGCAAAGTCTTATTGTAATCCTCTCCCTATTCTTGGAGAATCCTCTAGCCACAAATCTTGCCTTATATTATTCAATACTACCATCCATTGCGTGCTTAATTTTGTATATCCATTTGGAGGTCATCGTTGATTTCCCTTCATGTCTAGGCACAATTTCCTATACATCATTTTCATAATAGTTTGGTATTCTTCCATCATCGTATTCTTCCAAACATGTTTGCTAGATACCTCTTCAAAGGAGGAAGGTTCAGAGTCAATCATATTATTCATCAATGCTACATATCAAAAGTACCTATTTAGTCTCTTGCATTCCCTAAAGGTGCACATGGTGTTGCATGTACTTTTTCTTCTTGCAAGGTAGATCTAAGCGAAGCTAGTTTCTTCTTAATTTTCGGAACAACAACTAGATGCAATGACTCACTGGGCCCTTCTGGTTCTTATTGATGATCTAAGTGATATTCTGAAGGATTGGATAGACCAGATCCTTCTTCCTTGGGAGCTCCATGTTCTTCATCATCATCGGAATCTATAGAAACTTCTATATAATTCCAATAAGAAACATTCTCATCAGAGGTGATGTCCTTGTTGACTTCAACCTGTTGTTGTCATCAATGCTTCACTCCATAAGAACATAGGCAAGTCTTAATCATGCATCATTACCTTAACAAATTATTCATTGGACCTGTTATTTCTTTTATCAACTTCATTTTGTTGTGGATTTTAAGGGACTATGAACTCCATCTTAATCCCAACTTCTTTACAAAAGGAAAAAATTTCCTTGGAGGTGTATTCTCCTCTGTTATTTGATCTTAGAATCTTGATTTTATTTCCTGTGAAGTTCTCTACTTCAGTTGTGAACTCTTAAAATTTTCTGAAGAATTCATCCTTGGTCTTCATGAAGTAAATCCATGTATTGTGAGAGAATTCATCAATAAATGTTACATAGTACAAAGAGCCTCAAATATATTTCACTGGTGTTGGACCGTGTTAGCACTCCACCAGATCTCCAAAGGCTGAGAAGTAGACTAGCAAAGGTAACCACAAACCACTTTGACCTAGCAGCGAGCCCTACTAGGCTAAGAGGGCTCTCTCAATAGGATCACATCCAAATTTATTAGATAATGAGGATTTTAGGCTTGATATAGTAGGTTCCAGGGTTTGATTGATTTGGATTTGGTGCTGGATGGTAAATTTGGTCTAGGAAAAACTAGGTCAGGGCACTGAAAATCAGACTTGTAGAGATGTGATGGGGCAAGATAGGCACAAAATTTAGAAATTTAAGGTATCTTGGGGAATATGGTAGACTGATAGGGTTTCAAAATGAGCATAGGAATTATGAATTCGTTTATATCATAATAAAGTGAGCATAACTGTGATAACTTCCCCAAAATAGAGCATCAAAATAATGAATTCTTCTTATCAACTTATAAATCAATCACATAAGACATGGAAATGAAATATGGAGAGCACAGTACTTTCAAACATAAGAAAACATAAGAGGAAACAATGCTAAAACACATACCACATGAATTCCACCACAATAGCTGCAAACTCTGTCTATTAGTTCCTGCCAAAATCACTGAATACACTAGTGTTCAAAGATCAATTACACAACATCCAATCCTTGCAATGACAAAGAAAATGAAAGATATAGACCAAAACATTCAAGGTATTGCCATTTTTGAACCCACCCAAGCCAACAGAATCACGAGTTGTCTCAATAAGAGGAAGATTGTCCATTATTTCTTTGTAGAAGGACTCAACAGTATTAAGAGATTTGATTGGCCCCTCGACAACTGAAAATTTTAGTTGGGACCCACTTTCAATTACCACCACTTTTTCAGTGCATTTATTTTCTTCTTCATAATTGCTAAAATTTGTGGTATCAAGACAAGGACATTGTTCTATTGGAGTATCTAAAAAAACCATACCAATAACTGTAGAGTTTATTACCAGCAAGTTAACCTCAGTATTTTTTGAATCGCTGCCACATTTTTCAACATTGACATCTTCAAGGATGTTACCATTCTCAAACTATATTAAATATTTTTCACTGCAAGACAGGTGATCACCTTTAATTTCACCCATATCATCCAAATGAAAATTGAATCCTTTGTTTTCAATTATAGTTTGAGATTGGCTAGAGTTAAACTGACTTGATGAACCAAAGGTTTGGTTGGTGTTTTCATCAAAGGATTGATTAGGTAGATGTGGAAATATTTAGGCAAGAAAAGCACTCCTTTCCATGCTATCAATTGTTTCCTAGTGAGTTAAAGAATTAAATGACAATGACGAGCTTGCATGTTCTTCATTAATTTTAGTTTTCATTAGATGAACAACAATGCCTTCACTATCCGATCTTATATATGTCAATATGATTTCATCAAACACCTCTGACACATCATCATCAAATATTGAGGAGAAAACATGATCTAGATTTATGCAGGAATGCAACATAATACACATATAACCATAAATACAAAGATGCAGTGGAAATAACACTTCATTTCATTAATATCAAAGAACTGAAATTTTCTTACAGACAGAATGGAAATAAACTAGCTAGGGCATTGGTAGCTTATCTCTGAGAAGAGATGTGGTGGCTACATGCATCTAAAATGTGTTACGATGAGGCTCGAGGGCCTATTTATTATTGAGAAACAATGGAAAACCATAAACATCCTAGGAGATGAAGCGCCAAAACTATGGGCCCCGTTTGGGTAAATTGGTACATCAACTTCCTGGGGACGTAACTTTGGCATATGATCTTCATTTGACATGCACCATACCTCGTTAGAAATATCTATCCGAGGAATACAACTTTTTAGTGAGAAACATGGTCCATCAACTCATTTTTCTCTCGATGTTTCCAAAAAATGTCGTTTAGGGCCTCAAACAGCTCCGGAAGTTCAGGACCCCAAAAACTTCTAAAAATAGTAAATTGTACTATAATTAAGGAAACTGAAAAACTGAAAGAGGCAATGGTGGGGCCCCAAGTGGAATATGTGGGTGGCCACCAATATCCACTGGATCATTCCTCCCCACTTAGGAAGTAATGGTCCCCATTGCGTTGAGTTCCTCCATGAGACGAGGAAACTTCTGCTGAACTTGGTCCCTAGGAAACCACTTGCCTTGGTGCAGGAGTTGGCTACCTTTGAAAACCTGATACAGTTGGATATTCTATTGGTGAGTGTTCTTGATTTTCATGTCCATGATACAATATTTGTTCCATGCAATCTGGGTTTAACTCTGTTGGTGTGGGTTGTTCTGCAATGTCGGAGGTGACCAGTAGAGGTGGGAAGTAGGGCCTAAGGTGGTCCACATTTAATATTGGGTACAGACCAAGGAATGGTGGAATACTGAGCCCAAAGGCGTTATTCCATAAAACCTTGGTGATGGTGTACGACCCATATCGCAGCGGACAAAGCTTGTGGTGGTGTCCAGTGAGGCGCTCCTTCTGCAAATGTAGCCACACTTTGTCGCCCACATGGAAGTTGTGTGGCACCTGATGTTGACCATGTCGTTGCTTGTAATTAGCATTGGCTCTGTCCAATATGTCATGAACCTATTGGAGGATGTGTTGAATGCGCTCGATGAATCTGTTCACTTTGTCAGCTTGAGACTGGACATGAGTTGAATTGGCCTGAGTAGCCACAAATGGCATGGCTACGTCAATGGGATATAGTAGCTGGAATCCCAAGCCCACCTGAAAGGGGTTGAGGCTGGTTGAGCTGTGGAGAGCCCGGTTATAACTGTGTTGCACATAGTGGAGGCTTTCATTCCATGTCCGTGGATTATTTGAATTGTACATGCGCAGAATGTGTACAATCATCCTGTTGACGACCTCTGTTTGGCCATCAGTTTGGGGATGGAAAGATGTGGACTTGGTGATCTTGGTGTCCAGAATTGACTAGAGGTTGGACCAAAATGTGCTGAGGAACCTGTTGTCTCGATCTGAGATGATAGACTGTGGGATCCCAAAGTGCACCCACACCTGTTCAAATAAAAGTTTAGCAGTGGCTTCTGCTATGATATTCTTCTTGCAGCCCGCCATAATGGCCATCTTCAAGAATCTATCGATGACCATAAAAACATAGTCGTTTCCATGCTTAGTAGAAGGAAGCCCCGACATGTAATCCATGGAGATGGATTCCCAAGGTCAACTAGGGGTAGGTAACGGGGTATAGAGGCCTTGCTTCTTGATGCTTGGTTTGGAAATGGCGCAAGCAGTGCAGGATCTGATGTACTTCCTAAAATCCTGTCGAAGCTTTGGTGAATAGAAATACTTCTGTACTAATTCCATTTTTTTCTCAACCTCGAAATTCCCAACGACTCGATTGTAGTGTGCTTCCCAAATCATCTCGGCATGCTCGCTTGAAGGAACACAAAGATGTCCTAAGTGACATAACAGTGCATCTTGGAGGTGAAAATTTGGAACTTGTGTACCCTCCAAGAGTGTCTTGTATGTGTGGTTGAATTACGGATCGCTCTTGTAGAGAAGTGGTCAATCAGAAGTCTCATGCCCACAAGAGTTGAGAACAGTGGTTAGCTCCATGATCGGTGGTTGGTTGAGGAAGTTGCAACATTATTGGTGATATCCTTCTTGTAATTGAAGTTCAAATGAAACTGTTGCATATATGGGGACCACTTATGATGGCAATCATTCTGCAACTTCCCTTATGTCTGTATGAACTGTAGGGGTCGGTGGTCTATGTGGATGATTGTTTCCTTCCCCAAAATGTAATGCTTCCATTGTTGAAAAGCCTGCACAATGGAATACATTTCTTATTAATAAGTGGGATACTTGCAGACTGTGTCGGAAAATGTCTCACAATGATATGCCACTGGATGCCCCTGTTGAGTAAGAACTGCCCCAAATTATAGCATAGTGAGAGGCATCTGTCTTGATCTCAAATGGTTGTTGCAAGTATGGTAATGTGAGCACTAGGGCAGAACATAGGCAATGTTTCAATTCTATGAACGCCTTACTTTGAGATTCTGACCAAAAGAATTTTTCTTTCGTTCCTCCCTCGGTGACTTGACTCAAGGGCCAAGTGATATGAGAGAATCCAAACACGAACCTGTGGTAGAAATTTGCAAGACCCAGAAAAATGTGAAGCTCTGTTAGAGTGGTTGGGGCTGGGCAATCCCGAATGACTTGGATCTTGGTTGGATCCACATGCACCCCCATTTCATCAATAATGTATCCCAGATACTGAACTTGGGTCATGCCAAAAGTGTACTTCTCCAAATTGGCACATAACTTGTGTTACCATAGTGTTTGGAGGACCTGTCGAATGTGGTGGAGGTTCTCTTCCCATGTTTGACTGAAGATCAAAATATCATCCAAGTACACCACTACAAATGAGTTGGTGAATGGCTGCAATATGTCATCCATCAACCTCATGAAGGTTACAGGAGAATTCGTCAACCCGAAAGGCATGACCAACCATTCAAAAATGCCCTCCTGGGCTTTGAAGGCAGTCTTCCACACATCAAAGGGTTCGATTGGTACCTGGTGATACCCAAAATTCAAGTTGATCTTGCTGAAATATTTTTCCCCTTTGAGTTGGTCCAGAAGGTCATCAATCTGTGGGATCGAGTACCTATTCCGGAAAATGATCTTGTTTAGTGTTTGATAGTCAATACGGAGTCTCCAAGTCCCATCCTTCTTATGTACCAACATGATCGGGCTCCCACAAGGCGATGAACTCGGCCAGATGTGACCTTTCTGCAACAGCTCCTGAATCTGCCTTTTGATTTCGTTGTTCTCTAGAACAAAACACCGATAGATCGGTCCATTAGGGAGTGATGCACCTAGGGTTATATCAATGGGATTCTTGACCTGACAGTGCAGAGGCACCCCTGTGGGTGAGGTGAAGATGTTCCTGCACTCCTCCATGACCTTGTCCATTTGTTGTTGTCATGTAGATGAGCCCTATCTAGAGGTCGTGGCCACAATCTTCTTCTTTCCCTGGGGGCAGATCATTAGGAAAACAAATTTCTCAGTTTTGGAAATGAGCTTACTGCATTTTTTTGTAGTAACCAAAGAGATAGCGGCAGGTGGTGGTACCTCTGGTATCTTGTACAACTTATTGCCCAAAGTAACAATAATAGCACGATGTCGGCAATCATACACAACATGTCACTTCCACAAGTATGGTTAACCTAATAATACATCACAAACATCAAGAGGAGAAATGCCACATAATACCTCATCCGTGAAGGGTTTGATGTTATAGGGAAGGTGACATTGATGGCTGATGCAAAGATCCCATCCTTGGTGAAACCACCCTATGGTGTATGGCTACGAGTGTGTTGTGGTCGGCAAGCCCAACCACTTCATGAGCTCTGCTGAAATGAGGTTCTTTTGGCTCCCACTATCGACAATGAATTATAGTGGGGAACCCTTTACCCACATTTGGGAGTGGAAGAGATGCTCCTCCTCCTCTAGATCTTCCAGTTCCTCCTTCTAGATCTTCATAGTGGCAATGGTGGCGTTGGGCTTCACATCAATAGTCTGATTCCCTTTTTCATTCCCCTTGTCAGGTTCTGATTTAGAGTTGGAGCATGCATCTAATTCAGAAGCCCTCATCTTGGACACTAGCTACTACTTGGCCTGACACTCACTTGTGTTGTGAGTGGAGCTCTTATGGAACTCATACCACTTTCCCATGTCCTTCTTTGGCTTCGTGGTGTTGTTATTTTCTTGCATATTTGGCAGATTGTCTTAGGCCTCCATGCCTTGGGTTTGTCCTTTTTTCTATGGTTTAGGGGCACCTTTCCCTTGCTTTTTATTTTTAGATCCAAAGTCTCGCTTCTTCTGTTTGAATTTCTGCTCAATCTTGGCAGCATACCAGTATGCCGTACCAAGCAAGGAGATGTTGAGTAAATCCATTTCCTCTTGAATGTATCTGTGTAGATAACTGCAATACTTTAGCACCAAATTTTTCTCTAAATCTTTGATACCCAACTTTGTGCATAGGGTATGGAACATATTCGTTAGCTCATGCACATATTTATCCCTTTGTTGTCGTAGCATGATCCATTGTATGTACTTTTACTCATAGCTTCCCACGGGATAGTATTGTTACTTGATGGCATCTCGTAAATAATTCCAAGTGGGTACGTCCAAGAATAGAGAGGGTTCCATCTCGTCCTTTTTCTCATTGTAGGTTTCCCACCAGTCCTTGACATGGGGGATAGCTTTGAGGAGTGAAAAAATAATATTCTCCCGGTCGGAAAAGTCATGAATCGAGAAATATCCTTCTAGTATATTCAACCATCTATCTATGGAAACTGCATCTATTTTTCCCTCAAATATGGGAATGTCAAAGTTTACTTGTAACTTAAAGGGAGTCGCGCCTCTAGAGTGGCTGCTGGATGCAGATGAGCTGCCAGTGGGTAGTCGTTGAAGGATCTAGGCAAAGTTATCCATCATCATGTTCCTTTGTTTTTCGAGGGCCTCCTTGAGCAATATTTTGATAGAATATCCTCCTCCCTCATCTTTCTTTTGTCCCCCATGGGTGGCTGTCGGGGTTTGTGAGGCTGATCTTGAAAAGGTTCAACCAGATTGAGCCCTAACTCCTTATACCTCAACCTTGTTGGGGAAATGCAAAGAAGAATCGAGAAAAAACAGACTGCTCTAATACCACTGATCCGTATTTATGAGGGAACACGAAATAATACACAAATAACCATAAATACAAATATGCAATGGAAATAACACTTAATTTCATTAATATCAAAGAACAGAAATTTGCTTACAGACGGAATTGAAATAAACTAGCTAGGGTACTGGTAGCTTATCTCTGAGAAGAGATGTCATGGCTAAAAGCCTCTGAACTGTGTTACAATGAGGCTCGAGGGCCCATTTATTATTGATAAACAATGGAAAACCCTAAACATCCAAAAACCTAACCCTTTGAGATGAAGCGCCATAACTATGGGCCCCGTTTGGATAAATTGGTACATCAACTTCCCGACGATGTAACTTTGGCATACGATCTTTGTTTGACGCACACCATACCTCGTTAGAAAGATATATTCGAGGAATAAAATTTTTGAATGAGAAGCATTAATCCATGGACCCATGTTGCTCCCGAATTTTCCAAAAGAAACATTGTTTAGGGCCTCAAAATGGCTCTAAAAGTTTAGGACTTGAAAAACTGCTAAAAATAGTAAACTATGCTATCATTAAGAAAACTAAAAAACTAAAAGAGAAAATGGTGGGGCCCCAAGTGGAATAGGAGGGTGGTAACCAATATCCACATGGATCAAAATGGATGAATGAGATGAGCTTGGTGCCAATTTC
Organism: Pinus albicaulis; assembly: GCA_034641835.2. Classification (NCBI taxonomy): domain Eukaryota; kingdom Viridiplantae; phylum Streptophyta; class Pinopsida; order Pinales; family Pinaceae; genus Pinus; species Pinus albicaulis. The sequence goes on along the minus strand of CM076577.1, from coordinate 436,269,203 downwards.
TCAGAACCTGAATGATAGCTATGCTCAGTAATTGGACCATCCACAATTCAATGCTCACCATCAAGTTCCACATCAGCCATTTGGTCATTTTGGTTAGGAACCACCTCATTAAGGATAAATTCCACAATTGAATCAACATCATTGTGATGCTCCAAATAAATTTCCTTAATAATACGTTCATCAACATGTGGGAAAACTTGACGAAGAGAGATGAAAGATGCCTTCCAATCCATCACTCCTCCTAAATGTACTCTTGCTCTGGACTATTAAAGATATCTTAGTTCAAAACATGTACTCCTATTGTGGTCCGATTTACATTAAGCCCATGCATATGAGATTGAGGATATTGTATTCCTCATCTGATTAAAACTTGTAGATGATCTCCAAAAACTTGAAAATCCCTTACTTGCTCAAAATTTTCCCTTAGAAATCAATGCCCCACCTCCTCACTCAGATGCGCAGTGAAGTTAGCAGAAGCACAACGAAAAACATGGCAGAGTGTCTATACACGCAGCAAGGATGTGCAACAAAACTCGTAGCGAGGAGAAATTTTTGCCAATGAAAGCTAAAAAGTCGACCTTGCTACCAATAAGGGGTAGAGTTTTCTTGGGAGAGAGTAAAATAATGAACACAAAACTCCTTACTTTTATTTTTATATCATATTCTTCAATTTTAGTGGGGTGGCCCATAAAAATTTCATTTTGACCTTTTGATTTGAATAGCTTGGAAATTTTTTAGAGAAAGTGCATTTTGAAACTTTAGAACTAATCTCATTAACCATGGAACATGTTGGCTAAAACATGAGCTTGGAAACATTTGACTATTACTCCTACCTCTTGAGGGTTTTATGACTGAAATGGAAGATTATGATGACCATAACCCTAGTGACCTAATGGTGACTTTAAATGAATGACCATTATGATGACTGGGCATGAAATGATAATGTGGAGGTACTGGGAGTAAGGTCTATTCCTTGGGCCAAGGCTAACATCAACTATACTGCATAGGCACTTATTATCTCTATAAGTAAGGCAAATTCAGTAATTTAATCAATTAAATTTTGTTGTTGTCCTAACATCCTCAAATGTTATGTTGCAATTTGCTTTTCTTTTTTTTCTTTTTCTGAATATCTATCAATTTTTTGACATTGTATTAATTTGGTTTACTAAAAATCTTGTAGTACCATGCATAAATGCATTCTTTGATAAATTATTGAAGCAATTTTTTTCTAGGAAGCACATTAATATATCATTTTATTATTTGTTGGGTTTATAAAGCGTTCTTGTTGGTCTACTTAATCTGGCTCATATCTCTCATTATGATAATTTCATGAATTCTATATTTTGTGTTGTGTGTATTGTGATTGGGAACAACCAATGATTCGACTTATTTCATTGCAGCAGATAAGGCCATTCTCACCTTTTCATGGAAAAAATCCTTCCCTCAACAAATGAAAAATCATGTCAAGTACTGCCCCTTTTGAAAGCAAACAGAAAAATTATGTATAAAGAAGAGAGCAGATCACAAGATCACAGATAAATGTAATCTCTGTCTGTGGTGGCAAACAGTCTATGTGGTTTCCGGTGGTCAGCTACTTAGTTATATATACATAGTAGTTATATCTAAACTTATGTCATTACAAATTGAGAAGGTTGATCATCAACTTAGTTATATATAGATAGTAGTTATATCTGAACTTATGTTGATGGTATATTGAAAAAGATAGGCAAGATTTATCGGATCATTTTTGATTAGTTAATGAGAGATTTCAGAATATTTTTAAAGTCTTCCATCCATCCAATATTGGAATAGCCAATATCAAGCTCAAAATATTTTAGAAATCTACACGATATCTAGACAACAATATTGAAATAGCCAATATCAAGCTCAAGTATTTTTTACTATTGTATTCCCAACCTGCAACTGCAAATAATCTTAGAATAAATTAAAGAAACTGTTCATTCCAACTTCTGTGGTTCTTTTTATATACACAAATTTGTTGTTGGTATATTAAGATATAAACTGCTCATTACAACTTCGATCTTTCTTTTTATATATTTAATTAATTAATTAATTTATTTATTTCCGTATATTAATATATAACTTTATTTTTATCTGATTTTAAATTTAATTTCTCACATAAATACTATATAACAAATTCAAATAATTTTTACTTAGGTGAACAAACCTCTACTGAAGATGAAGTAGAGGATGATGATGATGAGGGTGAGGATGGTGACTTTTCACTGCCTCCATTTCCTCCATTGCCCTTCTTTGATTTATCTTCATCATTGTGACCTCCTGATGATCCTTGTCCTTCCTTGTGAAGTTTGGATCCTTCTCCTTCCAGTTTCTCATTCCTTTCTTGATAAAGGATTCTCACCATGTCAGTCATGTCAAGGAATGCTTTCTTGAAGACTCTTTCTTCCTCTTTGGGATCCATTTCTTCATGGATTTATCCTTTCTTTGGAGGCATGCTTAATGCTACTTCTGCTTCTTTAGGAGCTGAACTAGGTGGTGGAGAATGTGGAAATCTTTCCCTACTTTGTTGTGGCTCACTTTGAGACCCTCTTTCTTGCACCAATTTGTTGAGCCTAGTAAGCATGTGAAAAATTGAAAATAGTTAAACAAACATTTGCACACAACGAACACCAGAGAATAAACTCTAGCTCTGATACCAACCTGATCTGAAAGGACTGTATTAGTTTTGTTGTGCTAAGTGTCTTTTCAGTTAATAAACATGTACATATTTGTCTCCATTTGTTTGCTTAAGGATTGAGGAATTTAACCATGAAACATAGATGAATTTGTGAATTATAAGCATGTAAATAAGCTTAAATAACACTGAACAACAATGTATAACATAGAAATAAAACCACATATAATATTTACACAACATGCATGATGAAATAGTTCACCCCTCCTGGGCTACATCTGCTGGTCTAGCTGCCAATGGCATGTCCATCTTTCATTATGCTCAAAATTTTGCAAATACATTTGTTTAAAAGCCTCCAATGGATGTTTTCTCTGCACCAATGGCTTCAGAATGCTCAAATTAGTCTAGGTAGAGTCTTGTTTCACCCAAATTGGTTGAAAATTGACCCTCCTAGCCTTTTTTCCAATGACACCTAAAAATCCTCCACTAAATGTGGAGAACTACATATAACTATAGTTAAAAATAGCAGAACCTCCGAATTTTAGTGGTGCGCTCATTCTCCGTCAAGTTAAACTGTAATATTAAGTGTTTTGGGGAGGGGGTGGCCACATGCGAGATATCACAAGAGGTTTTAAAAGGGACATGAATAACATGTCTTATATTAATCATTTTAAGGGATGATAAAATAAAATGGCATGAAGTATATGTCTTACATTTTGATTATATATTTCAAAGTCTAAAATATAAATTATGAAGCCCAACCATAGCTACAAAATTCAACAAAATCTATATAATGTACAAGATTAGGCCTAACAAAGAGTCACTTGTTGGTGTGGTTACCACTATTGTGTTGTTTATTATTGATGATTTCTATCAATATGCGGTCACAACTATTGTAAGGGGTTTTTGGTTACTATTGGTTCTATCATATGTAATGCATTATGTATATTTATGGTCCTAACCTACAAATGGATGAAATATTGGCTCATGTTAAATATGAATGGGAAGATGAATTTTATTACTTAGCCTTATCTATGTTTTTGAATGACCACAATATGATTTAACCGATGGTTTTCTCTAAAATTAGATGGTGGTTTCTAGTGGTGTTGGTCCTCTAATCACTAAATACATTGATAGTAGTTGCAATATGATGGATTGAGTCTCGCATAATATGTTAGGGGTGAGAGTTTAGATACTAGGTGTCTATCACGACAGTCATATTAGCTTTATTGCAAACATAGTGCTTCAAGTGATCTTCTTTATGGGGAATGAAAATTCCAACAACTAGACTACAGAAAAAAACCCTTTTATTGGACATCAGTGCAAACCCTAGTCTAAAATTGAGCCAATAATATTTGTAAGACTATGTTTGAGGAAATACTAAACTTTTTTGAGTTTGTAGATGTTTTCACATATAGTTAGAGTGATTTAGAGGGGTATTTATATGTAATATGGAGAGTTAAGAATTGATTTGTAGTGGGATATGAGACCAATGAAGTAAGTACCATGTAAGATAAATCCGAAGTTTATTGTGAAGTTCAAAGAAGTGTCAAATATTTTGTTGAATTCAATAATTATTTAAGGAAGGAAGTTGAATGGGTGGCCCTAGTAGTGGTTATGAAAAAGAAAAATGGAACCTTCATAGTGGATGGAATTCCAAAGAATAATTTGGAAACAATAAATTGCATCAATTAAAAAGACCCATTTCTAGCCTTATTCAAGGAGAATGTCCTTGAATTTGGATAGGCTAATGCAAAATTTGTTCATTCATGGTTAGTTAGTCAAGGTATAGACATGGTTTCATCGTAAAGAAAGACAAACTACTCATGACAATATTTATTTGTCCAAACATCATTTGGTATATTTGAGAATGTAATTAGTAGGTTGCTTGGACCATTGTTTGATAGAGTTAAGAGTGATGTTGAATAAATGTAGAAGGATAAGAGTGTCATTGAATCCATATGAGTTTTAGTTTTTGTAGCTATTTGGGAAGTTGTCAAGGCACGACATCTTGAGGGAAAAAATTATGGTGGAGTCAAATAAGGTGAAATAAAGCAAGGATTTATAGATTATGATGAATCCATATAAGTTAAAGTTATTTTTAAGGAAATGTCCAGTATTATATATATTTTTAAATACTAAGCATGTACAATGAATGGAATTAATACATTTTTGAAGAGAGACATGACATTCAAGTGGACAATTGAGTGTTGGGTATCTTTTGAAAAAATAAGGCAATATTCTCTTCATGACTTAAAAGAGTTGATATGATCAAAACAATATTTTTATATCCATGTAAATATATGAAGGACTATGATTGGACCTATCTTAACACAAACAAAGGATTATGATTTGACCTATCTTAACACAAACAAAGGACAACTGTATGTGAAGCATCCAATTTTTTTGCCAATAAATCATTAGCACCAATAAAAAATATTTACATTAAAATTAAAAAAAATGAAATATAATATATATATTATATAAACTTCAATATTACTTGCTAACATATCAATTCCACTAAACTCAATTTTTAAAAAATCCTAATATTTTTTTCATTAAAAATAACAAATATTTATTTTTAATATATATTATTTTTAAAAATAAAAAATATAATTATTAAAACTTCACAAAATCATCTCCCCTCACATGATTCTTTTTTTTCCTCACAATCTACAAATAAAACTAAATACCACATATTAAAAAATATAATAATAAAAAACACAAATCCCCATTTTCTTCACCATATAAAAAAATATAATAATAAAAAACATAACTCTCCTTTTTCTTCTTCTTCACAATCTGCAAATAAAACTTAGCACCACATAAAAAAATATAATAATAAAAAACATAACTCTCCTTTTTCTTTCTTCTTCTTCGCAATCTGCAGATAAAACTTAGCACCACATTAAAAATAATAAATGTTTAATAAATAATAAAAAACCTGATTTAAAAAAATAAAAAATTTCGAATAATATAAATAAAAAGTTAAAAGCAACATAAAATAATTTAAAATAAAATATCTTGCCTTCCCATATCTCGTATGTCGTAGTTACGAGCGATTTTACCAAAGGATAGAGAATGGGAAACGATGTTAGAAATTAAGTTATTGGCCTGAATTAAAAATAAAATCTAACAAGCATCATTCGTCATAATTGTGTCTAAATTCATTAATTTATTCATTAAAAATAAAATATACTATACTTGGTCAAAGTTGTTTCTAAATTTATTAATTTATTCATTAAAAAAAACATAAGATCTAACAAACTTGGTTACGAGCATATTGCAACAAACATGGTTTTTAATCCAGTATAGTAAAGATTTGCTACGGATATAATTAAATTAAAATAAAATAAAAATAATTTTTAAAAATAAAATAATGTTAAAAATAAAAATAAGTCATAATATTCATTACAATTTATACTAACTCCAAATCTAATAAAAAAATCCCTTATTTTCTCAATCAAATCTTGGAAACTTATTCCAAGATTGGTTTATTCAAATTTGAGAAAATAGCATTACACATAAAACAGAAGGCAAAACCCAGAATCTCCATAATCCCTACGGCGCAGAGAGCATTGTTTTGTCAATCTGGAAATGGAAACCACAAATTCCCAATCCCACTAATCCCAAGATCACAGATAAATCTAATCTCTGTCTGTGGTGGCAAACGGTCTATGTGGTTTCCAGCGGTCAGCTACTTAGTTATATATACATAGTAGTTATATCTGAACTTTTTTTTTTTCAGAGGAAGTTATATCTGAACTTATGTCATTGCAAATTGAGAAGGTTGATCAGCAACTTTTTTTCAGAGGAAGTTATATCTGAACTTATGTCATTGCAAATTGAGAAGGTTGATCAGCAACTTAGTTATATATAGATAGTAGTTATATCTGAACTTATGTTGATGGTATATTGAAAAAGATAGGCAAGATTTACCGGATCGTTTCTGATTAGTTAATGAGAGATTTCAGAATATTTTTAAAATCTGCCATCCATCCAATATTGGAATAGCCAATATCAAGCTCAGAATATTTTAGAAATCTACAAGATATCTAGACAACAATATTGAAATAGCAAATATCAAGCTCAGGTCTTTTTTACTATTGTATTCCCAACCTGCAACTGCCAATAATCTTAGAATAAATTAAAGAAACTGCTCATTCCAACTTCTGTATTTCTTTTTATATACGCAAATTTGTTGAACTGCTCATTACAACTTCGGTTTTTCTTTTTATATCAAAGAACTGCAGTACTAACAATATCAAATGATTTTTATGTATTCAGGGAGGATGCCGTCCTTATGCCGATTTTGGTTTTCTCGTTCTTTATAATGTTTAAAGTTTTCTATACTTATGTTAAAATGTATATTATATAATGAATTTAGTCAAGGATCATCGAGACTCCGAACCATCTAATGTAAAGAGGATACAAAGAAAAGAAAATGTAAGTTATATTGTTTAATAAATAAATAAATTTCTATATTCTTTCTTGAAAAAAGAAAATCAAATATATCAAAAAATTATATTTAAAAATACATCAAAATTTAATTTAGAATGGATTATTAGTCATCTTCATATTAATTTTATCTAAATTTTCATATTAAGTGATAAATTTTGCATGTTTTATTAATAAATCTGTTGAGTTTATTACAAGTTCTGCTCCATAATATACTTTTACCCTATTTTATTATTAAAAAATATATACACTTTATACACTAATTTGAGTGGGCTTAATGGTTAAGAGCATGTGTTTCATCCTAAGAAGTCACAGGTTCAGTAGATTAAGCACTCAAATCATTGGGTAGAGGTGAGTCCCTTGTCTCACAAACAAGGTCTTATACACCAATTTGGTATCTCACTTGGGAGTGACCTTAAAATTAGATAATAATAATAATAATAATTATACCATCTTAAAATTTATAAGTGAGAAAATAAATAAAACTTTAATTAAGAATAATTAATACTTGCTAAGGTTTTGCAAATGACGTAGCAAGTTAAGTGGGCTTGATTGTGGTGAAAACTCCATGCACTTGAGTCAGAGGGGATCGGAGGGGAGGGGATCGGATGAGTGACCTCCCTGGAAGTCCTAGTTACCAGGTCTTTACACCTATGAATATCCCCTGATGCAATGAGTGATAAGTGGACTATTCAAAAATTATGAGAAATTAGTCAATTACCACTACCTCTCATAGATATAGTCATAAATTAATAACTTAACAAAATTGAATCCCCAAAATAATATCTAATAATATTTACTTTTCAAAATAATTTCACAAAAAATTATAAAACACAACACAAATAAACTAAAAAACAATTCATAACAATAAAAAAAACATATATATATTTTTTCAACTTTTTAAATAATAATAATTTAATTTTTAAAATTATATTTTATAAATAAAATACTTAAAATATGTAAATATACACAATTTTAAACAAAATGTAAATTAATGTATTTTTATGATCAAGTTTTAATCACTAGTGAATTCACTTATCAAAGTGTTCAAACCATCTCGGAATTAAACAAAATGTAAATTAAAGTATTTTTACGATCAAGTTTTAATGACAAGTGAATTCACTTATCCATGCAAAGGCTCATCATTTATTCGAGTGTTTAAACCATCTCGGAATTAATATTCTAAACCCACTTTGTCCAACCTTGATTCAAATTTGGGTGCTTGATTCAAATTTTCTTTTGATAGTTGAATAAAAGAAATATAAAATGGAAATCATTGAGTTTAGATCAAGATAAAGTCAATTAAATCAAATGAAAAGTTGAAATATAGTCCACCATTTCGAAATTTTAGTATTGAATTACAAAATTATTACTAATAATCTAATATTTTCTATATTTTATTTAAACATGTATTAATTAATATGCTTCAAAATCACAATGTATTTTATTTAAACATGTATTAATTAATAGATCACAAAGCAATGTAATACAAATTTTTTCTCAACAATATAGTAATAATTTGGAATGCTAAAATTTAGATGATGATAGGTTAATAAAAAATTAAAGATTAAGAAAAAAAGGCAATGCCTTCTGCAATCTTGATTTTCCACCCTCATCCCTCCCTGTGTTCTTAAAGCCTTGCCGTAGTTGACCTTCCACTGGCATGACAACCCCAAGAGAGGGAGCCCTGAGCTCCTCTGTCCTCCCTCACTAGGTTGGCCATTCTGACATTCTTAACCCCCAACCCTCCTCGAATTTGTCACCTTCTGCAAATATTGACCCACAACAATCCAAAATAGCTAATGTCATTCTAGTGGATTCATTGGTTGGTCTGGAGCCTGAGCAATTAACTATTCTTGAGCAAAGGATCACAAGCACCTGAAAAGTGAAATCCTTAGAGATTTTATGCCTCCATGTGCCCCCAACAAGGATTAACGACAACATTTAGTTCATGCAGGACCACACCCTAATATGGAAGTTCATCGGGGCATGTCCCATTGAAAAATCCCTCCTACACTAGATAATGCAATGATTGAAGCCTAATGTCCACTATGAAATCAAGCTTGGGTCCAAGGGATTCTTCATTGTGATCTTTACCCACTAGGATGACATGAAAGCAATCATGGAGGTAGATCCCTAATTCTCCAACTCAATAGGCCTTTACATGCGACAATGGACTCCCAAATTCGTCTTGGACAAAGAAGACTTCTCGTGGGCTCCAGTCTGGATTCACCTATACACATTTCCATACGAATACTGGGATCCAGAAACCCTACAAAATATAGGCAATAAGCTAGGAAAATTTGTCTACCTCTCTGAACAAACCAGACAATGCTTTTACACTACCTATGCCATAATGTGTGTGTACATGGATATCTCTGGATCCCTTCCATAGGTCATCGCCTTAGAATCAAAAGACAAATATTGGTTTCATATCTTAGATTAAAAGCATGTTCTATTCAAATGTCAGAAATGGCATCAACACAGTCACCTCTTCTGAGATTTCCCCTTGAATGGCCCTAAACTAGTTCCAAAGCAGGCTAACTCTACGGACATTGAGGGCTTCACAAAAATCCCATCCAAGCGACACCACACCAAGAAATATGAGTCCTCTACACCACTCAAATGCCATATGACCAAAAACAAATTTGAAGCACTTGGTAACCTTCCAAAGGACCTGCCAAAACAACCATTGTCACAAAAGGAGGAAAGCCTTGCCAAGCAACCGACACAACACAATACCGAGAGAAAGGGAAAAGAACCAATCAAGGCTAAAACTCTAGACCAACATGACACTCCTCAATAGGAAGAGCACACCCCCATGATTGAAGATTAGGACTTCACAGACCTTGGAGGGCTAGATCTGATGGCCTTGGAAGATGCTTGTTGCAGGAATGCCATATTTTCCATCTCACCTAAACATATTCACCTCCTGGATACCGCCCTCCAGAAAAAAAAAAGCCAAAATGTAGCTAGGTGTTCAAATGATCACCACAAAAAATGGGAAGAAGAGTAGCAAATATTTCAATAAAAGGGGTTGGAAGTCAGCCCTTCAGAGACTGGATACCCTAGGATGAAAGCTAGTTGAATCAGGGTAGTACAATAATATCTTAGAGATCTACTCCTCTCAAACCACTATTCTCCCATGAATTTCATTTCTTGGAACATACAGGATCTGACTAACCCCTCCAAGTTACGTATTCTTTTTCAGAAGATCCAACATCATCTCCCAAAAATCTTGCTAATCCAAGAAAAAAAATGCTCCAACAAATATTTTGAATTCATAATGGGAAAATTACATAATAAGGCATGCAACATTACTGTTGATGCAGAAGGGGCCTATAGAGGCTTAGGAATTTCCCAGGACCCCTCACAAATAGGTATGTAATTTCTTCCCATAAATCCCTATTAATTTGGGGAAAATAGGTCCAAACTCCATGTTGCACTGTTAATATGAGGATGGTAATATATTTTTTGGATTCCTCTTTCGGAGAGGTGCAAGATTTATCTAAATATCATCTTGTTTGGATGAGCAGAACATATATTTTGAATTTATTTTCCACACATGTGCAAGGTCGGCCAGATTTGTAATGTAGGCTCACATGCCTAATAGATGTGTCACACACCCTCACTGATGGATATAAATTGGAGAGACTTGGAGGTCATTTTATCATCAACTCATCACACATTCTCTCATTGTGATATGATTCATTTGATAGATTTTGGAGGCCTTTTTCCCCTCACACGTGTGCAAAGAAGCTGTTGTTTTCTACGGATCCGTTTAGGACTTTTTGCTGCAGTGTTGACTAGTGTTGACCATGGTCAACCCTTGGTCATTTGACCTCAAATCTCTACCAAAATTCTGATTTTAGGAGGCTGTACTGCTGGGCACTAAAATCGAGGAAATCCGAGCTGTTTGACTAGTGAAGCCCTAATATGGACTTTTCTGTTGCTATTTTGTGTTGACTTTGGGTTGATCAGCGTTGACTTGTGATGAGCTATCTTTGAGGGTTGTGGGTGTGACACATGAAGGATTGGCTGACCGAGAAAGAATTTTTTGGTTGAAGTATCCTGTTGACTGCCATAACACAACAATATCTCATATCTTTGCTGGGCAAAAGGAATTGTAAATCTGATTCTATATTTGGTTTGTCTTCTGTTGATCTATTATTGTGTTCTATAACATTTTAATTTCATGTTTATGTGATTTCTATTGTGTATCAGGCCTAAGTAAGATTGAAGTAAAATTGCATCAAGCATAGACCACCATGGTTATCTAAATTTAACATGGAATCAGAGCTAAGGTGGAGACAAAGTCCAAGCTAGTGTTAGAAGCAATCACTGAAGGAAGGAATCCTATCACAGACAAATGGCCTCCTCAACCTACAAGGGTTTCAAGGCTGTGATAAATTGACTAATAAGTCTAATTATCATGCATGGAAGATGTCCTTGGATTTGGTGCTAGAAGATCAAGATGTCATGGACTATGTGCAGGGGAATATTCAAGAGCCTCCATCAAATCCAGTTCTTGCCACGAAGACGAAGTATAAAAAAGGGGAAATCAAAGCAAAGATGATTATCCAGGATTCTATTCATAATCACTTGGTTGCTTACATTTCTAAGTTGAACACATCTAAAGAGATGTATGATAAGCTGGTGAGTATTTTCAGGGTTAGCAAAGCTAATCAAATCCTTTTCTTCAAGAATCAATTGAAGAATATCAATAATGGCAAGGACGAATATATTCAATCCTATTTTATGAGGCTCACTGAAATCAGGAATAACCTCCTAGCTATTGGGGAAGCAATATCTGATCGAGATATGGTTCTTATTATACTTGGAGGTCTCCCCCGTGATTGGTATGTATTCAATACCACTATTCTTAATAATAATGTGATTCTTGATTTTGATGAAAAAATTGACAAGATGCACTCAAAAGGAAACAAGAATGACGGAGTATGCCTCTAATGGAAATGGAAGTGATCCTAATGCCTTCGCCACTCATGCAAACAAGAAAAACAATGGTGGCCCAAGAAATCAAAACCATGGAAGAGCGAGGCCCAAAGGAAGGAAGGGAAGATGTTACACTTGTCAAAATTTTGGTCACTATGAAATAGAGTTCCATAATAGAAGGGACTCTCCCAGGGATGATGACAACAACAACTCGAGAGGGAATGGCAGGAACATCAGGTTCTAAGGAAAAATTAAGGCTCCCTATAATCATGGTGGAGATGGGAAACCTTTCAAGAGGTCAAGAAATTCTAGGTATGATGAGTCTAATGTTGTTGATAATAAGATAAATGAATTTATTCTTATATCTTCCCTCTTTGTTGCATCTCCACCCGACATCGTGGATGTATGGTAGATTTATAGTGGTGCTCCAAGGCACCTCTCTGGTTATAAATAAGCCCTCTATGATTTGGTTGAGAAGGATACCAATATGGAAATTATCCTTGGAGAGCATGCCACCTATCCCATGAAAGGGAAAGGGACTATGACCCTCCATCTATCTCAAGGTCAAGTCCTCTGATTACAAGATGTGTTGTACATACCTGATTTGAAGAAGAACCTTGTGTCCATTTTGGAAATGGAAGACAAAGGGTTCAAGGTGGCATTTATTGATAGAAAGGTGGCATTCAAGGAAGCTCTTTCTATTGGTTTTAGAGTTGATACACTCTACCAGGTTGGAGGAAGTCCATTGGGGGCTATGTCATGTGATGCAAATCTTCAAACAGAGTTATGGCACTAGAGGTTTGCACACCTTCATTATAAATCCCTTCACGAAGCAAGGAAGGTGGTGACATGGATGCCTGAATTTAGAGATGATCATGAAGGTATATGTCAAGGTTGTGCTGAAGGAAAGCATACAAGGGGACCATTCCCCTCAAGTGTCACAAAGACAACTAATACCTTGCAGTTGATACAACTTATCTAGTATGCTGTCGGTGACATCCTTGGGAGGATGTTCCTATTACATGAATTTTACATATGACTTCTCCCACAAGACCTAGATATATTTTTTGAAGAATAAGGATGAAGCATTCAAATGGTTTTGTACCTTCAAGGCCTTGGTGGAAAATCAAAATGAGAAGAAAATTAAAGTTTTGAGGACCGACAATGGGACCGAGTATGAGTCAAATGAGTTTAATGACTTCTGTAGAGAAGCTGGCATTAAGAGGGAGACCACAAATGTGTACACTCCTGAGAAAAATGGTCTTGCTGAAAGAAATAACGGGATCATTATGGAAGCTACCCATGCCATGTTATGTGACTAAGGTCTTCCAAAGTTTCTGTGGGGAGAAGCTACGAAAATTGTTGTGTACGTTAAAAATAGATGCCGGCATTCCGCTTTGGACTCAAAAACCCCAGAAGAAGTCTTCTCTGGTAAGAAACTTGATTTTTCTCATTTTAGAGTTTTTGGTTGTCCTATTTACTTTCATGTGCTGAAAGAAAAGAGAAGCAAGATGGATGCTTCTTGAAAGAAGGGAATGTTTGTGGGCTACATTGAAACTTTGAAGGCATATAGAATCTATGTGCCTAGTCAAAGAGAAGTGGAGATATGCCACATTGTCACCTTCGATGAATATTCTACCCTCAAGAAAGTGAGAAATATTCCTAGCTCTAAGGAAGACAAAGAAGATGAAGAAGCAGGGAAGCAGGAAGAGCTGAAAGATGACCTGATGCCCGATGTTGAAGGACCTATGGATCCATTTGATCCACCTCCTTCAAATAAGAGAAGACCTTCATGGCTCAGGGATATTCTCGTAGATGTCGAGAGACATATTGCCCCAAGGGGGACATTCAGTGAATGCAAGAAGCCGAAGAGATACCGAAGGTATCTAGTAGCCATGAGTACGATAGTACAATCTAAGCCTATATCATTTGAAGAAGCCATAAAGCATCAATTTTGGAAGGATGATATGCACAAAGAATATGAGTCCATTATGAAAAATGATGTTTGGGAATTGGCCTTGAGACCGAAGGAAAAATCTGTTGTCACCTCGAAATGGCTCTATAAGATCAAGCATGGATCTGATGGAAGTACTAAAAAGTATAAGGAAAGATTTGTTGCCCGAGGCTTCTCTCAAAAAGACGACATATATTATGATGATATATTTGCACATGTGGCCTGCTATACCACCATCTAATCTATTATTGCTCTTGCTGCAATGTAAGGATGGAGTCTACATCAGATGGATGTGAAGATCACTTTTCTACATGGTTCTATAAAGGAAGAAGTGTATGTGGAGCAACCTCTAGGATTTGAAGTCCGAGATAGAGACACCCATGTATGCAGGTTGAAGAAAGACCTCTATGGGTTGAAGCAAGCCATTAGGGCTTGGTACGAGAGGATAGATAACTACTTGATGAAGTTGGGCTTCACTCGAAGTAATGTTGATCTGAACCTTTATTTTAAGGTTGATAGAGAAAGGCCTCTCATTTTGGTTCTCTATGTGGAAGATCTTTTCCTCATAGGTGTTGACCCTCTCATTCATCAATGTAAGAGGGAGCTAGCTTCTAAGTTTGAGATGAAAGACCTAGGACTGATGCACTACTTACTAGGCTTAGAGGTCTAGTAGAGGCCAGGCGAGATTTTCATTTCTCAAGGAAAATATGTTGTGAAGCTGCTAGAGAGATTTGGTATGGTGGACTGTAAGTCTGTGTCAACACCGATGGAACTCAACTTCAAGAAGTTGTGTGGAAACGTTGTTGGGCCCGTGCTAGCAAATCTTACCATGTATCAAAAACTCATGGGGGCCCTGATGTTCTGAGTGAACTCCTGTCCAGGCGTTTGTTTTGTAGTGAACACTTTGAGTCAACATATGGTTGATCCTCATCACATTCACTGGATTTGTGCCATGAATCTTGTTGGCCCTCATTTTTTAGCCAATTTTGATTAATTAAGTACACTTAATTTCCATGATATCCATCCATATACCATCCATATACACCCTGTTTTGACCAATTTATGCATATTCAGGTATATAAATTATTTTTTTCAATTTTCAGATGTTTTTACAAAATTGGATTTTAAGTGCATTTTTGGACAGGACTAAAACTTTCCGTAATGGCTTCATTGAAGTCATACTTGCAGGACACCTGGGCACGAGCTAAGAACATATCTAGAAATATTGGGAACTAAGGATGGACGTGTACCTGTTGGTTCGTTCAAACCGAGCTAAAACATGCTCGGTCAAAGTTGGTCAAACAGGACCTGTCATTTAGGAAATCCCTAGGAAATAGGCCAAATTTAGTATTTTATGGGATTTTCCAGATTTTGAGTGATTAGATGGATGAGCTCAACCAGAATAGATGGGATAAGGATATACATGGATTTTAGAGACATTTTATTCAATTTTGTTTCATATTTTTCTATTTAATACAAGAATATTGAAGGCATGAATATGTAGAATTTGTATGATTTCACTTTGATATTTCCAAAATTTGGGAGTTAATCGAAGAACCATTTCTATATTATTTCTATTTTTCTATATGGAGAATGATTGATTGAGTTTCAGTAGCTGAGAAGCACTTTCAGTGTGCAAGGCAAGGTTGGAGGGCCCCCACACCGAGCTAAGTGCACTTTCTGGTTAATTTAGTTGAAATTTCATGAACTAGTTTTTATTCATGTTTAATCAGTTAATTAGATGTATGATGATATGTTATGTATGTTGATGAATCTTAATCTAAATTCTAATATGCATATGAAGGGTCAAATCAGTGTTTAATTTAAACTCTTCTTCTATCTGATTAGAGAATAGAAACTAGAATTCATGTTTCTTGCTTTTGTTTAAAGTGATTTTCTGAATTTCCAATTTTATTACAATGGCAGTAATGATGAATGAATTTATAAAGAAGGACAACAAGGAACTCCTTAGTTAGGAGCATCTTCTTCTGCTTATTATATATTAAATTATGAATTATTTAGTTAAGTTTTATATTTGTAATATGCATTTTCTTTAAAATCAATAATTCATCTTCTAAAATTGATTGTAGTTGAAATCCATATATTATGGACATGATCCCAAGTTTTACAAACCCGGATTGATAAGAAAATACTTGTGTTATTTTACCCAGTAAACAGACCCAACATTTTTTGCGCTATTGCCGGGGAAGCATATTTCAAAGTAGTCAAATAGGAAGATAAAAAAAAACAAAAACAAAAATACATCAAAAAAAACAAAAACATAGTTTTTCTTTTAATTTATGCTTATTTATGCCTAGAGATAGAGATCATAAAGGTAGATTCATTAAACAAAAACCCCTAACTATCCAATCATCCATAGGGGTAGGACCATCAGGATTAACAACACCAGTTGCTGGGAGACCTACTCTAGAGGAGTTAGAGGAAAAACATAGACCGGGACAAATATTAATTCTAATTGAAAGACAAACCTTGTTGGCCTTCGAGGTAAAAAGAAAGAAATCAACAAAAGAAACTCCTTTCATAGGAAGAAAAAAGGAAACAAGAAAACCAATTGTTGAACAATTAGAATAACATGTCCTTGAACAAATTAAGAGAGTTGAGGAAACACTAAATCAGCCTCATATTGAAACATTAAAAATTTCTGAACAGGAAATGACTGAAGAATGAGAAGGATCTAATATGCCACTTATGACTCCTGAACGAATACTTAAATATGAGAGACAATAGAAAGAATGGAAAAGTAAAAGAGAGGAAGAAAGGAGATTAGGAGCAGAGAGAAAGAGAGAGGAAGACGGAAGAATAGAAGCATAAATAAGAAGAAAGGAAGAAGCAAAAAGAGAAAATGAAAACAAAAGACTACATGATAGCGAACAAGAAAATGATTATGATCAGGAAGCTACTTTTGGCTTCCTAATATTAGATACAAGAGCAATAATAGGAGAAGAAGTGAAAATGAAAAACATTCCACCTTCTGTATTTCCCAACTTTTATGGAATGTCAACAGAAGATACTGACTCATTTATGTTCGAATTTGATATCTTATTTAGAACTTATGGATACAAATATGACACACACAAGCTTTGTCTCTTTCCTGCTACTTTGAAAGCAACAACATTAAAATGATTTATGGGTTTAGGAGAACATACCAATGCTTCTTGGAATGATATGAAGAGAAATTTTCTTAAAAATTATCAAGCCTACTGGAGGGCTAGAGACTCAAAAGAAGATATTTTTAGAATGACACAACAAGAATATGAAAGTTTGGAGGAGTATTTAGAAATATTTCTTTACAATCTGCAAAACTCCAAACAACATTCTCTAAATCCTGATACCATCCACATAATTTTTCTTAAGGGTATCAGAGATGGATACCTAGATATTCTCAATTTGATGGGAAAAGGAGATATCTCAAACCTACCATTTGATGAAATTGCTGAACTTTATCAAAAATATTCTAGGGGAAGATCAAAAAGTGGAAAAGGGATGTCACATCTAGAGCTTCCAAATTTTCATCAAGTGGAGTAACAAGAGTAGAAATAGGAAGTTTACTAGAAAATTTCACTACAAGGAAAAGACCCTCTAGCAAAGGTTATAAAGGAGGTTTTTAGTGTTATAAAATTGGCCAAAATTGTCAAAAAAACATTTGCTACAGCATCCGTTTATAGTTACGAATGTTTTGGCGGAGATTTTAATGGAAATTCAACACAAATAAAAAACTGGGTGGCCGGAGGTTATTACGAATATTTTTTTCATCAGTGTTACGAATATTTTTTTCATCAGTGTGCTACTAAGGTTTCAACGCACCGGTGCATGTCATCTAGACGGTGGCCCCGAGCCGGTCGAAGGTTCCTGCAGCAGGTCGTCAAGGTATAAAACTGCACTGGGCGCAATGTTGGTGATACAACGCATGGGGTCGTACTAATTGGTGTTGGGATTTGTGCGGTGCCCAAAGGTCATCTCAACACACCAATACGTAGACTTATAGAAACGCACTAGTGTGTCGTATCAGACAAACACACCGATATTTATAATTGGTATTGGTATTTGTGTGGTGCCCATACGTCGTAAAAATGCACTGGTGCATAGTCTCACATAAAAGCACCGGTACTCAGTATCACAAAAACGCACCGAGATTTTTAATTGGTTTTGGTATTTGTGCGGTGCCCATAGGTCGTAGAAACGCACCGGTGCGCTGCATCATACAAATGCACCGGTGTTCATTTTGTATTTTTTAGAAACATTGACCTGTGACAGTGCAATTATTGTGATTTTTCTAAATTCATTATTCATATTAATTAAATTTTTGTTAATGCATTTGAATGTGATGTTTGGATTAATTTTTTATATCATATCATAATTATTGCGATTTTTTAAAATTCATTATTCATCAAAAGTTGACACATATATATCTTATAACAATATTCATATGAATTAAATTTTTATTAGTGCATTTGAGAACGACAATGGAAAACGCAATAGCGACAATGGAGAATGCAATAGAATAAATTAAAACAGCTATATATATATATATATATATATATATAAAAGACAGTCTTTGTCATACAAAATGGGATAGTTATTGGTATCTCTTTGTCTTTCAATTGGGACACTATGTCCATTACATTAAACAAAATGTCTGATTTCACATACAAATATTTCAAAAAATACAACGCCTTGCTTTGATATCCAAACATAGTGATCATCATTCTTCACTTGAACTGTTGTCACTGCTAGAGCTACTTCCATGACTTGAGTTATTTTCAGGAATGTTTTGCTCATGGTGTTGATTGTTTTCTTCTCCTTCACCTTCCATCTATAAACATAAAAATAAAATGAAATGAGTGTATATACATTGGTGAGAATAATGAAAATTGTAATATTAAATAATATACATCAATGTAAATCGAAAAGAAAAATGACGTACCATAGCAACAATTGACTCATAAACTATACACATTCTTTCAAAACCATGTACCATGCCATATTTCAAAATTTCATCTCTTGGCGCAGTTCCATACTTTGTTTCCTGCAAGTTTTATACCCCATAACAAATCATATATTTAATATAAAATATTTTCTTGTTCTATTAATTATAGATGGAGCTAAGTAAAACAAGATTGATAGATGCGTACAAATTCCACAATTAATTTCTGATATGCCAACATATACTCGCAACCCATATTTAACCCAATTTAAATCAATTTGTCTGATGGTTCTTCTTTGTATATTAGCACCTGTTTGAAGACATTTAAAGATGATTTTTGTAAAAAAACTTAAAAAATACAAAAATGAAATCTAGTTAAGTTGTTATAAGGAAGTAAAAATTACTCACAAACTTAGATATCAACACTTTTCTTCCTTGTCGTCCTATTTTATGTGCTGAATGGGTTCCATTTTATTTTCTTTTCTGCAAGAAAATTCTTGAAAATTAATATTTAATGCTAAATTGTTTATTTATTGTACCTAATGATTGAAAATTTTAATATTACATATTACATTTGAAGCACGTTGTTATTGATATGGATCCTCCTACAATGCAATTTTTTCCATTTATTTGACCATCTCCTTGTACACCTTTTTGGACATTCTTACTGACACATTTCTGATATCAACTCGTTCATGTTTTGAGATTTTCATAATCTTCCTGAAAATGTAACATGACAATAAACTATTTAGTTTTTATATTGATATATGAAAAGTAAATATAACAAAAGTGATATTTATAAATAATTCTAGACAAACATTTAAAGGAATATTTCTTTTTCATTCCTTCTTTTTTGTTGTTGTACGTTTTTGCTATTAAATGTCTGACATGTCTCATTGACCAATTCTCTGGAAACTCTTCCTGTAGTTTAGATAAAATTTGGTTCTCGGAATCATTGGATTGGTTTTTGTATGTAAGTGGAAAGAACGTCTATATATTCGTTCCACTAGATCCCTCAAATTTTGTAAAAGCTTTTCCCCCTTTCATTAACCTACAGCACCACTCCAGATGAGCTAAGGAGCAATTCATTTTCATTTGAATGTTCTATTTTTTTTCTTTCTTAGAACAACATTCCTTTTCTGAGTTGTTGGTCCATGTAGAACATTAAGCAGATGCGAATTAATAGATTGTTTGACACATGTTATCTAATCATTTTAAGTATATTATTAATGAAAATTAAAAAAAGGAACTCATATTGGATCGATAATATTTTCTCATTCACCTGATTCATCCTTTTGCAATTTTTCCATCAAGATTTTAATCTCTTCTGGTCCTAGATCACAAATAATCTTAGCGAGTTTCCTCATTTTGTGGCTCTGCATGATAAACAATAAACAATACATATTAGTTAAACTTACATATAGTTCAAAAATAATATTTTTTTGTAAAGAATTTACAAATAACTTGCCTTTTTTTCTTTTCTTGATATGTTATCAGTATTTTTGTTAATTGATCTCTTGTCAGTCATTTCTTTATCAATCTGAACCTGTACCATATCATTCATTAATATATTTACAAATAAATTGTCAACTTTTCAGGTAAAAAATAAATCTCAAGAAACCGGTGTGCCTTTCATGATGTACACATCGATGTCGGTGCGTGGGGGTATTATAAACGCACCGCACAAACAATATAATAGACCGTACGGTGCGTGGGGGTATTATAAACTCAACGCACAAATAGTATAATAGACCGTACGGTGCGTGGGGGTATTATAAGCACACCGCAAAAATAGTATAATAGACCATATGGTGCTATCCTCGTAACATAGAGCACCATTGCCCTATTTTAGATATGGTGCACTGATTTAAAAAAAAAATTGTTTTTAAATTTTTTATTACATAGTACTTGCGTGGTGTGCTGTATAATACAATGCACTGGTGCACTCAGTTACGTAGGGTGCACGGATAAAAAAAAATCCATTTTTTTCAAAAATTCATGCAAGGGCCGACATGGATTGGGATCCGACTATGCAAGTCATCCTGTGGGTTAGATATCAATCTAAATGAAAAGCCCTAATTATAAAATCATAGAAACAGGGAGAAGAAATGATATAAACAAAAAAAATGAAAGGTTAAGGGTAAAAATGGATAAAATTGCAGAAAAAATAAAAAAATAATCAAATTTAATCACGAGATCATTTGAAATTCTATGCTACATGGTTTGAATCACCAGACATTTGGATTCTGATTGTTTGAATACTTATGTTCAAACGTATTTCGCTGCTCCATAGTGCTCTCGTGCTCTCTTGCTCCAGGTATGTCTCATGCAAATCTTTGGCTGAAAATTTTAGTAAAAATAGTGAAATAATGAAAAGTGTTTAGTATTTTTTTTTTCTAAGTTAGAGTAATCTATTAACAGTGAAAAATATAGTACATCTGGCTAAGGCCATGACAGTGCCTGCGAGGAGGCAATTTGAACTGACAGAGACTAGTTTTTGGCTGCCCTGCTAGAGGGAAACCAGCCGGAGGAACCATCAACTGAAAAAATCCCACGCAGGGGATCGGACTGAAATGCCTTTGACTTAAAACTAGGAACATAGACATTATATAGCTGTAACACTGGACCATATCAAAACTGGACTGCTTTAAAGACTGAGACTGGTCATTAACAAAAATTGGACCAGAGTTGAAGGAAACAACAAAACAAACCCTCAGAGAGGGCAGAGAAAAACAAAAGAGACAAGTAAAGAGGGCCGAATTACTCATCCAGAGCAACCTCCTCGATCCTGCATCCGTAATCTTCTGGTTCGCCTTGAGCATGGGAGAGTTCTGCATTGATGTGGACAGCTGAGGGAGTTTCGATGACATTTGACTGACCGCGTCCTGAGTCCTCCTGCATAATCTCCCTGGTCTCGCTAGGCTGACCCCTCGAGTCTGGCTGATCTGCTTCCAAATGTGCGTCGTCGACATGAGCCTGCTCTTCCGGCAGATTCTCAAGCAGGGGCTCCTCCAGGAAGACAACAGATATGGCCACAGTTACTCTTGGTCGGTTAAGGGCACAATCGAATGAGAAGAGGGCTGTATGGGACTGAGCAGGCAGCGCATCGCCTGAAGGCGAGTCAAGCCTGTGGCCTGAGCAGAGAAAGCGACCTCGGAAGAGGCGTGGGAGGCTGCCTGAGGGCGCGGAGGTATCTGAAGTTGAAGTCGAAATGGAGGGCGAATTCCTTCTGGCCGAACATGAAGACCCCCTCCTGCACCTCATCCTCTGCCGTAGCCTTGGCATTTTCGCAGCTGTAAAGGAGCTGGAGCTCTGAAACGACTGAGTATTGACAAGGTTCGGCTCAGGTGGAATGCCCAGAACCACTGTTGCAGACAAGCAAGAGCCTGCGAGCGAAATGTGAAGACTGTTAGTGGGCTCCAAGAAACAGGTATGGCGACTGCGCTTCCCAGTGGTGGTGCACTCTCCAGCTCTGTCCTGAACCGAATTACACCGCGAATTCATCGGCGTAGGGGCGAGCGAAGCCATTGCATTTAAAAACTGGTTCCTGCAACAATTAAACCTCCGCATTGAATGTCCAGGCCTGTAAATCCTATGCGAAATGTTGTTGCGGCAGTCGAGGCTGCCTCGAACATCAATCGCTATGTTGAAAATCGTTTCCATATCAAACACCATAAAGAGCAGGCGGGGGAATTAAACGCAGTCAGGTGGGCTCGTTGGTGGCATGAGGGATGGCATGTGGCCTCCCGTCCGATCGCCTTGCGTCCAATCGCCCCTATTAACTACACTTGCACCCGCATCCGGGGGAAAAGTGTTTAGTATTTAAAGAATTGTTTTATGAAATTAAATTTTTGAAAATATTTTGCTGCCCATTTTTCAATTTGCTGAATTTTTTTCACTTAACGAAAATAGAGTTGCATTTTTTTATTTGTGTTTATTCGTCACCGGTGCGTCACTTAATAGCACTGCATCGGTGTGTCACTTAATAGCACTACATTGGTGCGTCCATTTGTAACACGACACCAGTGCGTAGTAACTTAAATGCACCGGTGCGTAGTAACTAGAACACACCGGTGTGATTATCTGCACATTAGCATCGATTTGCGGTTGAGGCACCGAAATTACTTTTACATATGTACACCAAAATTAGACATGTTGGAAATTTAAATTTTGCTATGAAATCTTTGGGCCATTTCTTTTCAAAACTACACCTCTTCTTCTTTCAGAAAAAGAAACTTGAACCTTTCCATAACCTGCAACAAGAAAATGTGCCCCATGATCTGCTTGCTGACCCATGGTCTGCTTGCTCATTTGTAATTTCCTCCTCCATCTTGGCATCCAATTTCCTCTTTTCTCCTTTGTGCTTTCTATCTTGATCTTAACAAAATTTATACAATCTCTGTTTTACAAGAAACTAAACTTGAATGTTCTGGGAGCAATGACAACGAGTCCTTCATTTTGCATTTGTTAGTAGAAGAAGACCGATTTTTGACTAGACGATGCAGTTATTACATGTGGAGGCAATGGTTTCCCATAGAAAATGTTTATAGGGTTGAGAAGAGGAAAGACATTGCAAAATGGGCTATTACATTAGCTTTTCCAATGGGAAAATGATTTGTAGGTGGAAATATGGTAGTTGCAGGTATCTATGCAATTCTTCCCACAGAAATGGTAACTGGATTTCCATTTATAATACAAGTAGATTTTTTACTGGTTTCATCCAGAGAGAGCATCATTTTCAATAAAAAATGGAACCAAGGAATCCTTAAGTGTATCCCGTTCGCATTTTGTTTGGCATTTCGTTCTTTGATAAGTGCTAATTCACCTATACTTTCAAAATTTTGGATTTTTTGGGTACCTTCCATGTGATATTCCTCATTATCCACAGGACCACAACTCAGAAAAGTTAGAGATGCCATTCAGGTTCAATTGAAAGCTGAATATGTGATTTTATGCGACGTCAACTTTGCCAATAAAAGTTTATGTAAGCCAATAGAAGCTCGGGCAATACTCCCAACTGCTTTTAAACGCATTCTGGAGAATATTTCCTTTCATGGGACCTACCAGCCCAATCAACAACGTCTATTGATATTTCTTTGTTGTCCTTAAGGGAATGAGAATACTTCCCTTCATGGTGCCTCTTGGCTTTATCGACTACCTCGATTGATTTTTGTCTACTGTCCAATATTTCCCTGCCATCCTTGTAAGAATGAGAATCGTTACCTTCATGTGATCTCTTAGCCTGTTCAAGAGAATCAATTGATCTCTCTCATGTGCGTCTTAGATTTTTCATAAACCTTTTCTCCTTCTGTACTCTTTCGATGTCTCTAGCCATCTGCATCCCTGTAAGTGTCTTTGTCCTTCTTTATGTTTGAATCACTCATTTTCTCTGCTATAAAATTCTCAGCCAAAATTTGAACTCGCGTCTTTTCAAACCCTCATCTCCTCAAAAAAATTCTTGTCTGCGATTTGAACCCTTTGCTGCTCCAATACTGCACTTTACAGAATAAATTTTCCTTCTTAGAAAAGATATTTCAATGACATACCTGGTTCGCGCGAGGTTTTATTTAACCCTGTTCCGGTGCGCGGGGTTTTATAGGCGCACCGGTGCGGTTCATAAGATTGCGGTTTATGTTTTGGCGCTATGTTTTATGACGCACCGGTGCGGAAGAATTGTGAAGCACCGATGCGGGTTATGATTATAAGGGCACCGGACAAAAAACTAGGAATCTCGGCTAGAAATGGCGTACTGTATAAAGTTATTTTTTTTTGTATGTAAGATCATAATAAAATAATGATAATTCTAAAGTACATGAATTTATTTACATTATTTTCTAAACTTTATTATGTTACAAAAATTCATATTATTTAAGATTTATTATTTTACAATTATTTACAAATTTAAAAATTTTAATAAAATAATTTCACATTAATACAATTAAAATTTTACAAATATTTTACATACAATTACAATTAAAATTACAATTACAATTTTACAATTTCACATACAACTATGATTAGAATTAGAATTACAATTTTAGAATTATACATACAATTACAATTACAATTAAAATTTTACAAATATTTTACATACAATTACAATTAAAATTAAAATTACAAATACAATTACAATTTTAGAATTTTACATACAATTAGAATTAGAATTAGAATTTTACAATTTGTCATATACACAATTACAATCATTTCACAATAAATTAAATATTACAATTACAATTAAAATTTCACATTAAATATTTTACATACAATTAAAATTAAAATTACAATTACAAATACAAATACAAATTTACAATTTTACATACAATTAAAATTTAAATTTAAATTACAATCATGACATAATATTTAATAAATATCATGGTCATTTAATATTAAATTAATTAATAAACATCACGATCATGATAACCATCAGACAAACATCATATTCAACTAAAAATCACATTCAAATTCGATAACATCATCGTGATCATGATCATCTAACAAAACACAATTAGCATTGTATAACATCATCACAACACAAACATCAAATATACATCTCATGTCAAATAACTCATGCTATCACATACACATCTATCTACAAGCTTCACATTAAATGAACATATTTAACATGACCTAACAATGTACACATCATGATGATCACCAACATTTAAATTAAGTACAACTAAAACATGAACATAAAATACATGGACCATATATATATATATATATATATATATATATATATATATATATATATATATATATAAAATGTTAAAAATATATAATTGTAATATAAATGTCATGGATCAACTGGTGGTACAACATCAATAGCATTACTAGTCAAGGCCTGCTCAGTCAATGGTGCAGCCTCGACGATCGATGGTCCAGCCTGCTCATGATCATGAGTACTGTTGGATGTTCCAGGCTGCTGAATGGACGTGGCCGATGGTCCAGCCTCATATCCATGATGACTGCTGCTAGATGCTAGTGGAGGTTGCTCATCTGGCGCGGCGTGAGGTGAACGATCATGAGATGATGAGTCGTTGCTCACTGACTGTTGATCACGTGTTGCGTCTCGACCACACCTATAATGTGCAACGGTCCTCCTCAACGACGTAACTAAGGTCATAACTCCTACGACATGCCGCATCAGCCTGTACATGTCACGAGCATGCCTCTCCACATCTGTGACACCCTACCATCGGCCTGTATGTCTCTCATATGAGCGGGCCTGATGCCCACCTCAACAATCAATGCAGTGAGTTGGTCTCCCAACTCCATCCTGTATCTAGTATCAAGTCGACCACGCCTAGCAAAAGGCGGTACCGACGCACTAGTAGGAGTAGGTCTCTCTGCACCGGCCTCCTGATGATCCTTGGCATCTGGCATGCCCTGATCATCATCAAGATCCACACCTGGGTCATGTGGTGGTTCTGGCATGTCCTCGCCATCAAAAGACCCAATGTCTGCAAAATATATACAAGTACACAACAATAATTAGACAATTTCATTACACAATTTAATAAAAACAAGTTAAAGAACATGTTAGAATAAATTTAAATAAAACAATAATATTACCTCTATCATATGGCGGATCATCATCTATGAAGAGGATGTTGGGACACCCTCGCCAATCCAATCCAGGATAAGGACAGGGGACCATAATGAAGGGATGCAACTTGTCAACATTGGCTAGTAACTCTAGTGCATTATGTGATATCCTCACTGGAAACACAGTCTCGCCCCTCTTGGGCATCATCTTCCCCCACATGCGCATCTGTGCCTCGAACATCGACCTACGAGGCTATCGATCAAAAGTAGGCCTTGTCTCTAGAAACCTCTCAAAAAATAAAAATAAAAAATCTCTAAAGCAAAAGGGAGGTTGACCCTCCTTTGTGCATGAGCACGACATCTATCTAAGGTTGTACAGAACTACCACAAAAAAATGGCAGACCACCTGACAAGTCGTGGCTCCTGTACTAAATAATCAACATAATACATTTCCTTTCACTGGTGTCATGTGAAATGGTCAAAATGAGAAGTGAAAGGCACTACACCTCCTCACTACCAAATGCACTAATACGTAACTGACCTCCAGCGACCTGAAAATTTGAAGGAGACAATACATTTGCTCCAATGTATCTCTGGGATTACACTAGCTGACTCTCTGCTACACAGCCAGTTGGAACCTCTGGGAATGAGGGAAAATCCACCCCTCTCCTTGATAGACCTATAATGAAATATATATCCTCCTCAGTGGGCATGTACCACTGGTTAGGACCAACTTGGAAAGCCTGTCGGTGGGCATTCCACCTGCAGATAAGATGTCTCAAAAACACACCATAGCCCTTTAGGGAAGTAGCCTTCTCATAGAACTTGAGGAGGCCTACTTGCCTTAGGAGCCCCTGGGTAGTTGCTGTAATAGGTCAAGAATACACATCTCTCTCCCTCTCTCGTGCCTCCCACAGGTGAACCATGTCATACTGCTCCGCCTGTTGTTTTTGTTGTCCCCCCTCTTCTCTCTGAATAATTGACATATTAAATATTTTTTTTTTATTAAATGAGACATATATTTAGGAATATACATATATAATTTTTTTTGAAAAAAAAAAATAGTCAGTGTGCCACAAAAAACAGTCATGCACCGGTTCTGGTGCGTCTTTTGTTTTTCGCACACCGGGGGCAGTGCCCTAGATGACATTCAACGCACAATAGGCAGTGCACCTGAAAATTATCAGAGCACCATTGACTATGTACGGTGTCAGAAGTGCGGTGTCCTAACTAAACTCTACGCCCCGACATGTATAGTTGTGCCAACGCACCAACCTCCTGACTAATTACATAGTCAACGGTGCAGTATTTTACCAGGCCGCACCGTTGACCCTGTCGGAATGCCGAATGTGGTGTGTTGACAAACACTGGGGTGGATATTTTGGTTAACACATCACGTCACCACTATTCGACATGGTCAACGGTGCGGCTGGCTAAATGACCGCACCGTACTTTTTTTAAATTTTAAAATAACGTGATGTGCCTTTTGGTACCACCCCAGAAACGGTGTGGATACCATTAGCACCAGTTGTGGTGCAGCCTGTAAATTTTGTAGGCAGCACTGCTTACTAGTGTGAGCCAAATGGATCGAGCGCACCGCGTGACAATTTTTTTTTTCTTTTAAATGGTTAATTTTAAGGTTATTTGAAATTATAATCCACTAAAAATCTTAATTATGGAAAAACAAGAAAAATACCTATACATTTGGCCATCGAGGAGGCATATTGGCTATATAATTTGCAAAAGAAATTTTTACCACCGTTTTTCAAAATGCAAGCTGGAGATTGGTGGGAAATGCATAGTAGCAGTGCATGCAATGGGTGCAATGGGAGCATTGATGTCAGGGCGGCTCAGACAAGGATAAATTGCACCGGTGCTTGAGAGCTCTAGAGTTCTGAGAAAATTGAAAATGCGGTTTTTTGGCAATAATTTTTTTATTCATTTAACACTGTTTCGGTGCGCGAGTTTTTATAGGCACACCGGTGTGGTTTCTTAGTAATACCGCACTGGGCGATTTCAGTTTTGGTGCGTCTTTTTATGACGCACCGGTGTGGAAGAGTTGTAAAGCACCGGTGCTCACAGTAATACGACACACTGAGTGGGTGTGTATGGAGCGCACGATGTCCGATGTGCCAATGTTTTGTGCGCACCAGTGCTTTCTCTTGTTGAGCACACCGGTACGGTTTTGGATGATAAGCACACCGAGTAGAAAAAATCTGCAAAACCCTCCACCTTCCAACCTCCTCTAGTATCCTCTACTAGAAATGGATGTCTGGGGTATTTTCATAAGGGCTTCCTCAAAAACATCCGCTGGAGGGTCTTTTCCTTGTAGTTTTTAAAACTAATTTTTGAAGCACTTTGGGAACACAAGTTTATGTCTTAAAGGAAAATAAGAAGAAATAAGAACAAGATCAAATATTAGCAATATTTTTTCCAAAGTGTAGGCAAAAACATCCACTTAGATAATGTCCTTTGCAAGGTATACAAGTATGTAGAATTTTTACAGAGAATCATGCAACTGAAAACTGTCCAAAATTGAAAGAGTTGCAAATGGAAGAAGTACAAGGGATATATTATCTCTACTATATGGCACCAAGGAGACCTTGGAAACCAAGGATGCCTCAACAGTTCCCTCAAAAAAATCCCCAGAATTATCAGTATCCTCCTCAGAATTCATGGAATACTCCAATGCCATGCGAGGCTTGGCCTCCGCAACAATATCAAAACCACCCTACGCAAGTTTGGAGAGGATATATTTATGGAAACCAGCCACCTCAACAAATGTACCCTCAACAATATCAATATCAATAGCCATACCAGCAACCATACCCTCAACAACCACTCCAATACCAACAATTCCATCAACATTCTCAACCAATTCCATTTCCACCAAAAAATCATGCACCAATGCTAACTCAACCTCAGTAGCTTCAGCTGCCTTCTAACCAACCACCTCCTAGACCAACACAATTTCTAGCTCAGCCAGTAGCTAATCCAAGTAACAAAGTGGATAAACCAACATACAATGTGGAAGACGTAGCATACTTTCCTACATATTCTATTCTTCCCATACAAGATGTCCACTTAAGGTCTGGGAAAGTATTACACAAAGATTCTCCCCCAATCACAGAAGAACAAACTCAAAAATCTCAACCAGAAAATCAAATTCAGAGAGGAAAAGCTATTATGACTCAAACACCACCCTATCTAGATAGATTAGTACAACAAAAAATTCCAATGTCTCTTCCTAAATTTTATATTTTGGATGAATTGAAGAATGCTTATGTAAAAATTCCTTTGTTACTGGAAATAAAAGTTATTCCAATTTATGAAAAAATAATAAAGGAGTTATGCATCAAGAAAAATGGTAGAAGGAAAAGATATCCACCCACAATCCAGGTCATTGGTAGATTAGCTAGTCTCATTTCTATAAAAACAACAATTGAAAAATATATTGACCCTGAGATCCCTGTGTTTACCATCTAGACCAATAATTTTTCAGTTCCAAACACTTTAATAGATTTGGGAGCAACTATAAATGTTATGACTACTAATACTATGAAAAATTTGAACTTGAACAATATTAGACCTACTACTACAATTTTAGAGCTTGTAGAAAGATATAAAGTTGTACTAGAAGGAATATTAGAAGATATCATTGTCTCTTTGGATTCATGGGAGTATCTTGTAGACTTCCTCATTTTGCAGCCAAAAACAAATTTAGGAGGCCATCCTTTAATTCTAGGTATACCATGTTTAGACACAGCAGATGCCTTCATTGGATGCAGTTTGGGAAGGATGATTATTTCACATGGGGATGAAAGGAAACATGTTACACTCTATCCTCCAGCACAATCTCCTTCTTTACTATCATGGCTTGATGGACAAGAAAAACAAGAAACTCAAATTGTTCTCGGTATTAATCAAGCCTATAATTTTAGAGAAGAGGAAGAAAATAAGGATCTATTATACCTTTTCATATTAGAACATGATATTTCAGAGCAGCTTAGAATAACAAAATATGAAGTTGCAAGTCATATTTTAAATCAGTGTTTCCAGGAAAGCTGTACTATTCAATCACTGCAAAATTCATTTGAAATTATTTTTCCTATTAACTCAATTACCAATTCACAGAGTAAAATCATTGAAATTAGTCTTAGAAGGAATTTGAATATTGGTGATAAATTACAATCATCACAAGAACAAGAGGTAATAGCACTGTTACAGAAATATTCAAAAGCTTTTGCCTGGGATTACGCAGACATGCAAGGGATTCATCCAAAGACATGTATTCACCACATTTACACTGATGATAATATCAAACTAGTGAGACAACCGCAAAGAAGAATGAATCCTACGATGATGGAAATAATGAAAGAGGAATTGCAGAAATTGTTACAAGTTGGATTCATCTATCATATTTCTAATAGTCAATGGGTTTCTCCCTTAGTTGTGGTGCCTAAGAAAAATGGAAAGTGCAGAATATGCGTAGACTATAGGAAGCTCAATAAAGCCACATTAAAATATCATTTCCATTTACCATTTATTGATCAAGTACTAGATTCATTAGTTGGGAAGAAATTCTTTTATTTTCATGATGGATTTAGTGGATACAATCTGATTAAGATAGCATTGGAAGACCAGGATAAAACAACATTTACTTGTCCATGGCGAACATATGCATATAATTTTTTTCCCTTTGGGTTATGTAACACACCTACTTCTTTTCAAAGAGCAGTCCTTGCAACCTTTGTTGTTCTAATCCATGAATTTGTAGAGGTCTACATGGATGATTTCACTGTATATGGCAGGACATTTGATGATTGTTTGAAAAATCTTGAAAAAGTTTTGAAAAGGTGCATAGAGACAAATCTATCTCTTAGTAATGAAAAATTCTTTATGATGTTAACTGAGGGGATAGTGTTGTGACTCCATATTTCTTCTCCAGGAATCAAGGTGGACCCAACAAAAATACAAGTCATTGTGAATTTAATGCCACCCACAACACAAAAGGAAGTAAGAAGTTTTTTGGGATATGCAGGCTATTATAGGAGATTCATTGAAAATTTTAGTAAAATAGCTTTACCTCTATTCAAGTTACTTGCAAAAGATGTTGAATTACAATGGAAAAATAATTTTCAAAATCCATTTGAAATATTAAAAGAAAAATTGTCAGTTTCACCCATTTTTCGAGGACCAAATTGGTCATTGCTATTTCATATATCCACTGATGCATCTGACACGACTATAGGAGCATCACTTGGAAATAAAGAAAACTAATTTAATTATGCCATATACTTCATAAGAAAAAACTTAACACCGACAGAATTGAACTATACAGTTACCGAAAAAGAAATTTTAGTTGTAGTGCATGTAGTTAATAAGTTTAGGCATTACATAACAGGTTATAAAGTATTCATTCACACATATAATTCACCCATAAGATACTTAATGAAAAAAACAATTACAAATGGCAGAATTAACAGATGGTTGTTATTGATGCAAGAATTTAACATGACTGTACAAGATTGACTAGGTAAGGATAATCAAGTAGCAGACTTTCTATCAAGGCTTCATTCACCTAGTGATCCCAATCCCGTTTAAGTAATTTCCCAGATGAAAATCTATTTGCTATAACCATTAAAACTCCATGGTTTGCAGATGTAGCCAACTATTTATCATATGGAATACTACCATCCCATTACACAAATAAACAAAAAATAAAGATAATTAGAGAAAGTGCTAGATATAGTTGGGTCAATGGTGACCTATTTTATAATATTTTTGATCTATTAATAATAAAATGTGTTAGAGAAAATGAGATTGTATATATTTTGAAAGCATGTCACGACGAGCCATGTGGTGGTCATTTTGAAGACAAGTAGACATCATACAAAGTGCTCAAACTTGGCTACTATTGGCCATCAATCTTCAAGGATTCCAAAGCCTATGTTAAGAGATGTGACAAATGCCAAAGAACTAGAAGACTTGTGGTATCAGATTAAATGCCATTAAAGCCACAAGTAATCATATAACCATTTGAGCAATGGGATCTAGACTTTGTGGGACCAATAAACCCGCCATCAAACAGAAAGAAGTACATCCTAATATGTACAGATTATGTTACTAAGTGGGCAGAGGCAAAGGTAGTGGCAAGAGCAACAGAAGAAACAATGGTTTCTTTTCTATTTGAAGAAATATTTGTAAGGTTTGGAGTTACGAGACAAATTTTTATAGACCAGGGAGCTCAATTCACCTCCAAGCTTGTAAGGGATCTTACAGAAAGTACAATATCAAACACAGAGAATCTACTCCGTACCATCCCCAAGAAAATGGACAAGTGGAGTCCACTAACAAAGTTTTGGAGAATATCGTGACAAAAACTGTGCAGATGAATAGAGAAGACTGGTTGGAAAAGTTAAGAGATGCACTATGGGCATATAGGATCACATGGAAGAACGCAACTGGATTCAGTCCATACCATTTGGTATATGGTAAGGAAGTCCTATTACCCATATAATTTCAAATACATACATATAAATTTGCAGCAGAATTGGGAATGGAACTATCTAAAGCACAACAATAACGAGTGATTCAATTAAATGAACTGGATGAAATAAGACAACAAGCAGTGGAGCATACATCTCTAGTGCAAGAGCAGAGAATAAAATGGCATGATCGATTCATCAAGAATAAAGTTTTTCAAAATGGATACTAGGCACTGTTTTTTGAATCCAAGTTTAAATATTTCAAAGAAAAGTTTACAACTCATTGGCTTGGGCCATATGTGATAGAAGAGATCTTTGACAATGAATGAATCAAAATAAAAACAATAGATGAAATGTCAATTTGATTTTTAGTTAATGGACATAGGCTTAAAGTCTACAATAAGCCTATCAATAAAGAAAATTTTCTGAAAAGAATTTCAACAGAAATTGATATGGAAATAATGGAACAACATAATATGCCTTCCTTACTTCCAAAAGAATTAAAAAATATATATAAAAAAATATAAAAAAATAATAAAAGAGTTTGGTTGTGAAAATCTAGGAGATTGGCACAATACAAACTCGAATTCATATCAGAAAACCAACTTGTTTAGCCAATATGAATTCTCTATTTTGATTTTTTTTTACTTCAGTATGATTTTGCAGAGTTAATCCTCCAAGACATGTAAGACTTGAGGACAATTCTTAACATCAGCAAGGGGGAAGTTCATAATAAAACTATGCAAATAGTTTGAGCAGCTGTATTGCAGAAGGAACCTAAATTACATGACATAAGAGAACTGATACATCATTGAAAATATTATGAAAAAGGGACCTGAATTATATGACAGAAGAAAATTGAAACATTGTTGAAAATTACATGTCAAGACTGAAAAGGGGCTTAAAATATTAATTACAAACTGTAGAAGGGACCTGAACAACATCAACATTCAAAGATCCTGAATCAATATCAGGTGCAAAAACATGAAAGCAGAAATAAGTCTCTACATTTCAATATCTCTTGGAAGAACCATCATTATGATAAAGAAGATATCGTCAACAATATATTTTGACCAGAGGACATCATTGAATAGTATTGAAAATAAAGCTATTTACGAGAGTACAAGAGCAGTAAGTGAAAACAAAATTTTCTCCTAAATTCTCGATTTTTTAAAAATTTTCTAGAAATTGTTAAGACTAATTTCGCTTGATATGCATTCCATTTACCTATATCCTTGGTTTACCAATATCCTACCTACATTTCAAAAACACTACCTTCATTATCCTACCCATCATAATCATATTCATTATAATCCTATCTCTATTCATTACCCCTTTCCTACATACATCAACCATCATTCCATATACCATCACATTAATCCTAATCATATTATTAAAGCATATGGATAAAAAATTAAAGGCTCAATTGTAACACCTCTCAAGTTCAACAAATATTTTTTTTTTCATCATGGTGATAGACTATTATTTTATCTTAACACAACTGCTAACTCAATATTGAAGTTAAATATCACTGTGCAGGTATTTTCCCAGATCCATATTTCTAAAGAGTGTATATATCTATATATATACTCTCACTGTTTTTAAATCATTAATTTAAATCTTTAAAAAGATAAAATTTAACTAAATTTAACTACGAAGTTAAATTTTCATATCCACTTAACGTGAATCCAACTTAACCCTTGAGTTATCTTTCTATAAAAGACCACTTATCCCTAACTTTATTAATTTAACCAAAACACTTTAAATTTAAATCCCTCACCCTAAATATTTATTATCTTACCCTAATGATAATCGTCCTTTACTTCCCCAAATCTCACTTCCTTAACCCCAAAATTGGCTTCCTTTACTCTATATCAGAGAAAACGTTAGAAATTTCAATGCTTCGATTGTTGAACTAATATAGTCAACCTCACTTTAACTTAATACCTATCACTTAAAATTTAATTCGAATAGTTATTTAGATTGCATACCAAAAGATACATAGCCCTTAGGCTATTATTTTACCCACTATGTTTTAAATTTCAATTCGATTGGTTTTAAATTGGAACCTGGGTTTATACTATTCATATTACCAAAAACGACTATCTTAGCACTATTTTCGAACTCTGCTATACAATAAATGAAGAGAGGACTTGAATTGATATCTCACTCTATTTCGTATTTCAGTTGGTGAAATTAAATTGAACGAATCAATGTACATGACAAATCTTCATTTATTTTACTGTTTCCAATGTCTGAGCAAAGGATACGATGCTTGTTGCCGTGATTTGGTGACAAGGACCATAAATTTGGCGGTGCCATTCTAGGGTTATGTACGCTTGCATTTACTGGAGTATAGTTGGCCTGAGCAACTTGTCTCCCATTGAGTTTTCGAGGAGTAATTCACGTTTCTCCTGGCCCTAATTTAGGCATCGAGCACCACCTGGACGGTGATCTCGCTGAGTAGATTAGGGTTTCATATTTGGTATATATGTCGGGATTCTAAATGGACCTTACCATTTCTCTTTCGTTTCAAGAGCTCCCCAGAGCCGAACCCTAAAGTTCATTCACCGAACCTTCACAACGCTTCCAACAATGTTATTGTTCGTTGGTATCTTCCTAGTCTAGTCGAAAGTCTCGAATGAAGTCTTGAACACAAGGTAATATTTTTCATCTTTTTATTTCTGAAATTTTGGTTCTGTTTCATTCGAATAATTTCATGCTTATCTCAATACTTATTTAGAGCACGAATTCCGTTTAATCCTACATAAGTCTATAATGAAAATATTTATCTCTATTGTTCAAATGTTTCTTAACTATTTTGTTTTACATATAGACAATCGTTTCCAGATTTCATAACCCTATTTTTAATTTATTTCTGCTCAATTTGTTTCGCTATAAGCGCTGGGAGAGAAATACTCTTTCAGTTGTACTAAAGATGTTGAATTTTCTCCCCGACCCTCGTAAGGGAAAACGCTCCTGTGGACGTCTCATTTTATCAATTCGATCTCCCGAAGGTAATACAAATTTTATCTCTGATTTAATAAATATAGTTTATCTTCGTGTGAAACCCCAACAATTCATGTTACTGGCTAACCTATTTTTCAATGATTATTGCAGGTAATGATATCATATAGGAGACCTCGGGGAATATAATTTTTCTCTTCTAAATCATTATATATACGGTCAACCCTATTTGACTTATACTATGATTTATTTTCATTTCACAGGTCGATACCTCCAATTTTTCGCAACAGAAATCGAAATAGTTTCGATCTTCCATTTAAGTTAGAATTCGATTTATGATAGATGTTTGTGACTCAATGTTATAATAGAACTTTATAGCATTAGGACTATTGAATTTATTCATAATTTCACCCAAACTGTGGATTTATATATATATATATATATTGATAATTTTCTGGGTTTTAATTGTCAAGAGTTATTTAATCTATGCAGATGTCTATACTCATAGTTTTAATATTCAATGTTTTATTTCAGTTCTATTTTGTAGTATTCATAGTAACTAATCATTTCTCTGCCTTTGTACATTCTAATATTTTGAATGTTAAATAGTTACGTATTTTCTGAACTACAAATTTATGTACTTTCCTGGTAAAGGCATATAGAGATATACAGATACATATATTTTGAGTATAAATGTAGAAGTGCATTACCATTTTTCTCTTGTTACACATATTTTTTTTTTCTGAGAGTTTCCTATCTCTAGATTTAAGCCTCCCGCGGGCTTAAAAATTCTGGTTGATGGTCCTCAGTCAACTAATTTCATACAACCATACAGATTTTGAAGTACTTCTTCTTCAATTAATATCTGTTAAATGTATGAATATTCTAGATAAAAAAAATGCCTTTATTTATCTCTAGTGAACCATCAATCTGACGACTATAACATACGAATTTCCGTAACCAGAAATATCTTAGTTCTATGTACATACCAATTCCTCAGACTAGTTACTCCCAACCATAGAGTTATTATCTTCTTAACTCACCCTGAGATGAGATCTAATTCTCCCTGGGACAGACAACCCTTTGTCTGTCATGGAGCAACTTATTTAAGCAGTGCTTTCCCAAGCCTATTTCTATTTCTGCGTCTATAATTTTCAAGATGCTTTCTTCTTGTTTTTGCCTAGGCTTCCCTCAATGAGGTACTTTAAAGCTGTCTTTTCCACTTTTCCAACTTTTCCACCTCTTCCCAATTACTTTCCTCTTCATTGGGGAATTTATATTTTTCTCTCCCAAATCTAATTTAGAAATATTCCTTTCAAGGCCTTCTGAAAGGTTTTTGGAAAGTCTAACCTTATCCATATCCTTATGGATCAGGTTTAGGATCTCCAATCTCAATCTAGTCATAGTGCACACATAAATATTCCATTTATTTTCATTAATAATTATTTAAATAACATCCACACAATGTTTCTCCATTGGGGTCCACTTTCCCCTTTGGATTTTGTTCAAATGTCAATTTAAAATCATAGAACTTGGGGTGTTACACATTCCCCCTCTAAAAACAAACACCATCCTCGGTGTTAACAAGCTAAAATAAAGTAGTTCACAGTGAAAATAACGATGGATATTTTTCCATCATCTCAGTTTCTCTTTCCCACGTAGCTTCTTCAGCAGCAAAGTGCTTCCATTGAACTTTTACTCTGGCTACTATTTGATTTCGCAGCTCAATTTCTTCCAGCTCCAAGATTTGAAGCAGCTCTGGAAGGAATTCCCCTTCTGGTTCCACCTGAATCACATTCCAATCAACAATGTGAGCAATATCATGTACATATTTTTTTCAATAAAGAAACATGAAACACATCATGAACCTTAACATGTAGGGGTAAGGCTATTTTATAAGTCATTGGTCCCACCCTTTCTGGGACTTCAAAAGGCTCGCATTATCTAGGAGAAAATTTTGTACAACTAGCAGTATGAAAAGTGCTCTTCTTGGGCTTAATCTGCAGATATACATGATCACCCACATTGAAATCTCGATGAACTCTCTTCTTGTCAATGTAACTTTTCTGTCGATCTTGAGTTGTCTTGATGTTTTTTTCTGAATTTGTTTTACAATTCTTTCCATTTCCTGTAAAGCATCTAGTCCAAGTACCAACTTATTTTCAGGTTGGCTCCAGCTTAAGGGAGTATGGCACTTTCTTCCATAGGGTGCTTCAAATGGACTCATCCTTATGGAAGTTTAATAACTGTTATTAAAGGAAAATTCAGCTAAATGTAAATAATCTTCCCACTTAGTTGGCCTATCCATCACATACATTCTTAGCATATCTTCCAAAATTTGATTTGTTCTCTCTGTTTGACCATCTGTCTGAGGGTGATAGGCAGTACTAAAATTCAATTTAGCACCCATGCCTCCAAACAGACTCTTCCAAAAGGTTGCAGTGAAATTGGCATCTCTATTAGAAATAATCATTTTAGGAACCCCATGTAGCCTTACAATTTCCTTCATGAACACATTCGCTACTTGGGCTATTCCAAAAATATATTTGACAGGTATGAAATGTGCAGCCTTCGTTAAAGTATCTACCACTACCATCACTGAATCATGCTGATATTTGGTTTTTGGTAACCTAGTTATAAAATCCATCGAAACAGTGTCCCATTTCCATTCTGAAATTGGTAAAGGGTTTAGAAGGCCAGCTGGATGTTGATGTTCAACTTTGAAAAGTTGACATTCCATGCATCTGGCTAGATAGTTTGATACATCCTTTTTAATTCCTGGACAAAATAATTTATTTTTCAAAGTTGTAAGTAATTTATGATATCCAAGATGTCCTGAATATGGTTGTTTATGATATTCATCAAGGATTTCATTTTTCAGAGAATCTACATTAGGGATGTACAACCAATTTCTATAACATATCAGTCCTTGCGGATTTTCGTTGTATCCAGTCATTTCTTTTTCTAGAATTTTAGTTTGAAGTTGTTCATAGTGAAATTCTTGATCTAACACCTTTTTAACCTTTCCTTCTACGTCAAAATTTACACTACTACCAATGTTGCTTATATGTTGCCAAGCATTTCTGCTTAAGGCATCAACCATTTTGTTCTCTTTTCCTTTGATATGTTTTATTTCCATGTCAAATTCACTCAGAAAAGAAAAACATATAGCTTGTCTAGCATTCAGATATGGTTGAGTAAAGAAGTATTTTAGGCTGATATGATCTGTCATCAGTATAAATTTTTTTCCTAAAAGATAGTGTCGCCACATCTCAAAAGTGTGGATTACAACAACTAATTCAAGATCATACACACTATAATTCTATTCATGCTTCTTAAGTTTTCTATATTCATAAGCAATAACAGATTTTTCTTACAACAAGACTCCCCCTAGTCCTTGTCCACACGCATCGGTGCATACTACAAACTCCTGGTTAGGATCTACAATCTTCAGAATAGGTACTGTTGTCAGTTTCAGTTTCAATTATTCAAAGCTATTTTTGCATTTTTCACTCCACTCAAATTTTGTACCTTTCCTTTGTAGTGTAGTTATGGGATATGATAGTGAAAAAAATCTTTCAATAGACCTTCGGTAATACCCCACAATCCCCATAAATGACCTTACCGATGATACATCAATAGGCACAGGCCATTCTCTAATGGACTTTATCTTTTCAGGATCAACATCCAATACTTGTTCTGATATTATATGGCCCAAATTCTGAATTTTGTCCTTATAGAACTCACATTTACTAAATGTTTCATATAACTGGTTTTCTTTAAGAGTCTGCAATACTATTCTCAGGTGTTATTTATGCTTTGCCTCACTTTTTTAATAGATTAGAATGTCGTCTATAAACACTAATAAAAATTTGTCTAAGTATTTATTAAGGACACTATTCATTAAACAAATAAAAGTGGTAGATGCATTTGTCAATCCGAAAGGTAGGACTACAAATTTGTAGTGTCCATACCATGTTCGAAATGTTGTTTTACTGACATCTTCCTCCTTAATTCTAAGTTGGTGATAACTAGTTCTTAAATCAATCTTAGAAAACACTGAAGCTCCTCTAACCTGATCAAAAAGGTCATCTATTCTAGGTAATGGGTACCTTTTTTTGATAGTCAACTTTTTAGTTGGCAATAATCAATACACATTATGAGGGTACCATCCTTCTTCTTCACAAACAGAACCGGTGCTCCCCAAGGGGATACACTCTATCTGATGTAATCTTTGTCCAAAAATTCTTGCAGTTGCATTTTTAACTCCAGTATTTTGGGGGCTCATCCTATAAGGGCTCTAGAAACTGGAGTTTCCCCAGGTACTAAATCAATGGTGAAATCGATTTCTCTCTTGGGGGGAAGATGAGGAATCTCATCCGAGAATACTTCTTTAAACTCTCTGATCACTGGTAAGGTGTCTAACAAGTTTTTCTTAGTTTTCTGTTCTATTTCTTCAACATGCACAACATATACTTGATATCCTTTTCTAGCAGTTATTTTTAATTGAAGGGCTGAAATCTATCTTACCGAAATGGGTTTCGGTTTTCCTTTTAGTATGAAGGGTTTTCCCTTAGTATCTATGCAGTGCAGAGCTTTATCCCAAAAATTCATCATGGCCTTTATTTTTTCTAACCAATCCATTCCTATCAGTAAATCATAGGAACCTAATGGAAAAATGTTTAGATTTACTTCTGTCTGATAATAATTCAATTTAATGGCGAATTGAGGTAACTTATGAGTTACCTTTCGTTTGGTACCAGTGGCTAACTGGATGAACCAAGACGGTTGAAACTTCTTGTTTTTGAGTTTTCATTTTTCTACAACTTGTGGACTAATATAACTCAAAGAAGCACCCGAGTCAATTAAAACTGTAACAGATTGGTCAGCAATCTTACCTTCCATATCGACCATAGTAGACTGGTGTTCTGCTTGCTGGTTCTCTAAAGCTACACTGATAGTGGGGATGTTCCTTGCTATGTCATTAACTATGGTAGCTTCCCTCTCTCTCAGAACCATCTGAATATTTCGGTGTGGATAGTCCCTCAAGAGATGAGGTTCTCCACAACCCCAACACTTCAATGGTTCTCGCATTTTAACAGTTCCTTCCTTCTTATTATTTCCATTCATGGTTTTAGAACTAGTTTGAGATTGAGCAGTTTGGATGTCATTTGTTTTATTAAATTTCTTTCTCTGATGGTTCTTAACAAAAATTTTCAAGTAGGTTGGTTTTTGCTTCTTTCCACTGGAATCACCTTTATTTGACTAGTTCTTTCCTTGCTCCATCTTACCTCGAAACTATTGATAGCATAAGCTAGCTTTCCTCACCACTTTGTCCATTGTTTTTGGATTATCGAACTCTATTTTATCCTTCTAAACAGTAGGTAAACAGTTCAAAAATCTTTGTACCTTTGCCTTCTCCTCTCGGATATAAGGCACATATCTTAGAAGATTTATGAACTTGGTGACCAACTCATCTATGGTGAGCTATCCTAATTTGAGTTCATGAAACTCCTTTGCCTTATCATCATAATAATGTTCATTCAAATATCGATTTTTGAAGTTGACTTGAAAATCTTCCCAAGTCACTATTTTTTTTTTCATCAATGGCATGAACCATTTTTGTTTCTTCCCATCACAAGGTAGCCTTACCTTACAGTTGGTATATGGCTAATATGGCCCTCAGATTGCTTTCATATTCGTAGACCTGAAAGTAATTGATCATATTCAACAACCATGCCTCAACATCCTCCTCCTTCTCTCCATCATAGAAGGGAGGTTTTATTTTCTAGAATTCACCATGTAATTCCTTCTTCTGTCTAGTGGCATCATCTTCCTCAGATTCATTTGAGAAATTGACTCTGCCTTTTCTCTTCCTTCTGGAACCTTCACCTTCTTGGTTGTTCTGCGAAGTTAGTTCTCTTATAATTTTTTTACTGCTCCTCACTGGCTAAAGATATCATATCATTTTGGCTTCTAAGCAGGGCCATATCCCGTTGCATTTGGCGCAACATAGCCATTAAAGGAGTGTTGGGATTTGGTGTGTTCTCTCCACCACCCAAATCGACATAGAGCTCATCCTCTTCAGTCATGGTCTTGCAGTTGTTATTTTCAGTACCTTTTTCACTGTACAACAATACAACATCAGTAATATTTTTAACATTCATAAAAATTTATAGCAGCATATATTTCCTGTGTGAGCACATAAACTGCCCAATTTTTTCAACTAGTGATTTGATACAATTTGTAATGCCTCTCAAGTTCAACAATTTTTTTTTTTTCATCATGGTGATAGACTATTATTCTATATTAACACAACTGCTAACTCAATATTGAAATTAAATATCACTATGCAGGTATTTTCCCAGATCCATATTTCCAAAGAGTGTATATATCTATATATATACTCTCACTGTTTTTAAATCATTAATTTAAATATTTACAAAGATACACTTTAACTAAATTTGACTACGAAGTTAAATTTTCATATCCACTTAACGTGAATCCAACTTAACCCTTGAGTTATCTTTCCATAAAAGACCACCTATCCCTAAATTTATTAATTTAACCAAAACACTTTAAATTTAAATCCCTCACCCTAAATCTTTATCATCTTACCCTAATGATAATCATCCTTTACTTCCCCAAATCTCACTTCCTTAACCCCGAAATCGGCTTCCTTTACTCTATATCAGAGAAAAAGTTAGAAATTTCAACGCTCCAATTTTTGAACTAATATAGTCAAACTCACTTTAACTTAATACCTATTACTTAAAATTTAATTCGCATAGTTATTTAGATGCCATACCAAAAGATACATAGCCCTTAGGCTATTGTTTTACCCACTATGTTTTAAATTTCAATTTGATTGGTTTTAAATTCGAACCTGGGTTTATACTATTCATATTACCAAAAACGATCATCTCAGCACTGTTTTCAAACTCTGCTATACAATAAATGAAGAGAGGACCTGAATTGATATCTCACTCTATTTCGTATTTCAGTTGGTGAAATTAAATTGAATGAATCAATGTACATGACAGATCTTCATTTATTTTACTATTCCCAATGTCCGAGCAAAGGATACGATGCTTGTTGTCATGATCTGGTGATAAGGACCATAAATTTGGCGGTGCCATTCTATGGTTACATAGGCTTGCATTTACTGGAGTATAGTTGGCCTGAGAAACTTGTCTCCCATTGAGTTTTTAAGGAGTAATTCATGTTTCTCGTGGCCCTAATTTAGGCATCGGGCGCCACCTGGATGGTGATCTTGTTGAGTAGATTAGGGTTTCATATTTGATATATATGTCAGGATTGTAAATGGACCTTATCATTTCTCTTTCGTTTTCAAGAGCTCCCTAGAGCCGAACCCATAATTTTATTCACCGAACCTTCACAACGCTTCCAACATCGTTATTGTTCGTTGGTATCTTCCCAGTCCAGTCGAAAGTCTCGAATGAAGTCTCGAACACAATGTAATATTTTTAATTTTGTTATTTTTGAAATTCTAGTTCTGTTTCATTCGATTAATTTCATGCTTATCTCAGTACTTATTTAGAGCATGAATTCCGTTTAATCCTACATAAGTCTATAATGAAAATATTTATCTATATTGTTCAAATGTTTCTTAACTATTTTGTTTTTCATATAGACAATCGTTTTCGGATTTCATAACCCTATTTTTAATTTATTTCCGTTGGATTTGTTTCGCTATAAGCGCTGGGAGAGAAATACTCTTTCAGCTGTACTGAAGATGTTGAATTTTCTCCCCAACCCTCGTAAGGGAAAACGCTCCTGTGGACGTCTCATTTTATCAATTCGATCTCCGGAAGGTAATCCAAATTTTATCTCTGATTTAATAAAGATATTTTATCTTTGTTTGAAACCCCAGTAATTCATGTTACTGGCTAACCTATTTTTCAATGATTATTGTAGGTAATGATATCATGTAGGAGACCTCGGGGAATATAATTTTTCTCTTCTAAATCATTATATATACGGTCAACCCCATTTGACTTATACTATGATTTATTTTCATTTCACATGTCGGTACCTCCATCAATTTTTCGCAACAGAAATCGAAATAGTTTCAATCTTTCGTTTAAGTTAGAATTCGATTTATGATAGATGTTTGTGACTCAATGTTATAATAGAACTTTATAACAATAGGACGATTGAATTTATTCATAATTTCACCCGAACTGTGGATATATATATATAAATATTGGATGTACTCAATTATAATTTCCAGAACTGAGGTTGGCTACAGAACTGGTTTACAGGATTAATGTATATTTAGTTCGATTTATTTTTTTCATCTAATGCGTATTATATTACGATTTTAATTTTAATTACATTATCCCTGTATTTACTATTCATGCATATATATATATATATATATATACTCGTATTATTTGTTTCAAAAAAATGACTTTCAATATTAATTTTAATTCATTTACTTCTACTATACTTGGCAAAATAGTAATCATGTTACTGTGCTTTACTACCCTCAAACTATATATTTCTAAAAGAAATATTTTATATACAGAGTATCTCCATGGTAGTTAATTATGCTATCTCACATTTATTTTTCTTCCTCTTCTTGAGAAAAAGAACTTACACTTTAGTTTATTAACATGGTACTTATTTCAACCAACAAGTATAAGAATTTCTTCTCATAAGCTATCCTTTAATTTTTTGTTATATACAAAATTAATTTACTAAAGATTTTACTCAGGCTGTTTAGATTTATCTTTAAAACAGGGAATAATACCCATTTCATAGAATTATTTGTCTGAGTTCTCATATATATATATATATATATATATATATATATATATATATATATATATATATATATATATATCGATAATTTTCAGGGTTTTAATTGTCAAGAGTTATTTAATCTATGCAGATGTCTATACTCATAGTTTTACTATTCAATGTTTTATTTCAGTTCTGTTTTGTAGTATTCACAGTAACTAATCATTTCTCTGCCTTTGTACATTCTAATATTTT
This sequence comes from Pinus albicaulis, assembly GCA_034641835.2. Taxonomy (NCBI): domain Eukaryota; kingdom Viridiplantae; phylum Streptophyta; class Pinopsida; order Pinales; family Pinaceae; genus Pinus; species Pinus albicaulis. The sequence continues at coordinate 436,224,216 of CM076577.1, read as the reverse complement.
AAATGTTAAATAGTTACGTATTTTCTGAACTACAAATTTATGTACTTTCATGGTAAAGGCATATAGAGATATACAGATACATCTATTTTGAGTATAAATGTAGAAGTGTATTACCATTTTTCTCTTGTTACACATATTTTTTTCTGAGAGTTTCCTATCTCCAGAATTAAGCCTCCTGCATGCTTAAAAATTCTAGTTGATGGTCCTCAGTCAACTAATTTCATACAACCATACATATTTTGAAGTACTTCTTCTTCAATTAATATCTGTTAAATATATGAATATTCTAGATAAAACAAATGCCTTTATTTATCTCTAGTGAACTATCAATCTGACGCCTATAAAATATAATTTTTTTGTAACCAGAAATATCTTAGTTCTGTGTACATACCACTTCCTCAGACTAGTTCCTCCCAATCATAGAGTTATTATATTCTTAACTCACCCCCGAGCTGAGATCCAATTCTCCCTGGGACAAACAACCCTTTGTCTGTCATTGAGCAGCTTATTTAAGAAGTGCTTTCCCAAGCCTGTTTCTAATTCTGCATCCAGAATTTTCAGAATGCTTTCTTCCTATTTTTGCCTAGGCTTCCCTTAATGAGGTACTTTAAAGTTGTCTTTTCCGCTTTTCCAGCTTTTCCACCTCTTCCAAGTTACTTTCCTCTTCATTGGGGAATTTAGATTTTTCTCTCCCAAATCTAATTTAGAAATATTCCTTTCAAGGCTTTCTGAAAGTTTTTGGGAAATTCTAACCTTATCCATATCCTCATGGATCAGGTTTAGGATCTCCAATCTCAATCTAGTCATAGTGCACACATAAATATTCCATTTATTTTCATTAATAATTATTTAAATAACATCCACACAATGTTTCTCCATTGGGGTCCACTTTCCCCTTTGGATTTTGTTCAAATGTAAATTTAAAAAGCATAGAACTTGGGGTGTTACATCAGTATAAAAATTCTTGTTGACCTACAAAAACAACAAAGGTTAGTGTCATAATAGAAATTTAATTTAAAAAATGATCATTATAGGGTAATTTTAAAATTAAATTAAAAATATTGAAACCTAAGCTACAAGCGCAATATGCAAATATATATCTAAGGTATGGAATGGGTGCATAATGCAAATGAAAAATCATAAGTATGAAATGCAAAAACAATGCAATGAAAAACATGAATTATGATGCATAACAATTAAGGTATGGGCATGTAAAGAAATGAAGGTGGCTATGAATAAAATACAACGTGGCAGAGAACGTGGGTTATGGTGACAAGACGTATGCATACACCGTGGAGAAAGGATGACATGCAAAAAAAAGGAACAAAGCCATGGAGGCATCCGAGTCAAGGGTCAGCATGAGAAACGGTCAACATATATTCAAAAACACAGTGCTATGACATAAATCAAACCCTGTGCAACTACTGAAGCCTCTTCCATTTAAAACTAATAGAATTTTGTGTTGCATTCTTCTTTCACCATCACATCCATTAAGAGGCTCAGAGAAAGGAATTCAACGTTATGAAAACCATAGGCACACGTTCAAACACCTCGTGAAAGACGACATTGTTGAAGAAAACGCAGAAGAGGTTGTGAAGGAAACAAAGAAACTTAAGTCGAGAAGGAACAACATAAGAAATAGAAAAGGAGGCGTGGAGAAATAAGAACATGCCGCATTGATGTTAACGATGATTGGAAGTCGAGATATATATCCGTTGTGTTGATCAAACACTCCAACAAATTGCATAAATCTCGTGGAGAGAACAGCTAAGCACTAACTTCGAATTTTCCTCATTGATGAATGAATCTTAAGAATAAATGAAACTCGAGATTTTGTGTTGAACAAGAGTTAAAATTCCAAGTGATAAGTTCGAGTTTCTACCACCATTTAGCTCCACTCTGCCACCTATTAAAACATGAGGATCTTGAGATTTCAAAGAGAAGTTTTAACATAAGTGATATTGTGAAAACGCATGGATACGAGGTTTAACTCAGAGAAATCTATAGGAATGTTCCAAAGAAGGTAAAACCAAATCAAATTCCTCCATAAACAACCATGGAATTGTCACATATTAAAAAAAAAAAAAAACAGAGTGATACACAGTGGGTGAATTTTGAAAAACATAGTGAGCCATTTGTTGTTTTATGCAAACAGTGTGCCTAAATTGTTTTAGTTTGAATGCACAATAAGAATTTGTCTTTGTAGAGGAAGGAATAAGTATGAATTTGAAGAGCAGAAGGACACTGTGGGATGAATTTTTTTAATTTTTACACAGTAAATTTAGAGGCAGTGAATTCTACACCAAAACAAAGGATATTTTTTTAAAAAATTGATAAAACAGAGAATAGAAAATGAGAGATAGAGTAGCAAAAACATTTTTGCAATTTTTTTATGATCTTTCTATCTAAATTTTTTGTGTTTTTATCAGTTTTTGAAAGTAGTGGGCTCATTTTTGTATAATAAAAGAGGTTGAAGAAGATTAATTTCATTTATTTTTGAAGAGCATCAGAGAAGAGGTAAGCCTTATCATCATGAACAAAATGCATGAATAAGTCAACAAAGATATACATGTGTGCATAAATATTTACTTTAAATATGAGAATGTTGATAGTGCAAGGTCATATAAATTGGTTTTCAGAGCATATGGCTACCAGAGTAGAACCAAATTATTTCCATATAGACCATTGGGAAAAAGAGACCATAGAAAAACTATATCAGGCTGGACTAATACACTTCCTCCAAAAATTTAATGGGCACAATGAAAGTATCACCAAGGAGTTCATAAACAATTATGCACAGGAGAAAACCATGGTGGGCGTTACACTAAAAATTGTGACCTTGACATTCTGCTGACTGTATGAGCTCATTAACACTCATACATACCTCCTTTTCAAGTCTTACAACCTTTACTCCTCATGTCAAGCCCTGAAACAGGAAGAAAAACCCTAAAAATATCTGCAACTTTGGGTACACAGGTAACATGAGGCTTGCCTGCGTTCCTAGCTTGGGTACACAGGTAATACATTGCTTACCTACGTTCTAGAATGCATTTTCCCTTTGCAATGCTTGCGTAACCTCCTCAAAGTAAAAAATACGAGAAAGTAAAGTCAAAAAAGTGATTTGAGGTCAATTCTAGAAGGTTCTAGATGAGAATTTTTGGGGATGAGTACGCTTTGATAAGGTGCACGTATCCCTCACCTTAAGGAACTAATCCCTTGATGTGAGGAGTCTATCCCTTTGAAGGAGGATTCTATCCCTTCAAAGGTGGAATCCTAACCTCCTCATCTGCTCTATAAAAGGAGGCATTGGGTAGCCTTGAAGAGTTAGTTTTTGGAGATTTAGAATTTGAGTTCAAGCTTTATGGGTGATTGATTTGAAGTGCTATTGAGATTTAGACTTCTTTCTTCTAAGCGTTTGAGAGGAAAGATCACATACCTCTTTGTGCTCCTGGAGGAAGAGTGCGAGACTTATCAAAGTAGAGGAGACTCTTGCTTCAGACCCTGGGAAGGCCTTTTCAAACATCAAGGCTAAGGTTGTAAGGTTCTTCTATTATTTTAAGATTAATACAATCATGTTTTGTCTTTCTCAATAAATTGTCATTCGATTGTTTATTTCAATAAGCTATCATTTTATCATTTATTTCATAGATTCCATGATCACTATGATAGGTATGTTTTATGATTATTTGTTATATAGGTGCTATTTAATATTTGATTGTTTGTGATTGCAGGTCGAAAAAGACAACACTTTTTTGCGACGAAAGACGACACTTTCTTGTGACGAAAGAACTCTTGTTGTGACAGAAGGATTATTGTTGCGATGGAAGAACTCTTATTGCGACGGAATCACTACGATCACAAATAAGAATTTGGATCTAAGGTAGGATGGACACCTTCATAGCATTTATTTGTAAAACGAATATATTTAGAGAAAGACAGACTTATTATTTCGTTTGTTGCTAGATTATCTTCTAACACTAGGGAGATCGATCTTGTCCACAAGATCAATTTATCCATCCAACAAATTGGCAACTCCATTGGGGAAAGAACTTGTTGTTTTTGGTTCTCTTTCATTTTTTATTTGAGGAAAGGTTTTTTCTGGTTTTTGATTGATGGATATCTACTTGGGTAGCTTAGGTTTTCTGTGTTTTTGAAAATTTTGAAATCTTTTACGTTTTTCTTGAACTTTTCTTGGGACCGCACTTTGTTCTTTTGCATAGTGTGGGTAGTTTCACACTTTCCTTAAGTTAACAGTGCGGGACCACAATTCGTTTCTCTTTCCTGAAGCTCCTCGTGACCTCGTTAAATTCTGAAAACTTAGATTTATTTTTTTCCACTAGTTTAGATTTAATTTAGGATTTTTAGCATCTACCAAAATCTATATTTTTCTGTCAAAAAGCCTTGTTTATGAGTTTCTTTCAGCAAATTTTTTATCTCATCAATCTCCGTTAAGTTAATTGGGTGTTTTGAGTCTCTTCCTTGAGAAATTCTTAATTTGATTTCCTTGGGTCATTACTTGGAGGTTTGTATCAATCTTTTCACAATTTTACATCTTTTTTCTTGACTTGCACTTGATTGGTTCTTAGATTACATTAGAATCATCTTGTGTTTGAGAATTCTCTTGCATAGATCACATTTGCATAATTAGAATTTTCATTTTCAGAATATGAATGAAAAATGTGCATTGATTACATTTGCATACTTTTCAAGTGAATTGTGCATAGATTACAACTGCATAGTTTACATTCTGAAAAATCAATCGTAGATTTAGATTAGTTTTCTTTGATTTAAATTTAGATGTTTTTATGCTTGTTTTAAAAACACAAAAATAAAAAATTGTTTTGGGATTGATTTGCATTAGTTTTTCTTAATGAAATTAGTGCATTAGAGAATTTGTTATATTTTCTCTTAGTGATCAATTTTTTGCATTGTTGGAAGTGAATGGAAACTCTCTCCTTACTTTAGGTAGGATTCATCGAATTGAAAAGAAGATTACATTATAATATTCGATTGCATTCGCCTTTGGGCCTGGGTCATAACACCATTGGTTTCATATCCATTTACCCTTTGAGTAATAACAACCTAAATAACACAACGCTTAATTAAAATTCATCTAGTAATCTTTACATTTTTAGGGCTCTTTCCACCAATCTAGCTCAGGATTAGTGCCTTGGAATAGGTTGTAGTTAACTTTTCCAAAGAAACAAAAAAAAATAATTAGATAAATCTTGCGGTAGGAAATAAATCCAATTGTAATTGGTACAATCTGGGAAGCTTCTCTTAAAGAAGTTAATCACGAGATCATGTCTGAACCTTTGAGACAATCAATTCTATTTCATTGGGGAAGATAGAAGATTTTGCGTGCATTACAAACAGTAAACCTTGGATTAACGATTTTCGAGGAGCCTTCAAGGGGATTGAGCTTTGTTACTCTGCCCTTGCGCGTGGAATCAGATCATAGACTGTTCCCCTAGTTGTATTTGTTACTGTTGGTAACCTTAGTGTCCATAATATTAAGATTATTTCCTAAGGTGATGGTGAAGGAAGTATCTCATTATACCTGGAGCAGACGTTGACTAGAATCACTTGGACTCTCTAGGGGGTTCTCTTCACTCGAGATGGTTTTGTGACAAAACTTGTGTAGTCTGTTTCATTAAGCAGGTTTTCGGGGTAACTATTCCAACCTCCATTTCTGCATTAAAATTCTACGATGTTGGGTTTCATCACCAACTAGTGTTTTTAGTGTGGGAATCTACTATTTGTGTGTGGTTTGACTCCTATATTTGATAGCGCGTGTTAATTTGTTTGTTTGTAATTTTAGAGACCATAGGTGTGAAGTGTGAATTTTAATTGTTAGGTGAATTGTGAATTGTTAATTTTAGTTTTAATTGTTAATAAATTGCACCAAGCTATGATAGTCAGCAAATCGTTCCAGATCTGACAACTCAGAACCCCTCTTAACAAGAATCATAGTACTTTTCCTTGCTTTGGAAATGTTGGTCCTCCTTATATGGATACATTTTCATTACCTGGATTTACAATAGGTTTACCGATATGGTTATTTTCAACTTCGTTGGCCCCAAATATTCCAATTGTTCCAACTCAACCGGATGCTTCACCTCAATAGAGTTCACCATCTCAACATCACCAACCTTCTGTTGACCCTTTACCTTCTTCGCCTAATATTTCTTCCTCTATTTCTTCCTCTTCGCTTGGTAAAAGCCTTGACGCTAGTAACCGGGTGACTAAGAAGAAGAAGAAAGGGAAGAAGAAGAAGAAGAAGAAGCAAGATAAGAAATAAGTCAACCAACCAACCATGGCTGTAAGTGTTAGTTGTGTTGAGGAAACCTCCAACATGCATCGTAAACCCAAATACCCTTGCAGGCTTTGTAAGGGTGACCACTTCCTTATCAATTGTCCTGGTATTCCAAAAGTCTTGGAAGTATGGTCAGAAAAATCTCATCAACTTTCCGTTGATCCATCAACCAGTGATAGTCAGGTTCCTGGGAAAAAGGGTAAAGTTAGGTTTCCTTGTAAGTTATGCAAAGGGAGTCATCAAACTCATATTTTCCCTCACATGGATGAAGCCTCAAAATTGTTGGAAAACCTTACTGTTCCACAGCAAGAATTTCCAACTGGTTACTGTAAACTTTCTCCCAACCTACCGTCAATTGACGGAGTGATTGATCTAATTTCAAGTACGGTCGATCCCACTCTTCCATTGGAGAGTGAAACTCATATCACTCAGGTTGATGATCCATTAGTTGATCAAGTGGTCGATTCAATTTCACATTCGGTCGATCCCATTCTCCCTGTAGAGAGTGAACTTCATACCACTCAGGTTCTTCTTGTTACATCAGATTCTTCTACGCCGGGGGGCATTTCACCTGTTTCTACAGAACCCCCTCCAAGTACTGAGGTCTTTTCCTTTGATTGGAATATACTGACAGAACCTCGTCTTCCTTCCTCCATCCCTTTCCAAATCATTGTGAAGTTTGGTGGTAGGGAAATACACCGCACACAGGTAGATGAAGGTGCTTCTGTTAGTATTTTATCCTCAACTACTTGGAAAGCTTTGGGTTCCCCTCAGCTTGTGCCTATTACACAGAATCTGAAAGCTTTTAACAGAACCATTAGTGAACCTTTAGGGATCCTTCCCAAGTTTTCTATTACTTTGGAAGGTAAAACTGTCTGTATTGATCTTATGGTAGTTCGAGGTCCCTTGGATTTCAATTTACTCCTTGGGCGAGACTATGTTTATGCAATGAAAGCTGTCGTATCGACACTCTTCCACGTGATATCTTTCCCTCACAATGGAAATATTGTGACTGTAGACCAAATTTCATTCCCTAGTATTGTTTCGACTACCAATAATATGACACCCCTAAATATTCCTTATTCTAAAGTGGTATCTACCCCACCACGGGTTAATTATGTGGCAACTAGTCCCATGTTTTCAGTTATCGATGTAAGCGAGCTTCTCACTGTTTGCTCGTCTTCTTTTGACTTAGATCCGGTAATTGACATGGAAAACTATATGGGATTATTTGAACGTGATGTTATTATCCCTTTTGAGTCCCTTGACATGTGTTTCTTCCAGTTGGAAGCCATGATCAGTATGAGGACGGTTCTTTTCTTGTGTCAACCTCGTTAAAAAATGAATCAGTTAGTCAAGAGCATAGTTCCTTTTCTTGTGTCAAGCTCATTTAAAAAATGAAACAAGCTTCTATGAGGACAGTTCTTTTCCTGTGTCAACCTCATTAAAAAATGAATCAGTAGGTAGATTTTAGAGAGTAGATTAATAAATTAGAAATAAGTAGTTTCTAAGGAAAGTTCCTTTTACTGTGTCAACCTTGTTAAAAAAATGAATCAGTGTATCAAGAGGAAAGTTCCTTTTACTGAGTCAACCTCGTTAAAAAATGAATCAGGTACGAGGATAGTTTCTTTTACTGTGTCAACCTTGTTAAAAAATGAAACATTTAGGTGAGGAAAGTTCCTTTTACTGTGTCAAACTAGTTAAAAATGAATCAGTGTATCAAGAGGAAAGTTCCTTTTACTGTGTCAACATCGTTAAAAAATGAAACATGTTGCCATGAGCATATTTCTTTTCTTGTGTCAAGCTCATTAAAAAATGAAACAAATTCTCCCCTAATTGAGTCGAGTCTTTGACTAGATCTCGTAAATGTTAAGTCACATTTAATTGGTTATTTCCGTTTTTGCATAATTTTCTTACAGTTTTAGGTCAGGTCTTCATATGATCTCGTAAATGAACCTTCATTCCATCTAGATATTAATTACCAGAAGTGTACTTAGTTGAATGAAATGAAGATGAGGGGGCATGTGCTCTAGCAGTTACGCTTAGGGGGGCATCAAGCATAGTTTTATCTCTGTTTCAAGCTTGTGTAAAAATGAAACCACTCTGAAGCATAGTTTTTCTCTGTTTCAAGCTTTTGTAAAAATGAAACCTATCTTGAGTCAATTTTGGTTATTTTCAAGACTCGTTAAACTCATGAAAATCTCGAGATTATTTTGTTATCTTTCATTCTCGTAAAACACATGAAAATGCTGAGTTCTTTCCATCTTTTCCTACTTGTAAATTAAATTGAAAGTCGGCCACATGAGTACATTTTTATCCCTTTTTCGAACTCGTTAAAACTGACGAAAAAGTGAAAACCATGAGTACATTTTTATCCCTTTTTCGAACTCATTAAAATTTACTCGTTAAACTACTGAGTATACTTTTATCACTTTTTCAGACTCTTGAAAATTACGAAAAAGTGAAACCCTGGAGTCCTCTTTTAAGCCCTTTTCAGACTCTCTAAAAATGAAAAGATTGCCAAGTACTTGACTATTCGAACTCGTTAAAGTAAATGAACAGTCATCCCTTCGGTATAAGTTTACCCCTTTTACGGACTGAAATGGACTATTTACGAAAAGGGTATACGTTGACTAAATACGGTCAATAGAGTTCTCTCCCGCATTATTTTATCCTTTTTCGGGCTCGAGAGACTAAATTTATGAAAAAGTACACCCATGGAGTTTTCTTAAGTTTTTTCTTCTGACTCCCTAAAATTGAAAAACACCGAGTTTCTCCTATACTGGACTCGTTAAAATTTAACAGTAAAGGACCTGTTCAATTTTAAACAGGAACGAACCACTCCTTCTTAAGGTTCGAATCTTAAACTAAGTTGGACTCATCCGAAGGATGAGCTTATAAACAAGCAAATGTTATCCTCCTCAAGCTTGTCAAAAATAAAGAGGTACTTGCCAGAAATGGTGGGGGAAAAGAGAGAAAAACGAACTTGTTTGTCACATTTTGATTATTCGGAAAACCGTTAACCACTCTTGAACACGACACTTTTTGTCCACCTGGGTTGGGAAATCCTTTGCCTAACAGTTAATCAAACCACATTGAAAGTCTTCAGCCGGTTTCTGGGTATTAGCTTTGGGTCAATTGTCACCAAACCATCTGCAGTGTCGTTATGTGTTCAAGAGGACAATTCAAATAAACCATTCATCTGCAAAATATCTATCATCCATTTTGACCATCCCTGAGTCAGTCCTTGCCAATATATTTTCAAAACTTGATCTATGATTTCGTGTTGTGGGCTTGCCTATGACGGATCACTTTCTATCGACATCAGCACATTATCTAGGAAGTTGATCCAGAAATCGTCAGTACCTTGAAATCTGCATGCCTCAATGGCAGGTTTCTCGCCTTCGACGACAGGTTGCATCATTGACCTTTGATCGAATGATTCCGTGACATGTTCGACTTCAGCTCATTCATTCACATTTCATGGATTGTACTGAGTACTTTGAGAGCCATTGAAATTACTGGTGGTTACTCTCACACTTGTTAACAGTTTACATCATTGACTGGTAATCAAGTGGTTTCTACCATGTTCGACTTCAACACATTTAATCGCATGGATAGAATCGTACTAGTTCGGGAAGTAGAAATCAAGACCCTGGATCTAGTTTCCACCATCCAGGCTGCGAGGAGTTTTATTATTATACAGTAGACTATTCATTACAGATGGTTGCGTCCATGCTATGTCTACACTATTGATGTAATATTAAAATCATTTCTGTATCAGAACAAGTCTAGTTAGTTTTTGATCTGAGTATGGAAATGCCTACCTCAGTGATGATATGTTTACATATATATATATATATATATTGCATTGAATGTTTTTACAGGTTCCGACCGGGGTGTCCACAGGATGATCCTTGAAATGATAAAGTACTTCACTCTTCGTATATGACAGACTTCATCTTCATCTATTCCAGACTTCACACTTTAGGGGGAAATCTGTTACACTAAAAATTGTCACCTTCACATTATACTGACTGTATGAGCTCATTAACACTCATACATACCTCCTTTGCAAGTCTTACAACATTTACTCCTCATGTCAAGCCCTGAAACAGGAGGAAAAACCCTAAAAATCTCTGCAACTTTGGGTACGCAGGTAACATGAGGCTTGCCTGCATTCCTAGCTTGGGTACGCAGGTAATACACTACTTACCTGCATTCTGGAACACAGTTTCCCTTTACAATGCCTGCGTACCCTCCTCAAAGTAAAAAAGGCGAGAAATTAAAGTCAAAAAAGTGATTTGAGGTCAATTCTAGAAGGTTCTAGATGAGAATTTTTGGGGATGAGTACACTTTGATAAGGTGCATGTATCCCTCACCTTAAGGAACTAATCCCTTGATGTGAGGAGTCTATCCCTTTGAAGGAGGATTCTATCCCTTAAAAGGTGGAATCCTAACCTCCTCATTTGCTCTATAAAAGGAGGCATTGGGTAGCCTCAAAGGGTTAAGATTTTTGGGTTAAGTTTTCAGAGATTGAGATTTTGGAGATTGAGAATTGGAGTTCAGGCATTATGTGTGATTGAGTTGAAGTGCTATTGAGATTTAG